>CM042746.1:23434729-23437229 GCA_022496165.2 Catalaphyllia jardinei | reverse complement strand
TCACGCGAAGTGAAATACTTTCGTGATCGATGTTGAAAGTCAACGGTAGCAAGGAATTCTAACGGATATCGTTCATGGTTGTAGTGGTGTAACCTATCCGTATCTCATGAAGCATGAGATACGGGAAGCAGAATTTCTAGTTTATTACAGAACGTAAAGGCCATGAACATGTCGCGAACCGGCAGTTATTGACGGTTATTATATTTGTTTCTCGCGCCTTTAGCGAGAAATCAGATTATTTAACATGGAAATTGCATCCAAATAAAATCTACACAAGACTTGCATGTCTTAGTTATGGTAGCTTTAAGCTATTATTGTTGTAGGTCTAGCTTGTTGAGAAATGGTATATTGTTGTCTACGAGCTTTGGTTTTTTCTTGCAATTTTTTCTGAAAAATTGTCAAGCGAAAATAAGATGAATTTGTCAGGAGAATTATATTTAAATTATAATTTACGTTGTCAGAATATCTTTTCTCTAAGTTTATCTAATTCATAAAAAAATCTGGGAAGCCAAACTTTATGCCATTGACATTTTCCGGCGGGATCAATTGCGATCCACATCGGGGATCATTTGCGGTTCGGGATCATTTGCGGTCCAATTTGGGGATCATTTCCGGTCTGGGGATCATTTGCGGTCGGAGATCATTTGCGGCGCTGTACAGAACTCATTTTATATGAATGGTTTCGCACTTAGACTCGTTTTGAAACAGAGGGATGAGAAAACTCGGAAATGGCCTTTTAGAGAATCTGGCTAAATCACGGAGGGTCGTGAGTTCAAATGCCGTTTTTTTTGTTTTCAGTTGATTCTATTTACTTTTTAAGAACGTTATCGGTTAAACAGCAGTTAGTGATTTACCCCAATGCATTGTCTTAAATATTGGCAAATGAAATCATTCCAGCTGACTGAGACCACTACACTGTTACCAGATAAAGACCAGCTGACATAATGTCTGCAACATGAAATGTTTATTTCTGGTGCCAGTGAAATACTTGAAAAAGCACTCGAAATTTGTTAAAGGTGAACCATGTTGACGCAATGTTTCAGCTACGCACATTTTCATTGGCTGTTTGACAGATTTGTCACTTACACAAAATTCAAACACTAAAAAATTCTCGATTCTGGGAACCCACCAAAATGAGGCCATCTCTCCAATTTTGTCAGACCTAACCAGACTCGGCTTGTAGCCCCACTTAATGGCTCTTGCAGGCTTTGCGTGTGTATGTTGTGAGGTGTTCATATCATTTTGAATGTTTTAGATTTAGAGAATGATTTCTGAAGATCTATAAATTTCTGTTTTAGAAATGCAAGCAAAACGTCAGTAGTTCCTTAGTCAAATGAATAACTGGTCTAAACCTGGATTTTCAAAATTGATTGTTTTTTTCAACTTTGTTATTATTTTACTGTATTACAATATTTGCCTTTCAGGATGGTTTGTTGTTTGGAAGATGTTCCTCATTAGATTTTCTTTCATTTGGGAGTTAGTCTATGGAGGCAGTAATGGAAACGTTAGCAGCACAAGTGAAAATGTTCCGTGTACTTCACTGAGAAGGTCATTACGCATGAGGGATATGGGATCAAGGAAATTTTGAACAAAGAGACATTCTGCCGTCTTGGTACTTCATTGAATCCCTCATCCATAGGACCGCACTGTGTATTCTTGTTCAAAAACACCAATGACCATTAGCTCCCATGCGGAATATATTAACTCCGCGTCACGCGTTAATGGAACTGGAAACTCAGTAGCAGCCACGAGATGTGGTTATGTAATCAAAAACGGACATTCGAGATGTAAGAAATGAAGCCATCAAAGTTTTGTACGTTTTAGCTACCTTTGTCTAATGATTGTTGCTTCATAACCATTTTCCTATTTTAATTATGATTAAATCAAGGGAATCGAAAATAGTAGTATTCCATCAACACTAAGCTTGGGTAGTTAGGCATGCCACTGGGACAAGGCAAACAAATATTTCAAAGAAACGTAACATAGTTAAAAATCCCAACTGGAAGGAGGCAGAGGCCAAGAACTGTGCTTATAGCGTAGCCTACTGTAGTTTACTACAGCGGATTCCGGCCGGTTGAGCGCCTAAGTACTTCATGTATCCCTTCCAGATATTATAGTGTAAGGGATAAATATACTATGCTACGTTCTAAATACACTATGAAAAGGGATACACCAAGTACTTACCGTTGAGCGGAGCCGCTGTTGGTGTGAACAGTTGATTGCTTTACAGGGCAAAATGTCAGACACTTGTAGGTGGAAATGGCAACTTTCTGAACAAGAAAGGTTGACTCGTTCACCAAAAGTCACTATTGGTAGGTCACTTCTTAGGCGTTTCTACATTATGCTAGCATTTTTTCGAGCATCTCAGTGAGGTTAAAGCGTTAAGCATTATTGGTTTTGCAATTTGTTTTGCATTTCTGACACAAGTAACTTATTATCTGACTGCAGTAAAAATTGTTAACGCTTGAAGTTTGCGTGTTAAGCGACAGTGAAGACGCTT
>CM042746.1:23402582-23421429 GCA_022496165.2 Catalaphyllia jardinei | reverse complement strand
GTTGCAAATACTTACCCTCCATATTTGCTACGGTAGCAAATACCCACTTTTTGTAGCGAATACCCACCCCTCCGTATTTGCGACTGTAGCAAATACGTACCATTGGTAGCAGATACCTACCATAGGTATTTTCTACCGTAGCAAATACCTACAAATGTAGCAAATACCTACCAAGTAAGTAACTGCTACGGTAGCAAATACGCAGTTAACGTAGCAAATACCCACACCTTTTTAACTCTCTCTCTCTCTCTCTCTCTCTCTCTCTCTCTCTCTCTCTCTCTCTTTCTCTCTCTCTGGGGTAGGTCTTCTTTTACTTGCACCTGCCTGTAAACCGCTAACGAGCTAGTGAACTTCCAACAGAAAGGAAACACTTACGGTACTTCACGATAAAAGGGAAACTGCAGTCCAGGATTCTTTTTGCGTAAACATGAGTTAATTTGGCCCCTTTGCCCGTTGTCTTGAAGCTTACTTATATTAGAAGGAATCTTTCTCTTACACATTGAACGAGTGAAAATTTGCTGCCAAGATGTCGCGACAACGTCTGTTTTTCCTCGGTTAACGTCGGTTACTGAGCTAAACCATGCCTGATGAGGCGTTTATCTGTCGACAAACCTAGGTTGGCTTACTTTTGATTTTGCCGGCATTTACCGAGGCATTTAAACATCTCTCGTGAAAACACGGGCAAAGTCGGCCGAAACTAGTTAGTCCAGGGAAAAATGGAATAAAATTTATCGCTTGTAATGAAAGCATTTGTGTATAGTTAATGTTTTTTCAAACTTGATTTGTGAAAATTTAAAGGGCAGTGGAACCACCGGCCGCTTTTACACGATCAACATTTGCATCCATCATCCTCGGCGGTTAAAGTCACTAAAGCAAGAAGCTGAATGAAAATGTTTGGGTTACAAAATTCTTCACCAAATGTGCATGGCAAAAAGAGAGGCTTTGATGGTTTAGCGAGTTTCACCCCACATGACACTGTATGCAACTGTGTGATCATTACGAATTTCGTGCATTGCCATGTTGTTACATTCATGTACACAAGCAGCGTGCACCTATTTATTTAAAAACTATTTTTCTGAAACAAAAGAAAAAGACAAAACATACCTCTTTAGGTTCATGCCATTCATTAATTCCCGCAAATGAATGGATTGTTTTGGGCTTTATTTTTCAAAACTTTCGCTGCGCGTCCAGCCGTGCTTGTTACATAAACCGTTTTCGTCGCACACTGTGAAATTTGCTTTATGAGAAAGGACTTCCCACTACCGGCGATCACAGCAATAAAGGTATTGCGACCAGCGAAAACGACATCAGCACTTTCTTTTGACAGTCAGTCAAACTTTTTAAGCAGATCTGAATCGCAGGACCGAAAAAGTCGCCAATTGACGAAAACCTCGCCGTCTCAAATCACAACATTACCTTACAGTTGACTGACATCGGCAAAATATTCTACAATTAATACCTGCCTTATGTTTTCCAGAGGAAGAAATTTCTTATAACATAACAGTCGTGAAATTCCAGAATTCTTCCAAATTAAAAGTTTTCGAAATCTTCCCGCCACTGTGGCGTCATGAATCAGATCTGGCCTTGGCCTTGGTCTTTCGCAGCATTCTATTTCCGGAATACAATCATCAAACTTCCGGTATTAAAACTGACCAGTCAGAACAAGCGACACTATGACTTCCGCTTCGAACCTGTCAATCAACTTGTAGCATTTCTGACTTCCGTGGCCCTTAACTGGCAGAGACATAGCGCGAAAGCGGGTAGTTAAAAATAATGCCAAAATATCGTAGATCTTCTGGATGTCTGAGCTAAATGAGCTTAGATATATTTAGCTTAATGCTTCCTCTTCCCACAGAGTGATTTTCAGCAAATTGCGAAGTACATTTCCCCTCGAACTACTGCGAAATACGAAACACTGTGATTTAAGTTTCATCCCTTGTCACTTTATTAGATCTCCGAGCAGGCTCCGAGCGATTTCCGTAATCTCGGTTCCAGACCTCGCACTAGCAGACCGCACAATTTACCGCGCGGGGGTATTAAAAATTCAAAATGGCGGCCACAAAACGCAAAACTCGCGCGATAAAGGTAATTTGACCTTTAATTCATATTCTAAACGGATGTGGGGGCTCCCTGTGAGTGTGCAACAAAAGTTTGCGAAGTCCTTTTTGCTCTCAGTCTAAAGGGGCACGAAAGCTGGTTATTATTCCAGCCTCCTAAATACGCTAAATTTTCCTTTTTGCCATCAAGGAGAAATAGCTGGAGGAGGAGGAGTGGGAGGTTCATCAGCCGAGAAGTGACTGCGTGGGATGTCGCGATGAGAAAGGTATTCGATAGCATTTTAGAAATTGCTATTTCAGTTGCGTTTGTTAATTTTCGTCCGAATTTTCTCTTGGTAATACTATCATCACATCAATACGAATTAAACGTAAAACAAACAAAGTTGCTAGGTCAACGCATCCAATCTGCTTCCGTGTTGCCTTCTACAGACAGGTTAATAGATTAGTCACAACAGTTCAATGGAGATTATTTAAAAGCATTAAGCCCGAATGAATCGCAAGCGCGATTCATTTGTTCATTAGTATGCACGGGGCATGCGCATGTGTCTCTAAAGAAATTCCCGTGATAAAATTCTCAAATTAGATTAAATCTTCGTTTTTATAGTCAGCAAATTGTAATTGTAGTGATAAGGAAATCGTAAAATCTATTTAATACGGAAAGATCTATTAATTTTCCTTGGACATTTATTAATTCTGAAATATGATAATCAGTGAATTTAGAAAAGTCTGTTGATTAGTATCTTGAATTGTTTCCCGGCCTTTATGAGACTGCAGCGATGGGTGATTATGAGAATTCGGTCATCAATTAATTTTGCGAAATGCGTCTCCTTCCAAAATATACTGCTGTGCATAGGGATATATAGCTTCAGTTGAAAATTGTTTTCATTAAGCCTTGCTATCTATCCATAGAAACTTCGCATCACACACCTTGCAATGTCTTTTGACACTGGTCAATCCGTCACACGCAGTTCGAATTGCTTGATGCTCTGGCAAATTCTCCCAACGTCTATAAGACGTGTGCAGGTGAAATGATTCAAGCTACCATCCTCATTCCTGGTTGGAATTAATTCACCCTTGGTTACAAGAGGAGTGCAAACTCAAACGCCACCTCGGACCAGTTTATATACAAACATTGTCCAAACAACCTCGGTGGGACGGGAGGCGGTGGGACGAAGGGGGCGGGTTAGTATTCTTGAGTGACTGCAATCAAGTTTTGTGTCTCTATCACTTATACAAAGTGACGCTAGTTTATTTTTGCTATTGGTGAGAATTAATATATATGGTTGATTAATTTTCGCTTCAGAGCTGATTCAATATTGAATTGATTGAATGTTAATGAGACTCCAGACAATTCATAAGCAGATCTTAGCCAGTGATCTATACCATATCTCATAGGTTTTTTTATCGCTGCATTTACCAAGACTTGAGTCAGTAAAGAGAATTAGCCTTGAGATCTATTGACTGCGGGTTAAGTCAATGTGACTTTTGAAGACCTTGGACATTTGTTAATTCTGAAATGTGATAATCATCGAAAAGTCTTCAGTCATAGATTAATTGCGAAACACCTCTCCTTCCAAAATATCCTGCTGTACATAGAGTAGGTTCAGTTGAAAATTGTTTTCATTAAGCCTTGCTATCTATCCATGGAAACTCACTTATTGGCTGGAGAATTTGCTCTAATAGATTTGCACCCATGGATTCGGCCGTGGGGGAGGGGGGGGGGGTTAGAGCACTAAGAGCTAGTGGCAGACAAAATATATGCAATAAATTCAGTGTAGACTCTTTTATTTAATTGTTCTTTGTGTATTTTGTTCTTTTCATAGAATACGATTGATGGGACCTATCAACGTCTTTGGTTTCGGTGGCTGAATCCAGTCCATATAGTACTGCAAAGAAGCGTTTCAGTTTGAAATATGGCACTTCAAGCCAATTGAAGGATTATTTAACACGCAAGTGTCCGAGAGACTTGGAAAGAAGAAGCCAGTATACAGTTGAACCCCGCTATTTCGAAGTCCCAACGGAAATGGGAACAAGTTCGAAATAGCGGGGTGTCAAAATAGCCGGGGAAGCGTAAAATTCGATGAAACACCCTGTTGCTGCTGTTTTTTTTTCTAATACCTTGGTTGAATGACAGCTGGCTTGTTTGCTCTCGAATCTTGGCTCCCTCAACAGCTCAAAGGACTAAGCTCGTGGCAAAGACACCGATCTTTTCCCCCTTCCTTTTCCAAGGCGATATTAAGGACTCCAGAACTGCCATCCTTGTGTTATGTCATTTCTTCTATTTATCTACTTTTTGCTCATTTCGCCATGGCCGTATTTATGTGTATTTATTTACATTATCGTAAAAAAACAGCGAGACATATCGTTCGAATTCTCCTCGATTCTCTCGACTGTTGTTGATCTTTCAAAACACTTAATCACGGCTTGAATCATTCGGAAATTCATACAGCTCGTCAATTTAGTGACTTTCAGTCTCTTCTTTTTCTTTTACGGCAATCGAGTATGGTTAAACCTGTGTGAGCGTGCACCTTTCGGAAAAGGAGTTATTTTCTTAAAAGAGACTTCTATAATTATAGCTATATTGTCTATGTATAAAAACGGTCGCGCGAGAATTCATTCAATGTAGAGCATTCCTACCATAAGATATTGAGTACTTAGGTGAGAATTCAAAGAATAACTAACTTGACACGGTGCAACCGACCATGAAACGGTCTTAAACGGCAGATGTTCAAAAACGGGGGGGGGGGGGGGGGGGAAACTCCAATACGCAAACGTTGAGAAATCTCGTCTCTCTCGTCTCTCTCGTCTCGGGTACAAATGAAGGATTCTGGTCTCACTTAGGGTGTTGACGACGAAACATGAACATTTTTAGCTATCAAAGTATCGTTTAGGGTGCACTAGAAGAAATAATAATTAAAAGAAACATTTAATTTCTGTTTTCAGGTTTGATTTCTGCTGATCTCTCGATTACGCGAGTCGGGTCTACAAGTGCTCACGGGATCCTCTCTTGAACAGTAGCTAGTAGTCGAACCTATTCCGTTTTAAGTGGTATCTTTTAGGGGTATTATGAAGCTCAGGCAACGTCCACATAAGTCTCCCGTAGGAGTTTAATTTTAAATTTTCTGACTGGCATTCCTTGCCTTTTCATATGGAAGCTCCCCCCGGGTTTCCAAATGTTTTGGACATATGACCATGAAGCCATCCGTACTCTTACTCCGTCAAGAAGCAACGGAATATCCCTGTTTTCCACTCGGAAATCGGCTTTACATTCGGCTGGGTCTTAATTCGCGAGGGAGAACTTTTCATACGCCGAGTGAGGAAAAGGAATATTACTCGGCATGTATGCCTTTTAAGCATAACAAACTCTTCTTTGTCTATGATCTCCTCTCTTAGACACAAACACAGCATTTCTTGGACTTCCTTAAATAATTCCTTGGTTATTCCTGCGAAAGAAATGCCGAAGAATCACACTGATAAAGAGCGTTTCGCAGATGAAGAGAAATCGACGTTACAAAAACTTGTAGAATAATTAAAACAAACGGAAACTGTAGAACACGTTTATTTCATATATGCTATGATCAATTCCTTTTCAGCAACATAAACAGGATTTAAGAAGAATATAAAAGGGAGTACGAATTCTCGAATTCATCACTTTTTACCAGAATGCATTGCGGCTTTTTACCAGAATGCATTGCGGCTTTTTACCAGAATGCATTGCGCCTTCTACAAGAATGCATTGCGCCACGACTGCTCCTGACCACGAACAACATGAGGTTGTGACACCATTGTGCTGGCGTCCTTTTTCGCCTGGATTGCAGTTGAGAAAGGTTAGTCGTTTTGGTTTGCTTTAATTTACCTGTAAAGACTGTAAAGCGATGTGAGCGATATCGTGCTTGGCTTTCACAACCCTTGCTGTTGTCGTTAATGCAGAATTATCTGAACGATTCGATTGTCACACAATAATTTAAAACTTAGTGCGTCAATTTCCTAGCGGTCTCGCATCCTTCATAAAATTCTTAATGAAGAGAAATCGCCGGTACTTAAGCTTGTAGAATGATTAAAACAAACGAGAACCGTAGAACACGCTAATTTATATCTGTTGCGATCGATTTGTTTCCATCCAAACATGAACTTAAGCTAAAACTTCAGCATTTTCACATATCGCCACGGACGCGTCCTCACCGCTGGTCCTTATCACAATATCAGTCTGTCACATTCGATTCTAGAGACATGTGCGTACCAGTTCAGCTTTATACTCTTACAATTTCCACATCTTTCGTTTATTTGGATTTGGTAAAGAGGAGGTTGATGTGTATCAATTCATGTCCAAACAGTTAAGATCACCATGTGCTTTAGTCACGATCACCAGCGATGCGTCATATGTATTAATGTGTCGTTGTTGTTTTCTTTCAGACAATTTGGAAATCCGCGCCGCCAACAACACGAGGATGTCATACAGTCTTTTCGTGTGGATTCCACCTGAAATTTTGTTTTGATTTACCTGTAAAACGATGTGCAGGAGAACGTGATTGACTTTCACAACTATTGCTTTTGTTTTTAATGCAGTACGTGAAAGTTTCTAAAAATCTAAACGCCCGGGTCTGGACGATTAATTGTCACATCTTATTCGCGTTTAAAGACATTTGATCATATATCGTGGCCATAGCAGGACCGGGCCAAAACACGAAACAAAAATTAATCCAATTAAGTATGACCCACGTAGGTTGCGCACGGTAGACATCGCTGACTTCTTTTTGCTGCTTTCGTGCAGGCATATTTCAATTTCATAGAATTTTTTAATCGTTGCTTACGCTCTTCAAAACATTCGACGGAGGAGAGTGATCGCGATGACATTTGTCAAAAGACGCAGACGAAGGATTAGCAGAAGGCTTTGGCGTTTACCTTGTCCTGTGAACTCAAGGTTGGAAGTTCATTTCTACGATCCTACTTGACCAGATGATTACTTCAAGTAACAGCTTCATATGGGAAAACCAACCTTCTAAGTACTCTTGGAATTGATGAGAATGATACGGAAAGTTTCCGTTCACCATGCTTCTGTAGCGTGCAGCAGATTGCAAAATAGAACGAGTCTGTAAAACACGAGTTTTGTCCAAAAGAGGTGTCGATTGATGGTTTTGACAGAAGCTTTTGTTTTATGGCCTTCTGACTAGATATGACCAGCTCTGAGGCAGGACATCGGTCCGTTTGATCTTATGTCCTCCGCGGCTCGTATGTCCGCTGTTGCGACATAAGGGTCGCACTTGTCTTAGAGAGGCGATGACACATTTTATGCCTATCCAAACACCGATGTCTTTGAACGCGACCCCTACCTTAGTATGTCATTTCTTAGCAGTCTCGCTCCGTGGTCAAATTCTTAAATCAGATGAAGAGAAATCGACGTTACGAAAACTTGTAAAATAATTAAAACAAACGGAAACTGTAGAACACGCTTATTTCATATATGCTATGATCAATTCCTTTTCATCCAAACATGAATTTAAACTTAAGTTTTAGCAGTTTCACATATCCGGCGATCGACTAGCCTGCGAACGCAGACGTATTTCTGGCTGTCACTGGTGCCGCCAGCAGAGACGAGCGATAGCCGCAAATAGTTCGCAGGCTAGCGATCGACGCATTTTCGATACTGTCAACACTCCAGTCTTATAACTGAAATTTCTGCTCCTATAATTTCCACATCTTTCAAATTTCATCTTCTGGATTTTCTGGTAAAGTTGGGGGCAGGTGTGGGGGGTACATGGTATGTGCTTTATTGTCTCGATCCCTTGTCACGCCTCGCCATCGATTCGTCATGATGCATGAAGTTGATACATACAAGGACAGATTGTAAGTTACACACCACGACTTAAAGAAATAAAGGTTATAATGTAAGACTTGGAACGCGCAGATAGATCAATGACTACGTAAAATATGTCCTTACCAATAGAATGTGCCGCAGCATTACTATCTTTTAGATACCCTAGTCTAAATATAATAGAAAGGTAAAAAAATTGAGATTTCGCTGTGGGTTTTAGCTTCGCTTTCAGCGGACCACAATGCTTTGCGCTGTGGTAGAGCCTCGTTTTCAACGGACCGCAATGCTCTGCGCTGTGCGAGAACGGTTGCCCCATTCACTTCCTGTACACACGACACGCAGCTGGAAAGACTTTTGCGGTCAGTGGGCACAGGAGAGATAGTGTCAATTTGTCACAGAGTAAATAATTACGTTCGACTAAACAAGGTTCTAATCGATATCGTGTAATCCATAAAAATTTTGAGACCTGTAGGTCTTTGTGTGTATTATCAATTCTGGACGCCAATTTGCCTCCCCCGCCCCCCGTCAAAAAAAATTCTTCAGGCGTGACAAACAACTATGTGACAAGCTTTGGTTTTTTTACATAATTACAGCCGGAAATATGATCTATGTATAAACTTTTGTTATTAAAGTATCCGTGCAAGTATCAGTACTACGTGTCGCGTGGAATATAGAAAACTAGTTCGTGCTTTTTCCGTCTTAAAACATGTAGAAACCCTGGTTCCTTCCAACAAAATAAGCACGGGATTCTGCTCTGATGAGTTCCGAGTTCCGCAGGATTTACGTAAGTGGATTGTTTAAGTTATTTATGCCAAAGGTTAACTCTTATTACCGGTTTACCCTCTGTATTTTGTAAGACGTATAGGTTAGCTACCATTATGCATATAAGAACCTTGATTCAAGCAATAAAGTAGATTCAGTTGATTGTACAGCAGTGGAGTGTCCTTTCCGTGAGTGAGCTCGCGCCCAAGCATATGCATCAAAACAGTTCGACGCTACACTAATCGACCCTCACAATCCCCACTTCAATTCGCAAACAACATCCCAATTTCCGCAGCACTTTCATAGCCCTGGCTACACTAGTTTATTTTTTATTCATACAAAACACGTTCCGTTCCAGAGAGAAATATATATTTCACGTGTATTTTATGGAATTCCACGTGCATTTTGCTAACACGTTGCTATTGTCTGGTATTGAATACTTGCCAACCTGTAATATGAGGATAATTATCACACAGTAGACTCAGAAGATAGGCGGGTCTCCATTCCTTAATAAGCTCCCTTAATGAAGAAATGTTTTCCACCTTGCGCCTTGCTGGAAACTGTGTGTTCACACACGATATAAAATGCTTGCAGTCTTAGGGCCTGGTCAAACGGCCCATGATAGTCGATGATAGTTGATTCTCTCCTAACTATCATCAACTATCACTGTTCCCGCCAAACTGAACATTTTGTCCGTCACGTGACATTGCACGCCAGGCCTCCACTCAGACCATGGGCGTTTTCGTCTGAGTGGAGTAGCTTGGTGAGTTTGATCTTGTGGTTGTTGAGATTTTCCGCTTTTCTAACTTAACATACTTATCCCGTAACTGTCGCCCTAATTATGATGTATTTTTGATTGCTTTTAGCGTGATTCTGTAACCAAGCTGATCTCCTACTGATCTCAAACCAATGATTAAATCATCTGTCGCATCGAACGTGTGTGATTTGTTTTTTTTCCGACCGATTGACGACAACATTTCTGGTAGCAGAGCGAGGTTTATTTTGCCCATCATCACACTATTGAGCTATTATTTGCCGTGTTAATAGTTATGCTGTGTGTATGTGTGAACTTTGAACTGAACTGCGATCGATTTGTTGAATGACTTGTGTTTGTTTGTGAAATGGCCGACCGCATGGAAAACGATGCGGCTGGAGTGAAGTCGGTCAGCGGTGAATTTCGTGAGCGTGACGAGAAAAGTAATGCAATCCCTCGCGAACGTCCTCGCAGACACATCAGACCTCCGCAACGGTGTATCGAAGAAGAGTGGATTCCTCTCAAAGCAAGACCAATTACCGTGGAGGAGGAAACAGTTGAAAAACGATCTTCATCTGGACGTTCGGGTCAACGAAGCAATAAAAGCTCATCTTCATCAAAACTTTCTAGTCATACGAACAGTACACGTGGATCGGGATCTTCTAAGTCAAGTGAAACGCGCAGACAGCTACGCCTCCAGGAACTGAAACTGTTGCAAGCTAAAAAGGAAGCAGAGGCGAGAGAATCTGAAGAAAGACGACTAGCTGAAGAAGATCTCCGTAGGCGAGAAGAGGAACGCCGACTAAGTGAATTGCGACCTATGAGAGGCTGAACGGCTACGGCTACAAGCACGTTTGGAAGAGGAAGAGGAGCAACGAGATCCAGAGAGTCTTGCGAACCGCCTACGCGACTTTGAAGGCGATGAAAAGGATGACCAAGGCCTTGAAGGAGCAAATGTGCAGTCAACCCCTTACCAAGCGGATACCCGTTCTCCTATGTGTCACACAATTCAGACTACCAAGCGCAGTAATGTCGAAGAGAAAGAAAAATTGAATGTGTCGTGGGTGCAACGACTCTGTAGTGGTGAAGGTGACCTTGTAAACAAACAAGAAGTGAAATCAGTCATGTCGCGATCACTTTAAAACTTGGGCTACCACGATTTGACGGTAATCCGTTGGAGTGGCCGACATTCATTTCGCTGTTTAAGTGTCTCGTGCACGATCAACCACTGACGGATTCACAAAGAATGACACATCTACAGCGTGCTCTTGATGGAAATGCTAAAAACGCCATTGGTGGGATGCTTACCCACGGCCACTTGTACCGTGAAGCACTGAAAGAGTTAGAAGAACAGTTCGGAAATGAAGAAGCAGTTGCCGGCGCGTATTTGAAGACCATCTTTGACCATCCAGAAGTCCCTGAGGATAACTTCGCACAGTTACGGTCCTTCTGCAACACTTTACACGTTGCTGTATCCACCCTCAAGAGTTTGAGTTACGAGCACGATCTTGCAGCTACGGACAACCTTAGAAGAGCAGTCCAAAAACTACCTGAAACAGTGAAAACTCGATGGGGAGAGAAGAGAGTTGAAACGTTACCAAAGACGACAACGTTAGCAGATCTTGACGTGTGGCTGCGGGAGCGAGTCCGTGCGAAGTCGATGATATCAGACCAAGCGCTGAGGAACAATGGATCCAAAAGAGTAACGACGCGACCATCATTTAGGAGACGAAAGGGCCGAGATCGCCCTCCAAGAAATGACTTGAACGGAACTGAAATTTAAGCTCTTACAACCACAGTCAATGCAAATCGTGAAACCTCAAGAGCTCCAATTGTCTGTCCTGTTTGTTCCCGTACTCACAGAGTGGAGGACTGTCCTGAATTCAAAGGATTAAATGTTGACCAGCGGGCCCAACGAGCTAAGGAGAATCGTTTGTGCTTCCGTTGCCTAAGTTCGAATGAGCATCAAGCTAGACAATGCACTGAGAGAAGGAGCTGTGGAGTGGACAACTGCCCAAAACATCACCATCCCTTGATACATGGAGCTGCGCCAGTGTTTGTGGGAGCAGCTGTGGTTGGATGTATCAGCCCTACAGTCCTATTGCAAATAGTTCCTCTCGTTGTTCAAACGCCTAAAGGGAATAGTGTGCGTACATATGCCCTTCTTGATTCCGGAAGCCAAGCCTCCCTTATACTTGAGAGCTTTGCTGAGGAACTGGGACTTGACGGCCCGAGAGATGTACTGACCCTTGGCACCATTAACTCCAAAAGGGAGTTTAAGCCTTCCAGAAAGGTGTCGTTTGCTGTGAGAGCGACAAGTAGCGGTAATGATGGTTCATTGTACCCAGTCTCAGAAGCCTGGACCATTCCTCAGCTGAACCTACCTGTACAAAGAATTACTCGTTCCGAGATGCAGACCTGGCCCCACGTAGCCGACTTAGAAATACCAGAAGTTGACTCTAAGGATGTAAAGATATTGCTTGGCGCCAACGTGTTGGAAGCTATCCTACAACGTGAAGTCCGTAGAGGTTCACCGGGTCAACCGGCAGCTGTACTTACCGCTTTTGGGTGGACGTTAACGGGTTCTGCTAAAAGCCTTGTCACTCCTGAGAGTCTTCATGTTATGCTCATACACACGGTTCCTTCGGAAGACGACCTACTGCACAGACAGGTGCAGAACTGGTGGAGAACTGATTCGTTTGGCACTAAGTACGTGCAGACGTCACCGAGATCCCTTGAGAACAAGAGAGCCCTCCAGACCCTCCAAGAGACTGTGAAGCATGTTGGTGACAGATACCAAGTGGGCTTGCTGTGGAAAACCCCTGACATTGAGTTCCCAGATAACAGAGCTATGGCCGAGAGACGCCTGTGTTCCACTGAGAAAGTACTGAAACATGACAACGCCCTCGCTGAGAAGTACAAAGAAATTATCGATGGCTATGTGGCAAAGGGACATGCGCGTAAATTGACACCTGATGAGAGCGCTATTCCAACGAAGAAGCAGTGGTTTCTACCACATCATGCTCTATTGAACCCCAACAAGTCTGGCAAAGTACGGATGGTTATGGATGCCAAAGCAAAGTACAACAACGTCTCTAAATGATAAACTCCTGGTGGGACCAGACTTGCTGAACAACTTATGTGGAGTCCTACTTCGATTTCGAGAAGAAAAAGTGGCCCTTCTAGCAGATATTGAATCCATGTTTCACCAGTGCCAAATTATTGAGGAAGACCAACCAGCTCTGAGATTCCTGTGGCGCAATCTGGAGACAAAGCGAAGTCCTGACGTCTACCAAATGCTTGTGATGATATTTGGAGCAGCGTCTTCCCCTTGTGCTGCCAATTACGTGTTGAGGAAAACTGCCGATGACAACTGTGATGATCCGTTGTTCTCACCTGAAACCATTGAGACAGTGAAAAGAAACTTTTACATGGACGATCTCCTCAAGTCAGTGCGTGATGAGGCTACCGCCACTAAACTTCAGCGAGAATTAACAGCCCTGTTCGCCCGCGGTGGGTTCAGACTGACAAAATGGAGCAGTTCTTCGCGTGAGGTCCTATCGCAAATCCCGAGCCAGGAGATGGCTTCACCGTCGATTAATCTGGACCTCGACGACCTGCCCATTGAACGTTCCTTGGGTTTGCTGTGGAACACAGAAAAAGATTCATTTAGATTCGCTGTCACCTCGCGCCAGTCAGCCCTGTCAAAGCGTGGCGTTCTCAGTCAAGTATCTTCAGTGTTTGATCCACTTGGAGTTTTAGCGCCCTTCTTGTTGCCTGTCAAATGCCTGATTCAAACCCTGTGGTGCAAGAAAAAGGGTTGGGACGAGCCTTTGGACGAAGATGACCGAATGGTTTGGGAAAGTTGGCTTGCCTCTTTGTCATCTTTAAAGGCGTTCGAGTTGCCAAGATGCCTATGCAGCGATGCGCCACGAGACGCAAAGGTGGAACTCCATGTTTTCGGAGACGCTTCCGAGAAAGGATTTGGCGCTGTCTGCTACGCACGTTATGTGTTCCCGGATGGAAGAATTAAAACTGCGTTCGTAATGGCCAAGACCCGTGTTGCCCCCCTGAGACAACTAAGCATTCCTCGTTTGGAGCTCCAAGCAGCCCTGTTAGCCGTCAGACTAGCTGACATTATAAAGAAAGAGCTCACTTTACACACGTCCAAAACTGTCTTTTGGAGTGACTCAAAAACTGTACTTCTGTACATTCTGAATGAAAGTCGCCGATTCCACACATTTGTAGCCAATAGAGTAGCCGAAATCCAGGATTCTACACAGCCTGCACAGTGGCGGTTTGTTCCTGGTCGCCTAAATCCAGCTGATGACTGCACACGGGGCCTACAAGCGTCAGAGATGACCAGTGACTGTCGATGGATGGCTGGCCCTACATTCCTTCGTGAGCGTGAAGAACATTGGCCCAGCGAAGATTTTACCGGACAAATTCCTGACGAGGACGCAGAATTAAAGAAGACTGCTTGGTGTGGCCTATTGAGTGATCCAGCGAAATCCCAGCCAGATCCAACAAAGTTCTCATCCTGGACACGTTTCCGTAGAGTTATTGCGTGGATTAACCGTTTTATCGTCAATTCAAGACTCCCTAAAGAGAATCGCGTTACAGGACCATTGTCTGTTGATGAGTTTTCCCGTGCGGAGATGTTGGCAGTGAAGCGTGCACAGATGGAATCGTTTCCCGAAGACCGAGAAGCCTTGTTGAAAAACTTGCCACTGCCGCCGAGAAGTAAGCTGTTGTCCCTAAACCCATTCGTGGATAAAGCTGGGTTGCTGCGCGTGGGAGGTCGATTGCGCAAGGCTCCCCTCCCAGAAGAAACTCGTCACCCTGTTGTCCTCGACGCAAAGCACGATGTCTCGCGTCTTGTTATCCTGTACTATCATCTGCAATCGCGGTGTGCCGGTGATGCCCAAGTGTTGAACAATCTGAGGCAGCGTTATTGGGTCCTCAAAGGCGTACGTGCAGTTCGAAAGGTGTCTTTCTCGTGTCGTACTTGTAGACGGAGAAGATCGCAACCCCGACCACCTATTATGGCAGATCTACCCACGCCTCGTCTTGGATATTCGTTACCCCCCTTCACGTACACTGGAGTGGATTACTTTGGCCCAATCCTTGTAAAATGTGGACGAAGAACGGAGAAACGGTATGGGGCGTTATTTACGTGTATGACCACCCGAGCCGTACACATAGAAATTTCCCACTCCCTTGAGACGGATGCGTACATCATGGCTATGCAAAGAATGGTGTCTAGGAGAGGGAGACCCGCTCATCTTTGGTCTGATAACGGAACGAATTTTGTCGGTGCTGAGAGAGAGATTCAGGAGGCTCTCAAGCGATTGAATGAAGCGAAAATCACTGACGAACTGTCACAGCATGGTATACAGTGGCATTTCAACCCGCCTGCTGCACCCCACTTCGGTGGGGTCTGGGAATGACTAGTGAAGTCTGCGAAGAGAGCGCTCAAAGATGTCGCTGGGAACCAGCGTGTCACAGACGAGACCCTCCTAACGTTTATGGCTGAAGCAGAGTCGCTCATGAACAGCGGACCGTTAACTCACGTCAGCAGTGATTGCAACGACTTGGAGGCCCTAACACCTAACCACTTTCTGCTGGGACGTCCCAACTTGAATATCCCACTAGATGTTGTGAGTGACAGTGATTTATGTGGCAGAAAACGCTGGAAGCATGCCCAAGTGATGGGCCATCATTTTTGGGATCGTTGGCTTCACGAATACCTGCCTTCCCGTACTGTCAGACCCAAGTGGCACCGTGAATCGCGTGACATTGCTGAAGGAGACCTCGTTTTGCTGATGAGTGATAACCTTCCTCATGGGCGCTGGCCTTTGGCACGAGTTACACGCATTGTACGAAGTGATGACGGAAGAGTACGCTCTGCAGAGGTTAAGACGAAGGCTGGTGTTTATATTCGTCCAGTCACGAAGCTGTATTTACTTGAAGAGGTGTCCGACCCTTGAACGCAGTTGGACACGGGGGGAGGATGTTCCCGCCAAACTGAACATTTTGTCCGTCACATGACATTGCACGCCAAGCCTCCACTCAGACCATGGGCGTTTTCGTCT
Organism: Catalaphyllia jardinei; assembly: GCA_022496165.2. NCBI lineage: Eukaryota > Metazoa > Cnidaria > Anthozoa > Scleractinia > Caryophylliidae > Catalaphyllia > Catalaphyllia jardinei. The sequence goes on along the minus strand of CM042746.1, from coordinate 23,405,949 downwards.
GAGTGGAGCAGCTTGGTGAGTGTGATCTTGTGGTTGTTGAGATTTTCCGCTTTTCTAACTTAACATACTTATCCCGTAACTGTCGCCCTAATTATGATGTATTTTTGATTGCTTTTAGCGTGATTCTGTAACCAAGCTGATCTCCTACTGATCTCAAACCAATGATTAAATCATCTGTCGCATCGAACGTGTGTGATTTGTTTTTTCCGGCCGATTGACGACAACAATCACCAACTATCATTTACATGGTCAAAAGGCCAAGGAAGTTCGCGATAGTTGACAATAGTTCACCGGCAGTGGCGCGAAAAAATGTCCCAAAAGCAGGGCCGAACCACATATTTTTTTTTTGAACAAGCTCAAAATGAATGATAGTTGATGATCGTCGATGATAGTGCATGATAGTTGGTGGTCAAACGGAACTCGGCGCGCGCTTCAACTATCATGAACTATCTCGTTAATTATCGTCGACTATCATGGGCCGTTTAACCAGCGCTTAAAGCATATCCATGCGAACCCTTTTCATGCAGGAGTTATTTCCTTATATATGCATGCTGGTTAGGTTCAAGATGAGACAGCCGGAGAGTTTTACAACCATGTTTCTCTAAGGACAACCTGGCCAGTATCTTGGAACCCTCCATCATGTTGCGCAACTCTAACAATTCATCACGCATATGCCTCTTAATTAGATGCATATCTTAAAATGACTCACTGTTTCTTTTGTGCAAAAGGAACGCTAGCGTCTCTGGAGAATAGCTTCCACGCCATCGGCTTACTTCGCAAAACGCTTATCTTTCGCCCCGCTCTCAAGGTCTTACTAGCAAACGGTTTACTGGCCTTGAAGGCCGAAATTTTCCGCCAGTTACTAAATTATTAAAATAATATAGTAACTGGCGGAAAATTTTTCAGCCTCACAGAACCATACTGACCTTTTGAGCGTTTATCACGTCCAACTAGTCACTCTTCACCCGTCCAGGAGAGATCAGGAACAATCCGAGGGTAGTTTCATAGTGGGAGGCTCCCACACGACATCAAAACGCATGTCCCTTGATACACTTTTTGTTGGTTTCACCCGACAACACAATCCTCTCATATGCCATCCATGAAAAGTGCTGCCCCTTTCACATACCAAGTCCACATAACGTATCTCCTTTTCAGACACTCGGCATACCTTTTTTGGGTAAAGCCTCCCAGTGTAATCTATTAGAGGGAGTACCTCCTTGAGGGTAGGGGTGGGAGAGGGTCAAATTTAATCTTTTCCATCGCATCTCCACCTGAATTTCCGTACAGATTTCTTTTGACTCACTATTGGCCTTTCAGTTGCTCAGGAATGACAGTGTTGCCCAAATCAGCCAATTGACTTTGTGGCGCCAACATTTTGGGAGTGGTCAAGTGCACCCGCGCCATGTTATCATCTGTATCAAGGGAACCAATGAATCTTTGCACAGAGTGGATTAATCGTTTTCTTTCAAGCTCTATTAGCGCGCTTGCATTAAAAAAAATGGAAGCTTTTTCTTTACGGCTGGACCTCGTCATAGAGATAAACCGTCATTTTCTCGCAAACGAGTATGGTGACCTATTAATTATTTTTCTGTTGTTTTTTAACTGAGTAACAAATGTCTCTGTGTAGAATAACTATGGACCAAATCTCAGTGTAAAACAAAAAAAAAATCGTTGAAAAAGTGAATTTAACAAGCAATCGTGACTACAATCATGCTGCTATTATAAAGATTTATTGGGTATAAACAAGGTGTCGTTGCTCTCAAACGAACATGGGGACCCCTCATTTTTATCGCAAAATCTCCTACAAAAATCTCTGTGCAGGTTCTATTTCAGTGGAATGACCTTAAATCATTGAGTCCAACCAACGCAGTGAAAATTTTTGTACCATGAACATTCAAAATAGGCCTTTTGCAACAAACGATCACATGGTTCAAAATCCGCCATGCTGGAGGGCAAGCTCATTATTATTCCCGCACTGGGACATTAAAACAAAGAGACCTTAACTAGTCAAGCTTGACTGCCCTTTGTTATAATGTCCCAGTGCGGAAATAATAATACGCTTGCCCTCCAGCATGGCGGATTTTGAACCATGTGATCGTTTGTTGCAAAAAGCCTATTGAAGTACGAGAAACCACCTTTGCAGTGCGGCCCCTACCTCACCCACCTCCACTCCGGACTAACGCTAATTTACGTTACTGTCACGTGCGACATGGCTCAGTTCTTTTGCTCTGTGTTTTGCTGTAAATTAACAGGAGTACCCAACGACGGCACTGTACAGTGTGCTTAACATTACCCGAGTGTCGCTACGTCAATCTTGTTTAATATTTAACTTTCCTGGGAAAAAATACCCGCTCTTCACCGCCAGCAAGCAGGAAGTTATCGGACTCCCAGCCAGCGCTCGATTTTGAGGTCGTCAACGAGCCAGCAGCCTTTAAATTTTTGACCTAGCTAGCCAGCATGAAAAAAGTTTGCCAAAAATTTGCCAGCATGTTCGAATATACCTTTTTTGCCAGCCAGCAACGAATTATTATACTGTAGCAAGGTGCATTTCCTAAAAGCTATTTATATACAACGGATTTAGTACTGTGCATCATAGACACAAATACATTTGACTGTAAAGTTCTTTATACTTACCACATTATAGAAAAAAAAGGGAAAGAAGTACAAGATAGCAATGTACCTAAAATATTTGCTTGCTGTCGATGTTTTTCGCAATATATATCCCTACAGGTGGCATCAATCCACAGCCTTGCGACATTTGATAAATAAACGTCGACGACCTGCGCTAAGCATGATATTTAACTTACTAATATTAAAAATGATGATGATGATGATGATGATGAAGATATGATGATAATTGATGTAGCACTTTATTAAATTTTGAAAAGTGCTTCACAAGATAAAAAAATGTAAATTAATCAACATATATCTTGACTTGAAAAGTCCTTTAAAAAGATTTAGTCGGTTTAACGGTAATTTTTTTCTTCCCTTTCTAATCAATAAGCCGAGGATATGATGATTTTGATGATTTATTTAATGTCGAAGACGTGGGAAGTGTTTGCACAATCTTCCGAGCCAGAGGCTTATGACTCACTTGTGTACAAAACCCTCACTACCCTTTGGCTGGCCAGTGTCTGTCATTTTTGTTTACAAATTAACCTACGAAACAAACAGATGCACTTACAACATCAACAATTTATTTATCCCATAAACTTACTTACATTTGTCAGTATTAACGTTTCGTTAACAATTCCCCGCAAAAGATTCAATACAGAAACCTATATGTAGTTAGCAGTTCGTCAGATGATCACCGCAGAAGACTCACGACAGAAGCCGCAAGGATTCGCAGCAAAAGCAATCGTTAGTT
>CM042746.1:23377905-23385901 GCA_022496165.2 Catalaphyllia jardinei | reverse complement strand
TAAACACTTCCTCCTGAGGAGTTGGTTCGCCTCCAGAATAAAGCTGTAACGACAAAAATCCTGCTGTGTGCGTGGTGAATAAAATCTGTTTCGTAACAGATTTCTGGTGGAGAATCCGGGTAACGAAGAACGGAAACCTCATACAGACTTTACACAGGAAACCGTGAGTGTAAAAAAAAAAGAAAAAAAAAGTGACATGGCGTTTTAAGGAAGTCAAGCCACCCCTGATAACGCATTGTAGGATAATATACTGCATGCCAGTTTAGGTAGCGCCAGCCTTTAGGCAAGTCTCTTCCTACAAGTAGCTTGCGTGGCGAGGCGAGGTTAATCAATTCGAGGATACTAGCTTCTTTTAAGGACCTTCGTGACCACTTGATAATCCTATTTGTAATTGATATTCCCTTTTTCTTGAACGGGGGTATTGAACATTGAACACACAGTTCTGAGAGGTACATTCGTCCCCCAATTCTGTTTCCAAACTGCTAACCAGATCAAGAGCACGGTTGTCCGCAAAAGCTAAAGGCACTTTAGAGCCCAGAGTTACTAAGTATTGCGACGGCCATTACAAGCAGCTTGTTACTGCCAAAGGTCAACTTTCTCATAGTATAAAGACAACGGAAGAGACTACCATACCAACACACATGCCAACTCAACCACCACCCACTGATACACCAGGAACGATTAGCGACGGAGCTAGTTCGACTCCTACAGTGATGGCGGTGACTTTCGAGGACGTTGCCAAATTACTAACGCACCAAAATGAACAACACGCAGAACAATGGCAACAGCAAATGCACGCTTTTACGAAAACATTTGGACAAACGAAACCACCAGTGCCATTCTCTGGTTCCAACACCATCAAGTTCCCTACGTTTTCGGGAGACGCTAGTGAAGATGTAAATAGTTTTCTCAGGCAACTTAATTTAACAGCGGCCTTTTATCAATTGACTAACGCCCAAAAGGCTGATATACTACCATTGCTTCTAACTGGGAATGCGAATGTGTGGTTCTCAGCATCGACACTATCAGGCAAACCATACGATCAACTTTGCGATGCACTTAGGAAACAATTCTACACTGAGTCTGATGTCTGGTTATTACGACAACAACTCTTAAATAGGAAACAATCACCAAGTGAAACTGTTGCACAATTCGCCTCAGAAATTCGCAAACTTTGCCAGCGCCTTGACGTACCGCCGGCAGAAAGTGTAAATTACCTGTTAAATGGCTTAAAACCGGAATTAAAAACATTATGTGATTGCAGAGGTGGAAACGCATGCTAAATTACGTGAAGCACTCCCAGAAGAAAAAAAAAGAACGCACTGATGAAATACTCAGCGTTTTGGAGAAACTAAAAGCGACTGATGAACCACCTAAAATAGCTGCATATAACGCACCGTTTACTAATAGTAACTCCCCGAGGGCAGACTACCAGCGTGAAAAACCCCTGGGAAGGGAAGAGATAACGCAAATAATTCGACAAGAAATTCGTAGAACACGAAATCAGCAACTCCAGGGACAAGATTACCGTAACCGACGCTCGTTTGTAAGAAAGTTGGCCACGTGGCTTATGTTTGTAGAAAACGACAATTTGATAACCGAGACCCACGCATACCTGTACCTACTGGCAATGGGCCCATGGAACAACATACAAGATTTATGGATCATTGGCCAAATCCAGCTCCTACCCAACAGCCGACTTTAAAGTAAACTCGACTTCGGTTGAACCGAGACAACCAGAAGTCGCTCTTGAACAGATAATCAACAATACACAGACCACTGAATTGATGACCACTATTAACTCCGCTGAAACGACTCTTAACGACTGTAGCGATAATCTCAATCACTACTTGGGTACGGGGAAAGTAGTTTCTGGGATGTACCTTGACCATAAACTCAATGTTCCACGCGGCCATATGACAAAACCAGATACACACTTAGATAATAAACATTTAATCACGCACATAGACGAGCCTGTAATCTCGGACAGGCTCACCCCAAGCGAAGTAGTGACACCTTCTTTTCGTACAATTAGATCAGACGAATTGGCACAACGGAAATGCCAGTTATACATGCATGATGGTAAAGGCAGATCACAACAAAATAACCAACGCAGTTCTAACTATGGAAGTATGACTAACAATTGTGATAAAACGAATATGCGACAAAAGGCGGAATTGAACACGATAGTAGTTTTGGAAGATGAAAAAATACAGGTTGCTCGGGAAACGATGAACACGTTCGAATGAAAGGTCGAGGAATTAAGGCATTAACGGTGACTGAGAGTACCCATATAGGAACAAAACCAACCAGGGGAGAACGAGGAAATTGTGACAATGTGGAAACTCCGTGTGTTGTAGGGGAAGCCACTTCCACAAACACTAACTATCCAGAGGGACTCAACAATAACGCAACGGGTACCGATGAGGAACGTGATCCAACAAGGATTACTAGCGAAATTAATAGCAACGCAACACTTGGAGACACGAAGGAATCGAGGAGAAACTTTTGCGCAAACCCAAAAATTATGAATCGCATAGAAAGCCACTCGAAAACGAGTGATGAGCTAATACTAAGTTCCCGAGAAGATACTAAAATTTACAATCGTACAGTCACAAGAGAGTGAAATAGTTGGTGAAGCGGCCCATATTTTCCCGCAACAACATAAGGCTGCCTACCACCCATGCATACTGACAAAAGCTGAGCCCAACTTGGTAGTTTCTGACCACACATTGCAAACACTAAACACACAGAACGAAGACACCCACTCGCAGCAAGGCACTCTAGATACTTTAGTCCAGGAATGTAAGGACACAACCGATGCCTCTGGTTTAGGCACATTACACTGATAACATTCAGGTTGATAAGCGCGAAGAGGTTCTTGGGCCCCAGGCCTCTGAGCATGAAACCAACCTACCCATAGAGTCTGAACACAAACAGAGTGATGACGGAAAATGTGTTAACCGAACACAAGAGCTAATTGACATTCACACTAGCCAAAATGACCATACACGAGACAGGTGGACCGCCACATCCAATTTCGCTGACCACGATCTGACCTTGAAACATAACACAAAACCAATATAATTCTTACATCAGGACTCGGCTCCTCTTACACACCCTTCCCGTAATATATCCATTCAGGGACATATCAATGGTCGCCTATTTGGTTGATACAGGAGCATACGTTAGCGCGATTCGCGCTGAGGTCTGGCGGCAAATTCCCCAGATGACAAAGCACCCGCCAACACCCACACACGTCACTAAGATATCAGCTGTAAATGGCCAGAGTATACCGGTGTTAGGTCAAGTTGAGTTACCCCTCTCGATCAATGACAAAGTCTACCCTTTTCATGTTCTTGTAATAGAAACAATCGCCTATGATCTTATTTTAGGACGAGATTTCCTTGAATTCTATAAAGCGAAGATTAACCTACAAGAGCATGTGCTAGAATTACAATGGGATACCACGCCTCAAGAACCATTTCCATTTGCCAAACTACCCACCAAAGGGGACCGTACGATTTGCTCGATCCATGCTCAGACAAGCTTTATCATACCCCCACACACAGAGGTCCTAGTTGCAGGGGAACTGGGGAATCACCATCAAGTAGGAGAGACAGGTTTCATTCTTCCCCGGGGTGACCTACCTACTAGGTGCCACATTTTGGGAGCAAGGCAGATTGTAAAAACCTGGGAGGAAAATGCTATTCCGGTCCGGCTATTGAACCCTACTGAACTCCCTATCACAATTTTCAGACGCACACGTTTGGGGACATACATCTCCGAGGATCCTGAAATTAATGCCTATGATTTATTAGCATCAGATCAAGAAGCTGAGGCAACACGCGACATCCCAACTGTCTAAGACAAGGACCCACGTACCCCTCTCAACATCGACGCCACTAAACTGACCGTTGACCAAAAGGCAAAACTCGACAAGTTGTTGGGAGACTATGATGACATTTTTGCGTACACCCCTGACCAGCTGGGTTGTTGTTCGTTAGTTAAACATAGGATAGATACCGGGGATCACCCGCCTATTCGGTCATTCTTATGGCACTTCACCAACTAATCGGGAAGAAATTGATAAACAGATTAATGAGATGCTAGAAAATGATGTAATTTCTCTGTCAGTTTCCCCTTGGGCGGCTCCCGTAGTCTTAGTTAAGAAATCTGATGGTACTATGCGTTTTTGTGTTGATTACAGAAAGATTAATGCCATTACCAGTCACCCCTTGCCTCGCATTTATGAAGCACTGGACGCTCTAGGGGGAGCCGAGTGGTTTTCAACTCTTGGCCTACGGTCTGGGTATTGGCAAATCGAAATGGATGAGGGAACAAAAGAAAAGACGGCGTTTATCACTCATAACGGGCTTTATGAATTTGGTGTATTACCATATTGATTATGTAACAGCCCCGCCACTTTCCAAAGGCTTTTGACGCATGCACTGCGCGGTTTGGAATGGGACATTTGCCTGGTGTACATTGATGATTTAATAATATTCTCACGCACGTTCGTTGCACCACCTAGAACAAGTGTTCAAACGTCTACGAGAAGCTGGTGTACGTCTCAAACCTAGTAAATGCTATTTTGTGCAAACAAAGGTGGAGTATTTAGGCCATATTGTGTCAGGAGAGGGCCTTAGCCCAAATCCAAACAAAATCAAAGCTGTCCAGGAGTTTCCGCTACCAACCAATGCTACAGGTGTTAAGGCATTTTTAGGCTTATGTAATTACCCCCGTCGTTTCATCCAGGGATTCGCCTAAATAGCCTCCTCACAAGCAAACATAATACGTTTTGCTGGACGAATGAATGCCAGATAGCTTTTGACACTCTTAAACATGCGCTCCTATTCTTGCGTATCCTGATTTCACTCAACCTTTCCATTTTATGTCGACGCAAGTCAAACGAGTATTGGGCTAACCCTAGGACAAGTGATAGAAGGGAAAGAACGTGTTATAGCTTATGCCGGAAGAGACTTTAACGCAGCGGAAAAGAACTACTCAGCGACCGAGCGCGAGGCTTTGGCCGTGATAGACGGAATTAAGCGCTTTCAAGCTTATCTCTATGGAAGAAAATTTTACATTCACACAGACCACAGTGCTCTAAAATGGCTTATGTCAATTCAAAACCCGACAGGGCGAATCGCTCGTTGGTCACTACTCATTCAACAGTTTGACTTTGACACTATCCATCGCGCGGGTATTGCTAATGGTAACGCAGATGCGCTCTCCCGTCGACCTTATGGTACATGTAGTCTCAATGCACTTGCGCATGCCAGTTTACAAACAGATCAGATTTACGCTTTTCAACGAAAGGACCAGGAAATTGGCGAGATCATAGACTATTTGGAAAATTGCTTACCCTCAGACAATGTACAAGCCAAACGTGTCTTATTATCAGAAGACGTCTATTTTGTGGATGATCACCGCCTCTTATATCACCTAGACAGACCTGGTCGGAAGGGGTATAAGGAAAACCACGCCCAATTGGTCTTACCCCCTCCTTTGAGATACGAGGTTTTGATACAAGCCCATGATGACCTGGCAGGGGGACACCTGGGCCCTTATAAGACTTACGAGAAGTTACAAAGTAAATTTTATTGGCGGGGAATGTATAAGGATGTGGAACACTGGGTACGTTCGTGCGTTGACTGTGCCACAAGGAAACGACCTAGAAACAGTCTTCGTGCCCCTCTCCTCCCTATTGCAGTAGATGGCGCATGGGATAGAGTAGCAGTAGATTGCTTGGGCCCCCTTCCCGTCACGTGGTCAGGAAACAGGTATATTGTACTGTTTACAGAATATCTCACTAAATGGCCGGAGACATTTCCAGTCCGGAACATAGACGCGTACACAATTGCCAAATTGTTGGTCAACGACATTATCCCCAGACATGGTGCGCCTAGAACTCTACTTTCGGACCGGGGGACAAATTTCCTCTCTTACTTGGTCAGGGAAGTTTGCAAATTGTACTCCATTAAGAAACTGACCACCACAGCCTACCACCCTCAAACCGATGGTTTGGTAGAACGCTTGAACTTTACTCTCTGCCAAACACTTTCAATGTATGTTAGCAAAAACCAAAAGGACTGGGACATATTCATCCCCGCGGCCCTCTTTGCTTTCCGTACATCTCCGTCTGAATCCACTGGGGAATCCCCTTTTTACTTGCTGTATGGGCGGGAACCTCGTCTCTCAATGGAAGTAAGTCTTTTACCACCTGGGGACCCTACAAGCTCCGAAATATAGAACTGTCACAGCAAATAGCACACGACAACATAGCTCGGGCACAGCAAAAGATGAAGGAGTATTATGATAGAACAGCCAAAGAATCTGATTATGTCGAAGGTTCAAAGGTATGTGTTTATGTTAAAAAAACTTACAAGGGCCTTTCAAAGAAATTTCTACACAATTACCACGGCCCATACCGGGTAGTAGAAAAATTAAGTCCTGTCCATTTCCGGTTACGTACTTGCTCCAACAGGCCAGTAAGCTCTATTGTGCACGCTAATCGCATTTGTAGACCTGCGTGATCGGCCAATAGCGCCTCCGCCCGACATTGACGACGGTGACCTTTGCCTAGAGGACCAGGACCTCCCATCTGACAGCTTCATACCAACGCAAACAAACACAGATACCACCTCTAACCTCTCACCCACAACTGACCCGACCGACGTTCGCACCCACGCTACCACTACGTCGGCGACTGTTAAGAACCACTCCCCTGACAATCACAAGGACCAGGATACCACGTGCGAGGCTCTCAATGATAATGATACAATTTTCAACGCTGAGCGGCTTCTTAAAACCCGTACACGGGATGGAAAGTTCAGTATTTTGTTAAATGGGTGGAATACCCAGAATCTGAAGCCAATTGGGAGCCGGTGTCCCACATATTAGATCCTAGACTAATTGAAGATTTTCACACACCCACTGATAAATAACAGGCCATTGCTACTCTTTCCTTTTACATTGAAAGTCACAATGCCAGAAGGGTTTGCACATCGTGTTTTGGTTCTTGGGCATTCTTTTGTTTGGCGTTTGGAAAATTTCATTAGAAGGTCAACTCTCCCGTGCGTCGAACCTGATTTTGCGTTGCCACAGCCTACCTCAATACACTTCCATGGTATCGGGGGACGTACAGTATACTTATCTTAGAAATTGGATCTAATGATCTCTGTAATGCTAACTTGCTTGTTAACGATTTAGCGTTTGATCTGCTTCGGCTAATTAACACTTTTCACTTTCAGTACGGGGTTGTTCACATCATTGTTGGTCAAATCTTGCCGCGAATGCAAACCCCTCGCCGCTGACCCGACTTTAATTCTAGGGCCCAAAATTTAAACCGCATTCTTTTACGCCTCTTAAAATCGGTACTTTTTGCCACCTTATGGTTTCATCCTAAAGTCACTGACCATTCACTTTTACTACTTGCTAACGACGGGGTTCATTTTAACATGATGGGAAACCACCTCCTTCATAATAGTTATCGTAACGCCTTACACAATTGTCTTAGACGCTTGGCGCGATTAGCCACTAACAGACGCCGTTTGCTTCCTCGCAGGGCACCATGGCCATCTCGCCACAGACGAGCCCCTCGCTCCAAGCCCCACTACTCATGCTTCTCTTATTAATCAGTTTCCCCTTAGTACCTGCTGACGACATGGACTCCACCGGTAAGAAAATCACATTTTAACCCTCTTCTCTCAAGTCATAATGTTAAGCCACTCCTCTTCTTTTCTGATACCCGCTTGATGTACCTCACTACCCGCTTACGACAAATCTCTCCAGGTCCTTCACTCCATATTCACAACAATCGTTCTATTCCTCAAAATGACTTTTTCAACAGCCTGTTACACTCGATCCATAGCACGCACAAGGTTATCACACGCCTTCTATCCACGTCTAGCTTCTCCAACTTGCTAGAATGCGATTCATATCTTCGGCGTTACTACGCATATTCCACGGGTCTTACTAGTAGAATGATGTG
>CM042746.1:23351286-23365405 GCA_022496165.2 Catalaphyllia jardinei | reverse complement strand
CCTTCACCATGTTTGACAGCAAAGACGAGGCGAATGAGTTTTTAAGCTTTTTAAATAGTCGACACGATAGCATCAAGTTTACTATTGAATTCGAAGAAGACAGTATGATTCCATTTTTAGACATCCTTCTCAAACGCTGCCCTGACAACACTTTCACTACATCTGTCTACCGGAAAAAGACATTCACAGGCCTTTAAACTGAGTGGGATTCATTCACACCTCGCAAGTACAAAATCAACTTCATTCGCACTCTCACCTATCGTTGCTTCCGAATTTGCTCCTCGCCATCTTTATTACAGGCCGCTATTAAAGATCTGAGAAAGCTCCATTTGCAAAATGGTTACCCCCAAGGTGTTATCACGTTCAACATTAACGATGTATTGAACAAAAATAAGAACAAACCTCTTGTTCAAGCTACAGTTCCCAAAAAAGATATCTTAATCGTGTTACCCTACTTAGGTCTTCACAGTGACCAAGTCACGAAACGTCTGAAATCCTGCGTATACAATTTCTACTCTTTCGTCAACCTCAACATCATATTCCAAAACACACGCCCCATCAAATCCTTTTTTCCATACAAAGATCGCTTGAACCGATCTCAGAGGTCCAAGGTCATCTATAAAGCTGGTTGCTGGAACTGTGATGAATTCTACATCGGCAAAACAGAACGAAGACTCCATGACAGAAAAACAGAACATTTCAAGACCCTCGCCAAAAGTGACCATTCATCAGCCATTGCTGATCATGTGAAAACCACTGGTCACGACATTAAATGGGATCATTTTGACATTTTAGCGTCCGGAAAAACCGACTTTCACTGCAAAATTAAAGAGACTTTTATACACGTACTGCTGCAGATCATATTTCTCAGTCTAGGTTCCAGACCTCTTATGTTTACGATATATATATATATATAGTTTTCAAAAATTGTAACCGTCACTTTTGAAAATGTATGTTGATTAGCATACGAAACGTTAATTTCTATATAAAAATTCGTTGGAATACAATGTTTATCACCGCTGTTTGTGTTATTTTCTTAACCAAGCTACGATGGCCTAAAATCTTGCCTGTTGCACTAAGCTTCCTGGGAGGTACATAATTCAGATTTGGTAGAATCACCAGCTAACTTGTTATAGTGAAAAGAATGCATGTGGGGCTGTTAACCAATTTATGATGATCAATCAGGGATTAAGGAGCAGAAGTGGACAAAAGGGTCACTCCATTATATGGGATATATATACCAGTAGTATCGGGGGATCAGTATGCAGACTAGGCAATCAGAGCGCAGTATTTTTTAAATGGACCAATCAGAGCGCAGCATGTGATGTATGTGGTTTTGGACGTCTGGAGAATGGTCGAGTTTAGGGTCTAGGACCGCGAGGCCGACCGGAAATGATGTCACCTGAAGCGGAAATGACGACCAACCACGCCATTCAATGGCAAAAACAATTTTTATTGACAGATTCATCGTTCTGGGCTGGATGGAGGACAGGGTGTAAGGATAATCTTCTGGATGAACGGGCGTGGTCCAGAATCTTGTGAAACGAATGTGTGTGATGGTGACCTCGTTGGTTGGTAGGGATATTGGAAAAGTTCACCCTCTACGTTCACGGGTACTCACAGGAATCGTACTCGGTAATGGACGGATCGGAATCATGGCCTTGCATCATCAGGAATGGTTTGATAGATCAGTCGGTAAATAGTTTTCCTGACGGATTGCATGGGTTCGACGGTGTGAAAACGGTGGGGTGAATGAAGAGAGGGCGTGGTCCATCATGGTTGGTGGAAATAAACCAATCGAGATTGACCCAGAATATGTAACAGACCATGACATCGATGTGGTGTGGCAAATGATCCCACGAGCGTGTACCCTCTTGATGAAGGCTGTGGGTAGCGACACTACCCTTGAGTTCAGCGATGGCAGTTATGGCCCTTTCAATGAGGGTGGGACCTTGTAGTTCGAGAGGTGTGACCCAGACGGGGTTCTCGTCGGAATCGTCTAGTGTTTCACTGGCCCTGAGCTCGTCGTGAGTGCTTTCTGTACTGTTACTGTCTTCATCTGGCACGAGACGACAGTGTCCACATTGGAAACTGGTTTCGCGGGCTTTTCTGAAACAGCATTTGTGAATAAATCTACCGCAGCATGACATCACGAGAAAACCCATGGCGGATGCAATGTCTAGATCTAATAGACAGATAAAACATTTGTCTTGGAAGGGTTGCAGTTCGGGTCCCATGCCTAACAATCGTAGACTGTGTGGAAGCCATGTCGAATGTGAACGCACGGGAAAGTACGGTTTCTTAAATAGACTAGAGTCACGTGTTTATTAATTACGTCATGAAAGGGGGATACCCTATCCCCCTCTGATGTGACGTCACGGACAAGGAGGCTTGTGATTGGTGGAGACATGTATCATAAAGGATGAGGGTGCACGTTCTCGTCACTCGCAGTCTAGTACTGGTCTTGAGCGTTATCATGCCTGCTACACGCAGTTACGAGGTTATATTGAGAGATATTGACGAAAATATGAAGCTGACGGACGATTGGCTACATGTCCAATTTAAGAAACGGCGCACAAAGAAAGAAACAGTAAAGAAGGCCATGAAGTCCAGAACGGACCTGATCCTGAAGGTGATTCAAAAATTGCAATGGTGTCGGGAAACGTTAGTGAGAGCCCACAAGACCCATAGCAATAGTGTGGAGAGACAGCGCCAAGGAAGAAATGGAGTCGTCTTCCTGACGTCGAACAGTCAGTAGAATTATTTTAGTAAATTTTAATTTTTTATTGGGGTTCCCTTTCGGGGTTGAACCTCACCACATCTGTCAAAAGTCAATGATCACACAGAATGAGAGTTTGAACTTTTTAAATGTGACAAGGATTGGTACCATTTCCAAAACACGTGACATTCAGTGACGGGACAATGATGAACTTGATCATCTTTGTGAAAACCGCAACTGGCTAACAAGGGATGAAATTGAGGTCTTAATACAGCGTATTTGGGACAGCGCAATGTTTCTAGATTGAGAGAAGGAAAGTTTAGTGTTTGTAACAAGTCTTTTTCCAGGTGACCTCCTTTGTAACCTACTACAGTTCTTGTATTTATCTTGTACTTTCGATAAAGCTTCTTGACCAAGGGTTTCAACAGCATGGGATAGTGAGCATGTTCGTCTTGGGTAGGCTGATAAGAAAGTCCATGGATCTTGTTAGACACGAAATGAACAGTGTGTTTGTCTTTGTCTTTCAAAGCCCTTTATGGGATGGGAATGAAGAAAGCATGGCTTCCGTGTTCATCGTTCCAAGTGTAATAACCCATTTCTCGTACATGAAAAACTTTCCATTGTTCAAGAGGCCTTCCAAGTCCAAAATGAAACAAAGATTGTCCTGTACCACCTCCATGTTTGAAATGAGTGACCTTTTGAAAGTTCGCTTTATCTTATGAAAATGAGTGAACCATGAATGTTGGACACGGTACGTGTACATGCGTCATTCCACTTCTTTTTCTACTTCTTTGCGAACCATGTCTTTGAGATCGGATTGGCTTGGTGTGTCCATTTTTTCCAGGTACAGGTTTTCCTTGGGGGTGACTTGGGGTTCCCAATTACCTTCGAAGGGACCCATGTGTTTGTCGATGATTTCACGCAGCCCTCATTGGAGGGGGGTTCCATACAAGACATCTTGTGGCTTGCGTTTCGCGACTCTACCATCAAACATGGTGATGAATTTATCGGCTAGTAGCCAAACTCTATTCTTTCCTCGAGGGTGCTCATCGACCCACTAGAAGAAATCGCAGTATCGCTTGGAGCGTTTGAAGAATAGCCTGTTGGGGTTTCTTTCTGAATGGGAGATGGACATGATGGGCGCATTGGTGCAAAAGAATTTCATCTTATCTAGTGCCAGTTGACGCTAGAAGACGTGGAGTTGACGTTGGGCCAAATGTAGGTAGGATGGGACTTCTTGTGCACCACAACATACAAAGCAACCTTGAACAGGACACCTGTAGTACTCCCAATGACCCCACTGAGTGTCGGTTTCCCTTTCCTCTGAAGATTCTATGGGGTGAATGGGACAAGGGTAAAGGATGGATGCGAGCGGTGGCGATGGATTCCTGTAGCTTGGTTCTTCTTGCTTGAGACTGTTCAAGAAGGCATCTGGGTCGAATTCGTCAGGAGTGTCTGTGAAGAAAAAGAAGAGTGGTTACCATTTTCTCTCTGCAATGTATCTTGTATGTGTTTGAGCATGAGTTTACGTCTGGGTGTGAGAGGTCGATACTGGTGTTGATATTTCAAAATTTCTTTTTGACGGCAAAGCAAACGCAGTGACCCTCGAAGGATAATCCTCTTTGTTGGCTAAATCCATATCTTCGGTCTGGTTTTTCAATGTACGATAGATGGTTTTCAAGGTGACTTTGGATTGGAACTGAACCAATTTACCTGTTTTGTTTTTCTTGGTCTTCTTCTTTTTGTCCTTGTCTTCTCTCTCTTCTTGATGGCTAGTGGATATTTAGCGGGCGAATGAGGATTCAGTGAATAATCAACCATTTGACCTGATTGACCTTCTAGTAACATGTATCGGGTCGGTGATTCTTCCGGACTGCACTCGGCCATGGTGATAGATCACGAATGATTGAAGAAAAACTGGTGACGGTGTTATATAGGGTAAATGTTCACGTGTTCGGTACTTTTCCCAATGATGTGATCCATGAACCTGACCAATCAGACACATTTGTGACCAAATATGGGTATAATCATTCTGACCAATCAGCATCATTTGTGACCAAATAAGGACATAGTGCATTGTATAAAGGTGAATGTCTGGAGCGGTATTCATTTTGTCTGACACAATGGAAAGGAGAGGAAGTGAAAGAAACCAAACCTGTTATGAAAGCAAAGTGTGAAGAGTGTAAAGGGTTCATTAGCGTGTTTAACGGACGTTTTACTGATCATGTGGCCCTGGCCAACTGAGCCTATCTGTACGATCGTGTGGAGAAAGGGTTGTACAATCAGTTTGTGGATATGATGAAGAAGAAGAAGAACGGCAAGAAGTGAGAACATTGGAACATTTTATTTGACACAACTCTTGATTATGAAAGGTCAAAAATAAAAGTTTTACAATTTCAAACTTTTCTTGGCTTACATGATTCTCTTGACGATTCTTTCGGTCATGGTTTTATTTCCCGGTAACTTCGCGATGGCTTTGATCATCTTGAGTAAAACTAACACACAAATTGCGGTTATAAACATAACGAGACAACGCATGTTGTAAAAACTTTCATTTATAAACTTAACGTTTCGTATGCTCCAACATACATCTTCAGAAGTAACGGCTAACAAAATTACAATTAAGTTTAAACACGAAGGCTAATACCAAATAAGGAAAGTAATGACAATGAAAAAGTAAATGAAAATAAACAGACCTAGTTAGATCTGCTGGTAAAAATATGAATGGCTAGTAGAGAAGAAGTTTCTCACTGCCAACATTTTCATTGAGCGCTGGTTTTAAATCGCGAATCAACAAGGTTTCCTTAATTTTACAGTGTATATCAGATTGTCCAGTGGCTAAAATGTCGAAGTGATCCCATTTAATTTTGTGGCCTGTTTGGGTCATGTGATCAGCAATGGCAGAAGAATGGCTGTTGCTCGTCAGCGCCTTGAAATGTTCCGTTTTTCTGTCATGTAAACGACGTTTTGTTTTCCTAATGTAGCAATCATCGCAATCCCAGCAGCTAGCCCTATCAACTACTTTAGACTTAAGGGAGCGGCTGAGCCTGTCTTTATAGGGGAAAAAAGACTTAATTCGGCGAGTGTTTCTGAAAATAATCTTAGGATTAAAACAGCCATAGAACTTGGAAATACATGATTTAAGCTGTTGAGTAACGATTTTACTTTGAATTCCTAGATAGGGTAAAACAACGAAAATTTCTTTTTTTTCAAGGCGCTGACGAGCAACAGCCATTCTTCTGCCATTGCTGATCACATGACCCAAACAGGCCACAAAATTAATTGGGATCACTTCGACATTTTAGCCACTGGACAATCTGATATACACTGTAAAATTAAGGAAACCTTGTTGATTCGCGATTTAAAACCAGCGCTCAATGAAAATGTTGGCAGTGAGAAACTTCTTCTCTACTAGCCATTCATATTTTTTCCAGCAGATTTAACTAGGTCTGTTTATTTTCATTTACTTTTTCATTGTCATTACTTTTCTTATTTGGTATTAGCCTTCGTGTTTAAATTTAATTGTAATTTTGTTAGCCGTTACTTCTGAAGATGTATGTTGGAGCATACGAAACGCTAAGTTTATAAATGAAAGTTTATACAACATGCGTTGTCTCGTT
This sequence comes from Catalaphyllia jardinei, assembly GCA_022496165.2. NCBI lineage: Eukaryota > Metazoa > Cnidaria > Anthozoa > Scleractinia > Caryophylliidae > Catalaphyllia > Catalaphyllia jardinei. Next base: position 23,359,066 of record CM042746.1, on the reverse strand, counting down.
ATGTTTATAACCGCAATATGTGTGTTATTTTTACTCAAGTTGAAATGGCCGAAGAATAAGAGTGTCTTGATCATCTTGGTTTCAGCTTTCCACTTGTCTTGCAAGTTCTTGGCAAGACTGTAATCGATGTTGTGTTGTTTGGCGATCCTGTCCAATCGGTTGATGCCCGGGTCACCTCGTTTCAATTACTTTTTCAAATGCGTGCCGGGTCCCATGTACTGATAACCGGGCCAGTGAGATTTGATCCCCGTCTTGCCCAACAGTCGTTGAATGTCAAAACCTCGTCCATGGCGCTTTCGAGTTTTGAGTCCTGTTGGTTCTAGACCGAGTCGTAATCTCGCTGTAGATTTCGTTTCAGTCTCTTGCCCTTGACCCAATCTTCCCAACTGCTCGAAGGTTTCAATCGTTCGACCCCTGTCTTCTGCTTCTTTTTTCGTTTGGGTTCTTCAAACGTATAAGGATCTAAACCGTTGGCTTTCTGGAAACCTTTTGCGGCACTTTTCTTCACGGCTTGTCCCAAACCGGATTTACCTTTGCCTTTACCCACGCTGGTTTCTTTCTTCAGAATGGGGATTCTGAAAGCGGGGGGTTCCTTTTGTATGGTCGGCGTCGATGGTAAGAGACGCTTCTTTTTCGCCGGCACGATTCCTGGCATGGCTGGTGTGACTAGTATCGCTCTTCGTTTCGGTGTCGTTCCTTAGATTATCTTTCTCAACATGTTTTCCAACGGACTTTCGACCATTCCTTCATCCACTTCGTCGTGTGTTGGAGCTGTTGCAGCGGGGGTTGGACCCGGACGAATACATTTGGTCAATCGCGCTTGTTCTCGAGCTAACGGTTTGACCATCTTGACGGCTGTGGTATCGGGAATCTTAGGGTTTTTCAAGATCAAATGTTGCTCGGCCGCCAACCGTCCTGCCTTGTTTAATAAAGCACTCTTGGAGATCTGTCCCTTGTAATAATCTGTCAAACGCTCAAACTCTCTAGTAGGGACCATCATCACTTCTTCCTTCATAATGTTCCCTCAATAAGGTTTCGTAGCACTCTTGCCAGTAATGCTTCTCCTTTTCATTCTGTTCCAATTTCCGGGTCAGAGTCTTGACGGTGTCCCTTTCTCAACTGCAAGTGATACAGAGGATATAGGTCTCACCAGCGTCTGTTTCGTCTTTGACTTGCTTGTATTCTGAACAGAGATCTTCGAATTGGAGAGCTATGTAGTACTGGTTGAGTCGTTGGGAAGCTCGATGCCAGTAGTTCGCTCGTTCGTTAGCTTGTTCTTCTCTTCGATTTGCTTGTTGCAATAACTTCATCAGTTGAGACAATTTGTTGCCTTTGGGACGAACGGGCACGGCGTCGTTACCTTGTAGCGGGTATCCGTTTCAAGTGTTTAACGACATACATCGAAACACTCTCTCAAACCCTTCCAAAATCTGCTACCGTTTTGCTTCTTTAGATGTTCTCGCCTTCTCTTCAAAGAATTTTTGCGTTTGGCCAACTCGCACAACACATCTTTATGTCTTTTGAGTTTGTCTAAGGTCGACGGCAGAACGGGAATTCGCTATTTAAGAGATTCAAGGTCATCTCGCTGATCGCGTTGATCTGATCGGCATTGGCGTGTTCCAGCAACTCTTGACGTTTGAAACGATTGGACTCGTTGAGAATACTCTCCAAGAAGGGACGTTTTCGACGTAACCACTTCATGTTATACCTCTGCGACGATAGTGGTTGACGTTGTCTTTTACCCCCTTGGCAGCTTGTGAAGCCAATTTCAATCCCACTCCAGCAAACGAAGGGGATGGTCCAGACAAAAACATGCTCGTCACTTCGGCAATCTTGTCCACCAGACGCGGTTTGCGGCGAAATGCGGCACCACCCCGTTGAGTTCGTTTCTTCTGCTTAGCAGCATGTCGTCGTTGTTGTATCTTCCTCTTGGGCATGTTTGCTTATGTACATGTCTCGTCAAGACGAGAGTCTTTTATCATCTTCTTCGTTTACGAGTGGCTGCTTCCAATGCTTTCTTGGCACCATAACTGGCCGCTCCACTGGCAGCTCCCAAAGCCACGGTTTTTCCACTAGCCACCAAGGCAAGTATCAAGGCAGCCAAGGGTAAAATACCACCCTTCTGAGACATGTCCACTTTGAATGAAAACTTTTTAAAGTCGTTCCAACCTTTCAACACTCCCAAAAGTCGTCAATGCCACCACAGCAAAACTGTTTTCCCACACGGGTCCAGCCACTATCCCCACAGCCATGACCAGTAAAGCCAGTCCGTTCAAGAAACCGTGGCACCGTGGCAATCGGCGATGACACCACCACTGATGGTGGTAAAAGGCAAACAATCCATCTAATCCATGTAGCAAATCTGAATTGACCAATCGAGAATTGGTTTGGGAACCATTCAACAAGGAGACCGGCGTACTCATCGTCACGCCAGTTCGGCGATGGGATTACTTGGGGTGTATCTTTATAGCTCTGACTCGCTATAGGTGTGAGCGAGATGCATTTTGTCATTAAGAGGGAATTGGTGACATCGCATACATCCTTCTTCCTTTAGATGGTGACTGAGGATTCAAAGATCGTCGTCGCTCTTGGGATGTAAATCCAACAGCATATAGCCAAACGGACGTTCGATCACTCGTCGAAACGTGTCTTGCACGTCTTGCCATCGTGTTGGGAAAGCTTGCAACAATAGATTTCACATCCCTAATTGATCTCTTGGGTTATTGAAGGCTATGATATAGTGGGCGTTTCTGGAGATGCTGTTAGCATATTTACCGGATGGAAACATGCCCTGGCACAAATATATGACGGTAATGTTCTGATGATGCGAATGTTTGGTGAACAGATCCAACACGCGTGTGTTGTTCCCTCCTTCTTCCCTGAGATTGTCCAACACCAACAATCTATCCTCTGGAAACCATTTGGGTAACAGTTCGGAGTCGGAAACCCCTTCGTGAAACTTGACACTGTGTTCTTTCATGAGCTCAAAACCGTCTTGCCACGCTCCGTAACAATAATGAATCTCACGGGGTGGTCTTTCGAACGAGTCCAAATTGTCTACCAACAATTTGGTGGTAAACACCGTTTTGCCGCAACCTGATGGCCCAACCACCATCAGACTGGAGGGAGTGTGAAATCGAAACGCTTTGCGTCGTTCCACGATTTCAAATGATTGATCTGCCAACGGGTTGTTCATTTTTTAAAAAAATCACAGCAACGAAAGGTTTTTAAGGCTTTTTTTTTAATGTCCAACCACAATCTTACAATAAATGTCTGACAAACGCACGCTCCACTCTGCTTGGGGCTCAGGACCGAACTGTTCAAACATCCGTTGGCAGCGTTGTCAAATACAAATAGGGTACATTTTTTCCGTGACCCCAATCAGCTCCTCTGACCATATTTCCTTTTGTGTCTGCCCAGACTTCCCGTGGCCTGTAGGAATCAGAAATAGCCTCTCAGATCTTTGCTGCCGTTGTCGTGCGCCATTTCCAAAGTCTCATAGGGATACTCTTCACCTCTCACCAATTGCTTGATGCTGGAGAGACCAAACTTTTGACCGTTCCATTGAAGGCAGTTGAGGCCACCAAGGCTACAATCACCAGGTTAGGAATGCTATTTTGAAATGGATTGCTGCATTCAAAATGCTGCTGATCACCTTGCATATTGAAGGTTCTGATCTCACTTCAGACTGTCGGGTAAGACACCACCTTACCACTATCCATGATCTGCATTAATTCTTTTTAGACAGAGGGGTTGATTCTCACTTGACAGAGGTAAAGTTTCACTTTGACATCGACAGCCGTGAGTCTTCGATGTAGGGCTACGCCGTTCAAGAAGAGATCGGGTTGGTTGAAGGACATCTGGATTCCAATTTGGACGCTAGGTACTAACAACTTGTTAAAGTGGAACACTTCGATGAGGGATCTGAAGCTAAACACGCGGGTTTTACCCTCTGTGTAATTGGCTTGCTCTTCTTCTTCTTCTTCTTGCTCTTCTTCTTTGTTGAGTTTGACTTTGGCTTGTTGGCTGGCTTGTTAGCCGTCAAGGTGGCTGGCAAATCGATGCAGTTGTACCATCCTTGTGGTTTCAGCACCGTCTCTCCATCCTCTGTCATAATTCAACAAGGTTTCCAGGTAAGCTTTGTAATGGTACGTATCCGTCTGAGGACTGATGAGCGTGCCATTGAGTCGAACACTGATCTGTTTGAACAAGGGTGAGGCAGGTCATTGACGGGAAACAGATTATCGGCTGCAACCACATTATTAGCATCGTTTTTCTTCAGAGTCAGTTCCAGTTCAAAGTAGCTGCGAGAGATCCACGTAATCTTCTTGCAGGTCCACTTGGAATTTCATGGGATTGATTCCTCTCGTGAAGGTCTGAATGGGGACCATTCGATAACACGAGATACTGAGATCGGTCGGGAGAATGCTGGACAACATCCAACATGGGATTCGTTGTATCCACAGAACCGGCGGGAGGGAGTAAATCGGTCATCGTCTTCGTTTCTTGCGTTTGTAAAACGTTCTTCACCCAACTGTAGTCAAGTCGTTTTGTGCGTGACGGCAAGATCATCCCTCCCTTTTGTACTTTTCTCCATCGACCACTCGACGACAAACCAGTCACGATCGGAGGTACGCGACGAACGCGTCTGGAAAAGATGGGATTCATTCTCCAAAGATGTCGTTCACTTTTCGTTTGACCACTTTGTTGATGTCTTGCAGTGCTTTGCGTTTGATGGTTTGTTTACTGCCTCTCTTGACACCGCAAATACCTCTGGCCATGTTGGGTAATCCCAATGGTCCACCCGTTTTTAAACCTTTCCATCCTTAGGCACTGGCAAGGATGAAATCTTGAATAAATCCATTGCTCCATTGATTGTCGGGTCTGAAACACGTTAAACTTCTACCTCTCATGTTCGTTTGAAATGTAGGGTGACGATCGTATTTCCTTCACCAAATCTCGCCAGATCACCTGTGGTCCCTGCCACTTGCGTCTCAATAATGTCCAACACCTGCTTGCGTAGCGGAATATATTGAATGTGGAGAGGTTCGAAATACTGAACCTCTTCTCCTTTGTGACGCAAACTGCCTTCTCACAGTAAATCCGTGACTTGATTCCCCACCACCGAACTTCCATCCATGTCAGAGTACACAAACAAGGATCGCGAGCGAGTTCCCGCCACATTTTCAAACGCTTGGCCGAGACTTGTGAAACGCCAGTTGTAGGTGATACTCAGAGTCAAAAGACCTCGATCCACCATCCAAAAAACAGGTTTAGCTTTCCCATGTCCCAGTTTCTGTTCGTCCCCCAGATCGTGTGTCATATTTTTCTAGTCTGGTACTAAATCGGTAAAAAACTCTTGAAGTAGATTGGGTCCAAGTACATAATTTCCAGGACACGTCTCTTTCAACCATCCCATCTTTAAAGCCAGCGTCCGATTGATCTTGTATGCACTGGGGTATTTCGAATGTACTTGTGTGGCCTCGTAGACTGTCAACAGATCACTTCCTTCCCATCGGAACTTGATGTGCGTTCTCTTTCCATCTTCTGTGACGTACTTGGCACCGAATGTCGGTCCCCCAAAGCTGTCGATACGCCGTTGTTAGAAATAATTGATCACGGATTTCAGGAAATCTACACCGTTGTCGTACTCCAAAACGATGTCAGGGTCTCTCTACCAAACCTCGTTGTGTTAGGGGTAAACTCCGCAGCCCAATCCAGGTAGAGAGATGCTACTCAATCCCACCTTCCATCCTGAACCCTCCAGTCGTTAGTTGAAATGTAGGGACGTCACCCCGATACCAAGGACACTAACTGCCCCATGTTCTCCGTCACTTGCGTGTCAATAATGTTGTTCACATTGCTTTGTACGCGTAAATATTGGTTCTTTCTTTCAGAGTGTACGGGACTTCAACCGTTGGTCTCACGTTCAAAAAGCTTCTCTTGAGATAATCAGTTCGAGGTTGTGGAAGAACTAAGCACTTACATTGTCACGATATACAAATCTTGATGTAAGATAATCAGGTGTCATGCCATGTAATGTTTTATACATTAGGATAGACTTCTGTTTCAATCACGTTGACGATCTTTTCCACGCGAAACAGATTGTCGTCCATCATGGTAACTTTTTGCAAATCCTTGGCGTAAAACGTATCATTCAGAGGTGTGCTGTCCCATTCGTTGATCTTGTACGTGGTCACCACTCTCCGCATCACTCAAGCCACCACGAACACTTCCTCGGTTTATGCTGGTAAATACCCTTTGTTGAACACTCGATACTTTTTGTTGAACCTGACTCGATCCCCCACCTTCAAATTGGGTTTAGGGCATTTCGATCCCAAACGTTTGGCGTACAAATTCTTCTGCAATTGCTCTTCGGTGCGCGCATTCACTTTTTCGGGGGCCATCTTGATGCTAACATCGGTAGATAACTCAACATATTCTTCACGGTAAAATATCAATACAGTCTCTTCTTCAAGGTCCGATTAAATCGTTCCACGACACTGGCCTTAGTGTCAGCACTGGTTGAAAAATGATGAATACCTTCACGCTTCATCAAATCGTGAAATATCTTATTGTAAAATCGGTTTCCAACTTTTCGCGGACTTAGGCCATGGGCAACTTGTGCGCCTTGGCAAATCGTTCCACACCTACCAGACTCCCAGCCACGCTGGGGTCTTCGTACAAGGATAAGACCTTGGCATAACGATCCACCTTCTTCTTCTTCTTCTTTCTCTTCATAACAGACTCAATCGGACCAAACACGTCTCGAAGAGGTCAGGATGGTTTTTACGAATGAGCAGGTACCATCCGAATGAAAAAGGTTGTTTCTTCAACCACAATATAAACACAACGAAACGTCCCACGTTCACTTCCACGTGCACTTCCAAAAACACTCGACAAGGGTCATCGGTCAGAAACTCGGGAATTGGCATACTCCCGTATTTCTCGTACACACTCTCGCAACACGCGCACAGAGCGTTCTATTCAGTCAAGTCAGGCATGATGACAAAAAATGGATTTTATTAACCAATACATCACACTTTTAATCAGAATAAGACCCCACGTATTCGATGGGGTTACCCTTACATCAGACTCGTTATACCATTCGTTAAAGATATGCATCTTATAATATTTACATTCTCTATGACAACACTCGTCCCCGTGCGGTTTCCACTTCAAGGCCTGACTTTGATCGTTGATGTAAAACCGCCACTCTCATCTTTTCTTTACAGTCAGAACAGAGCGTGTCCTCGTCGGCTTCCAAGGCATCAAAGAAGAACCGATCCTTCCTTTCCAAGGCCTTTCCATTGAGTACGAGCACCAAGTGTTCCAGCTTATCACAGAGCTCACAAAACATCGAAGAGCACCCAAATCCACGGGACGTCTCAGTTTCGCACTCAGTCTCTTACTCACATCATAGGCGCGGATGGCAGGTTCGATCAAACTCTTCAACTCTTGCCTCATCATGAAGGACAAGAACTCGGAGCTCAACAGACAATCTCGTTTCTTCAACGCAATGGGTACAGCCAAAGTCGTTTGAAAAAAGATTTTGTCCAACTCCTTGATGTTAAACATGAAGTACCATTCTTTAGTGAATAGATACGCATACTTTCGTGCTTTCAGCAGGGGGATGACCTGACTTTCCCACTAGGGACGTTTCTCCAGGTGCTCTTGCACCGTCCATTCCAGCTCCGGTCGCTTATAGAGCAACAGATCAAATAACACAGAGACGACTATATACAAACCAGGCTTAACGCAGGTTTTTTTTTACACGCGG
>CM042746.1:23341286-23346286 GCA_022496165.2 Catalaphyllia jardinei | reverse complement strand
GAACGTCAAATGAACTGCTTGACGCTAAAGAATGATTAGTCATTATTGCAATGATGCGGAACTCTAGCGATCATGTTTCATTCGCACAGAATCTGGAGGTCACCTACGCTTTGAAAAAAATAAGAGAATTCGCAATTGTTCAAAAATTCGAATGATGCCTATATAATATATATTGATGCCTATATTTGCAACTAGTTAATAAAGTTTAGATAGAGTGAATAATTTTTTTTCGTTAAAATCGTGAATCGGTAATTTGAAAGAAAAGAATATTTTTCGGTAGCGCCAGTTCCGAAGAATTGACCGCGGTTCTGTGAGAATCTTTGTAGTTGTCAGTTGTTCATTCAAAACATACTGCAAGCTACAAAGCCACCGCTAATTTTAGAACGTTCTGGCAAGTTCTTGTTTACCTCAGCAAATAGTTAATTTTCCGGCTCTTTTCATCGCTCTTAGTTATTGTGAAATCTATGATTACGTAATGGTCTTAATCTGGAAATTCGCATAGGGCATGCCCATGAATGATACGAAAAGGAATCGAGTATAACGCCATTAACAATGCTATTAATAAACAGCGTTCTTCAATAAAAGTTTTTTGTGTTATGAGTAAAAGACAAGCAAAGTAGTCACAGGAGTTGCACAATCCGAAGTTTACACTATCCAAGGCTAATAGGCCTTATCACGGTTTTCGACGCCATCTTGACGGGTGGGCAAAGCGGTCAGAAATTACAGTGTTTATATGGGAATGCGATAGCAAATAACTTATTCTTTTATTGAATATATCACAATTTGTGATTCAAAACTTTAAAATACTAGGTGGAAGATTGTATTCACCAAGTTTGAAGGATGTAGCTTTGCTTAAAATCGCTGAGCTAATTTTTGTAATTTTCCGTACATTTGTCTGTAATTTTTTTTTCCGCGAACTGCGTCTAGACGTTTCTCTACCCAGCCAAATTTACAGACAAATGTATGGAAAATTACAAATATTCACTGAGGGACTTCTATCGAAGCTTGGTGAATATAATCTTCTACTTAGTATTTTAATGTTGTGATTCACAAATTTTGTAGAATTTAATTCTGGAAGAAGTTATTTGCTATCGGATTCCTATACAAACACTGTAATTTCTGACCGCTTTGCCTACTCGTCAAGATGGCGTCGAAAACCGTGATAAGGCTTATTTTAGAACGCTTTGGTATCCCCCTGCAAGTCCTGGCAAGTTGTTGTTTGCCTCAGCAAATACTTAATTTTCCTTTAAATCTCTTCACTCACTTCGATGAGCCCAAGAATTCGCTTCAATTGCCTAATCCCACAAGAAATATTCGCAAATGTTCAATGAAATTGATGACCAATAATTCTGGTGAAATAGACTTGCAAAAGTAAGCAGGATATTATTTCTCACGTAGCGAAAGTGAAACCTGCAACGTCAGCGCATTAAGTGGCTGACGCAACACCTTTTTCAGCGTATGTATTATTCCCTTCGAACCCAACGCTTCGATAAAGCCAAAGAAATGTATTTCACTCAGAGTAAAGAAAAAGTAATCACCCGAACATCTACCTTCACGTTTCTTGTCTGTAAGCAGTCCTTGTTGTTTCACTGATGACTATACACACGCAATCAACTGAGCAACCTGTAGTTCAACAATTGACAACGACTACACACGAGCTGTTTACCCCATTGCACCATAAGCGGTAGTTGTGGTGAAATCGATGATGTAATGGTCTTAATCTGGAACTTTTTCTTGAATATGTCTGGGCATGAACGATACGAACAATTTGATACCAACGCTAAAAACAACAGCTTTCTTTCTTCAAAATCACCCGAGTCACGCGAGACACATAATTCACGAGTTACGCTGTCCACGGCTATTTTTGGTACGGTGGTTATTTCCCTACCAGTGACTTAATCCTTGCACGTTCTGACACGTTATTTTGTATCCAATCGAACGCTTCGATAAAACGAAAAGAAAAGATATTTCAGACGCAATAAAGAAAACAATATGTGTAACATTTTCGTGTATTAATGTTTCACAAGCTTTTGGCGAATAAACATTGCAGGTTGCGTCATTCAGTCTTGACCAAGATTAGGCCGAGTGGGAGTCTTGGTCTGGTCACAGACAAGACTAAACATAGGCACGCAAGGCGTGCTAGAGCTATTTTCTGTGAACTAAAAAAGGTTTCGGAGATAGCAGAATTAAATCGATGACATGTAAAATGTTTTACCAAACAAACTACAGTAATCTGACACGTCTCCAAATTAATATAGATTTCATTTTATTTTCTAACAGGCAATTTGATTCGTTCTTTGATTAAACCGGCCACACTGTGATTGGTGCAACATGCGCACATGTATAACTGCCCCTCACTCACCGATCTCGTAGCCCTTTCGACTCCAAGAGGAATTTTTGTTCAAAAATACACAAATTAAGAGAGCTATTCGCATTTTATACAAGTCGTAAGTTTACTTTTTTACAAAACAACACTACTTCACCGATAATAGAAAGAAAGAGAAAAATTTTCTGATACGTTGAAAGTCTGATTTAAACAAGAGGCCATAACTTGTTAGCTCTAATTGAGTTTACTCCCATGTGAAAAACAAAAGTTTTAAGTTACCATTTGTAACTAAAAATAGCAATATCTCGTTTTGTTTGTTCAAACATTTCATGGGAACAAGTGGTGACGATTCGTCAGCTCTAATTGAATTTACTCCCTTGTGAAAAACAAGGGTGTCAAATTACCCTTTGAAAATAAAAACAAAAATATCGCGTTACATTTGCATACAATAACCACACATGTCCAATATACACAAACAGATACCAATCGTCAAGACACCCTCACCAATGGAACCATTGGTACCAATAGCACCAATGGAAAAGGAGGCAGCCGATCGGTGCTTTATTTGTAAACTGCATATATTAACACCTGAGGCCCACGCGTAAACTATTTGTCGATTGCTACCATTGGTACCAATGGTACCAATGGAAAAGGAGGCAGCCGATCGGTGCTCCATTTGTAGACTGTGTTATGAGAAAATTCGCCGTTTCACAGTTATTTCTTTGTTATTTGGAAAATTATAGAAAAACCAACAGTAACCTCTTTCTAGTTGACGACCAGGAAGTTAAATATTCTACTTTGTACTTTGCCGACTCTTTGTACACCTGTACGTGTGCAACACCGACTTTCATTTAGTACACAAATAGTTCGTTAGCGGTGTACTTAGCTTTCCTTTCGGCATTAAGATCTATCTTCCGTTCCCTTGGAAGCTATCCAGCTGGACTACCTTGCACTAATGGAGTTTTATTAGTTCCTTGAGAGTTAGCCAGCTGAACTATATTCCAGTAATGAAGTTCTATTCATAGGATAAGTTATTCTTGCTGTCAGTAACACCAATTGAGAATTTCCCATTAAGTATTTCATTTTTAATTTCCTAAGTTTGCTCTATTTTAATCTCAAACCTTTCAACCTTTAGTCTTAGCACTCTATTTTTAATTTAAGAAACTTCGTAGTGTTGATTGTGATTTGCTATCGTAATTAAGGCTTTTCCGCTCGTATTGTATGTTAGAAGTTGCATTATCATATTGTAAACACTTAGCTGGTCAAGGATGACAGGGCAGCACGCATCATAACAGGGTCTGGCTGGGATGTCAGATCTGCCCAGATTCTTTGTGCCCTCAAATGGGAAAGCCTCGCTGACAGACGTTCTAAACAATTGAAATCTTTAATGTTTAAAACCGTTAATAACCTTGTACCCGAATACCTGTCTGATAAATTCACCAGCGTAAATACCATCCACAGACACAATCTTCGGGGCGCCCAACATAACCTTTTCATTCCACGGCCGAACACTGAGGCACTCAAGAAGAGTTTTCGTTATAGGGGTGCATTAACATGGAACGATCTGTCAGTGGAGGCTAGGCAGGCCACTACTTTAAATAGTTTTTATTCCGCTATCGAATGTTAGTAACAACTTGAAGAAAAATTCCTAAGTTAAGTTAATATAATTAAAATAAGTTAATTAGTTAATATAGCTAGAATAGTTAAAATAGTTAAAATGGTTTTGTAATATTTTTAGTCTTCGCTTTTAAGTACTACGTTATATTTTTTAAGGTTAATGTGCACGGCTCTTTAGAAGACCACTTTTTAGTGAAATGATCCCGTGGGTAAATAAAGTTATTGATTGATTGATTGATAAGCAAGTGCATTTGTAAAGTTTTTCGATTACGTCGACGATGACATCAACGATTACATCGATCGTACCGCCGAGTGCAGAATAAACTATTGTTGGACCAAGTTATGTCTCTTCCCTGATGTCCGTAGTGAAGACCATCGAAGTAGATCCCGTGTACCAGGAATTCGTGACGAGATTCCGTTCCCGCAGGCAAAGCAGTGCTCTCCAGAGCTAGATTTCCCCAGTTGTCAGTTCAGTTCTCCGTTCAGTCAGAAATTACAGCGCCCGCAGGAAAAACTTATCGTCACAGCAGAAAAACCTATCGTCACAACTGCATATGGAAAAGTAGACAGTTGATCGGTATGCCATTTGTAAACTGCATTAAGTGTGCGAGCCCAAAAGCGCTAAATGTAATGTATATTCTTCGTTCTTAAAGAGTGCGAGCCCAAACACACGCTAAATACAATGTATATTCTTTGTTCTTAAAGAGTGCGAGCCCAAACACGCGCTAAATACAATGTATATTCTTCGTTCTTAAAGAGTGCGAGCCCAAATACGCGCTAAATAGACTAAATACAATACATATTCTTCGTTCTTAAAGCTTGCGAACCCAAACACACGCTAACTACAATGTATATTCTTCGTTCTTGAAGCAACTGCGAGCTCAAACACACGCTAAATACAATGTATATTCTTCGTTCTCAAAGCGTGCGAGCCCAAACAAACGCTATATTCAATGTATGTGTATATATGTATTCTTCGTTCTTAAAGCTTGCGAGCCAAAACAAACGCTAAATACAATGTATAATCTAAGTTCTTGAAGCGTGCATGCCCAAACAC
>CM042746.1:23339254-23341276 GCA_022496165.2 Catalaphyllia jardinei | reverse complement strand
ACTGCGAGCTCAAACACACGCTAAATACAATGTATATTCTTCGTTCTTGAAGCGTGCGAGCCCAAACAAACGCTAAATACAGTGTGTATTCTTCGTTCTTAATGCTTACGAGCCCAAACATACGCTAAACACAGTGTATATTCTTCGTTGTTAGAGCAGTGTATATTCTTCCTTCTTGAAGCGACTGCGAGCTCAAACACACGCTAAATACAATGTATATTCTTCGTTCTTAAAGCGTGCAAGCCCAAACACACGCTAAATACAATGTATATTTTTCGTTTTTAAGAGTGCGAGCCCGAACAAACGCTAAATACAATGTATATTCTTCGTTGTTAGAGCGACTGCGAGTTCAAACACAGGCTAAATACAATGTATATTCTTCGTTCTTGAAGCGTCCGAGCCCAAACAAACGCTAAATACAGTGTGTATTCTTCGTTCTTAATGCTTTCGAGCCCAAACACACGCTACAGTGTATATTCTTCGTTGTTAGAGCGACTGAGAGCTCAAACAAACGCTAAATACATTGTATATTCTTCGTTCTCAAAGCGTGCGAGCCCAAACACAGGCGCTAAACACAATGTATATTCTTCGTTCTTGAAGCGACTGCGAGCTCAAACACACGCTAAATACAATGTATATTCTTCGTTCTTAAAGCTAATGCAAGCCCAAACACATGCTAAATGCAATGTATATTTTTCGTTCTCAAGAGTGAAAGCCCGAACAAACGCTAAATACAAAGTATATTCTTCGTTCTTAAAACGTGCCAACCCAAAACAAACGCTAAATACAATGTATATTTTTCGTTCTTAAAGAGTACAAGCCCAAACAAACGCTAAATAGAATATATAATCTTGGTTCTTAAAGCGTGCAAGCTTAAACACACGCTAAATACGATGTATATTCTTCGTTCTTAAAGCGTCCGAACCCAAACAAACTCTAAATACAATGTATATTTGGCTCGTTCTTAAAGCGTGTGAGCCCAAAAAAACGCTTAATAACATGTATATTCTTCGTTTTTACAGCGTGCGAGCCCAAACACACGCTAAATAAAATATATAGTCTTCGTTCTTAAAGTTTGCGGGCCCAATTGAATGCTAAATACAATGTATATTCTTTGTTCTTAAAGCTGTCGAGCCCAAGCAGACGCTGAAGACAATGTATATTCCTTGTTCTTGAAGCTCGCGAGTCCAAACAAACCCTAAATACAAGAAATATTCTTTGTTCTTAAGCTTGCGAGCTCAAACACACGCTAAGTACAATGTATGGGATGCATTTCACCAATGGAATACCAATGGAATATATGTCATTCCATTGGTACCAATCATACCAATCGGTCCAATGGACAAGTAGAATGCACCCCCACTCAGCCTGAAGCCAACGGAAATATTTTAAGTCCCCGTAATAAGACGCATTTCACCAATGGAACACCAATGGAATATATGTTATTCCATTGGTACCAATCGTACCAATCCGTCCAATGGACAAGTAGAATGCACCCCGACTCAGCCTGAAGACAACGGAAATATTTTAAGTCCCCGTAATGAGATGGATTTCACTAATGCAATACCAATGGATAAATATTATTCCATTGGAGTCTGTTTGTGTGTATTGGACAACCCTCACAATAACAAAACAATTGTCACTTCCACTTATTTTGTAAACGTTGAAACTGTTTCAAATCTAAAGAGTCTCGTCTCCTCTAAAATATGTCCTTTGAACTAGAAGCGACGATTGTCTGATTCGTGACCTCTAATTGAATTTACTCGTTGTGAAAAACAAAAGTATCAAGTTACCCTTTGTAACCTGAAATAAAATATCTTTTCCCATATGACTCATGAACTATTTCAAAACGCAAAACTCATATCGTTCATAACTTGCCACCATTACACTGAAGCAAGCCAATGTATATGAAGTAACTGTCACAACTGTTACGGACTAATAAAAATCACAAACCGGCAACATACACGTCAGTCTTTGTTATTCTATCACCAAAGTCCTTGAACTTAATACAATCATAGAACT
>CM042746.1:23319254-23329254 GCA_022496165.2 Catalaphyllia jardinei | reverse complement strand
GATTCTCATTCCCACTGAGTCCAACTTGTGTCGCCATTGTCATTACCTTTGAATCAACTGCTCCACTCGGGACAGGAGGCAATGTTTGACGGCCACCTCTTGGGTATTTTCTTCCGGACTTGCTCGTCTCACCAACCCTGCCAAACACAGGATCATTAGCTGCCTCGGTTCGCCGCTCAATGAAATCCACCAGATTCGGAAATCCTCTACTTTCCCTTATTCAAAGAGCTTCATCTCTCCACTTAACTTGCAGTGCAATGGGCAACTTTCCTGACGTTTTTGCCAATTTTGTCATGTTCATTTCAGAGAGAGCATTCAATGATCTTAAAGTCTCATACAATGTCCTTGATCGGTCAGCAAACTTTCGCAATATTGGTCCATCACTGCTTGATATGTTTGGTCCATCCACCAAGGCATCGACACACGCCTTTGCTACTATGTGTGGTTGTCCGAAACGTTGCTGCAGTATTTTTAGGGCCCTCGACAGCCCACCAGGCACTCCTTCAAATCCCGCCACAGCGCCTCTAGCTTGACCGTCAAGAAATTGCAACAGTCGTGACATCTTCTGAGTATCTGAAATGTTCTGGGTACCAACCATTTCATCAAAACGTGCTCTAAATCGGAAGTATTCGCATAGATTTCCAGAGAACTTGACTAAGTCCAAAGGTGGAAGGTTGGATTTAGTTACTATAGAGTCTATACTAGCTGTTAGCTTTGTCACCATAGTCTCAGTGGTATTAGCAAGAGAGGATATACTATCAGGCTGGCGATCTTGATTGGATGGTAACGCTGCCTTTACAAAGAGGGCGCAGCTGGGTTCAAACTAGACCCTTTAACATGAAACTTTGGTACTGCTGCTTCACCTGGGGTAGAGCTAAATAATGGACTTCCTCTGGGTGCAGGTACTTCAGCCACTGGTGTCCATAATGCAGACCTTTCATCCTTTAGTGTGGGTTTATGGTCCATAATCTCCAGCACTTTTGTTGGATCCTCCAACTCTTCAGAGTTCAGATATTTAGTTTCAACGTCCTTGGGTTTGTCTTCACACGTAATGTCATTCATGCTATTGGTTCTACTAATTGGGCTTGGGAAAGCATCTTCAAGCTCCTCATAAAACTGGACCTTGGTTTTAGGTAGCTCCACTACGTCCTCTGCTTCAGCGATTTGATTTTCCAATCCTCAACTGCCCTTCCTTTAATCTTCTCTCTTTGGCCCATTTTAGCTGCTCCAATTTCTTTTCAGAGAAAATCTTCTGCAACTTTGCATCTTCTTGAGCTACTGCACTAGCCTTTGAGACACTAGACCCTCGTGAAGAACCAGAGAAAACACTTCGAACATCGTCTTTGAGTTCAGATATTGGCAGGTTAGGTAAAACAATTTGAGTCAGTTCCATAAAGTTATCATCTGCTACAGTACCTTTACCGCCTGTAGCCTTTGTAACCTCCTTTCCAGAATCAATCATGTATTGATGTATTGATTTGATGTAGCCATAATAGATTTCTGTCTGCGCAGCATGATGATTCTCCTCATGCCTTCTCTCAACACCTCCATCAGGTACTAACTGGTTTAAATCATAATAAACATGAGCATATTGCTTGCACTGAGCGTCTAAGCTCGGGAGTCTAAGCGGTGAGCTTCGCTTCGAACTTCAGGTAAAAACTCGTTAAGCCTACGACAAATCTTTGTAATTTCACTTAGGTGCCCAGCCTTAGACCTCTTTAATGCTACAATCCTCTCAGAAATCGCAGAATCATCAATAACGGAACGCAAAGCTCTTTTTCCCGTTACTTCGACATCATCTATACCACGCTGGCCTTCCGCCATCTTGTAACGAATCAAATTTGCATTATTATTATGAATTTAGCTTGAAAAACAAGTGAAGTTTTGTAATGAAACAAAACGGCTCTTTTAAGAGCCACCACATGTCATAAAAGCAATGATCAACGGTAAGACACATACCAAGGGATACGGGGTACACCTATTCATTTATGTAACAAAGCGAATGGTATTTTGAATAGCGTATAGGAACAACAAAGCACACAACAAGTTGATTAAGCAATAAGCCCTGAAAAGTATAAATACTTCAGCATTTTTATTTCAAAGTATGGCAACTCACCATAGTGTACGACAAACAACTGGAAGCTTCGATTTCACAAGCGCTAAGGGAGGCTGAGAGAGATCTCTCCCTACCTGGTAACTCGTTAGTTGACGAAACCCCACTACCAAAGATTAGCGGTGAAGTGAGACTAAAGTCGATGGTGGTCCTTTTGGACCGAAACTTCATGACAAGAGTACCTGACAACCTCATCAGGCATTCAAAGGAGTTGAAACTCCGCAAAAGAGTTGCGGAACAAGACGAGACGATTCCGCTCCTCATGAATGCGATGGACGTACTTCTGGACCAGTAAGCAACCTTAAATCAAAACGGCTCCTTTAAGAGCCACCAAATATCATGAAAACAATGATCAATGGTAATATTATTTTATACTGAGAAAATAACAATCATCTCCCTTTGTCAGCACGCACACACCTTGTTTGCAAATTGGGCACAGGTCCCTCTTGTAAAGAATTAGGAGTTTTAATAAATACAATTGTTTCTCATTTATATGTGTCTAGATTGATTCGCAATTGACATATCGAACAAGTCTGAGAGACCGATCCCAGACCTTCGAGTGCAGTGGGCAATTTTCTCAACCAAAACAAACTCCTATGGAAACCCGAGACCTAGTTTCCAGATTTCAATGCTGGGAGCCGCTACCACCATCTTGAATTCTTAATTCACTTCCTGATTGGCTGAAGATAACCTCCGCCATCTTGGATTTGGAAAACAATAGAGTCTATTGTTCTCGAAACAATAGCGTATTGTCTTTCTCGGCTCATGATTGGTTACTGGTCATATAAGCCAGGTATAGTAGTACAAATATACTTCCAAACGACGAATATCTCCACAGTCTTTCCACCAGAATACTCTCACAAACGTAAAATCTCCAAGGCAACTCCAGGTCCAGTCCAGAACACTAATGCAACTTCGTTTTCCTCACGAAATTTTAAGGGAAATGAATGTACTTAACAGTCAAAAACTTCTAACTTTGTCGTTCTTTATTGTCCATCGGCGCACTCATCGCTTCGTAAAAGCGGAATCCTCAGCCTATGCTAATTCGAATAAAAAAGTGTGCACCGCAACAGTTGAGCTCGAAACAACTTGGCAAACGACGAGAAAAGGCAAAATAAAGCAAAGCCAATTAAAGTAAAGCAAAGTTAAAATTTCGTGACGGAACTAATACCTAAAATCACGTGACCTGAGAAAACAAAGAAAATACATTAAAATAATTTACTATTGGCGGGAAAAGACACGACAGTTACATATACAGCAGAGTAATTTAACCTTGTTTGTAACTAATTACTTACTTGTTGCATCATGCATTTCAATAAAGTTTGACAAACAGTTCGGCGACAGTTTCCAAAGTTCTTTAAAAAAATAGTATCGAGTTCATCCGAAGTAAAAAGTTTCAACTGGTCATCTAGTAAACTGGTTAGCTGAGAAACCGTTTCAAAAATTAACTGATAAGTTATGGAAGAAGGCCAATCTGGTCAATCTAACTTTTAGTAGCGAATTCCTCGCAAGTCGGAAAACCGTTTGTCAAAAGTGTTATAAAAACGTATTGAGCCGCACGAGTTTCCGGTTTTAATGTGTAAAATATACAATTATTAAAAAATGAAACCTTTCATTCTTGCCAAGACAACACACATCTAGGCCATCTTATAACGAAGTTTCCTTGCTGGCGAAACATGCATGGACGTTGCTTTGTTCGCTTCCTTTCTTTGACCTATTTTTTAAACGTATTTTAAACAACTGAAGATGTTGACATAAATATAGCGTTTCGTTTACTGTGAAGAATACAGCGAATAGTTTTTAACCATTGATCAGTTATTGATCGAGACAAATATATTTAACAAATAGATTCCATGTTACCGTGCGTCTTTTCAATAATAGATCACAATATGTGGTCAGAACAAAAAAGTGGCACACGAGGCGTAGCCGAGTGTCACTGATGTTCTTACCACATTTTGACGTCTTCTGTGATCTATTACTGAATCAGACGCATAAAACATGGAATCTGTTTGTTTTATATAATAACGAAAAGCCTTTTTTTGTTTCAAAATATTTCAACATAACGCAAAAGCCGGCCTTTTGCCCCGCCTTGGCACGAAAAAAAGCCATTTGACGTGATCTATGATCTATACAAAGTGAAGCAATTTCATTGGTTGCTATGCATAGCAAAGAATTGTGATTGGTCGAGAAAAATCACTCCACCGTAAAAGCTGACTCGAGCGTCGCTCCTCGTTGAATGGAAACTTACAGCGAAAGCAGAATTGAAATGCGAAATCTACAAATCTTGAAGAAAATGCTGGAAAAATCAAGTCCGTTTTTGTCATCGGAGCAGCCCGCTAAGCCGAAAAGCTTGGACGTTGTCTTGAAAATTTCAGGAGTTGAAAATATACCCTCGGAAAACTTCTGGTTGCGGTCAACGTAGAGGCCATTTGATTCAGTCGAGTTTTTAATGAAAGGAGCGTAAATGCTGGGTAAATGACGGTGGAGATTTTTGTCTTCTGTGGTTGGTGATTCTCAAATCAGCTTGATATAGTGTCGGTGACACATTTTAGCTCCAAGACTGTTGACGGTGAGCTGTGGTTAGCTATACTTCGCTCGCTGCTGTGCCCTGAAACGGACAGGAACATTCGCATCGGAAAGCAAGGTTATGTATTTTATTTTACCGATTTTAAGAAGTGATGTTTTGATGTTTCATTCCTGACATCAATCAGTGTGTCAACAGTTTTTTTGACACTAGGAAAAGTTGAATTTTTTAAATAAATTAATCCCAGAAACATTTTGTTTCTTGGGTTGTTTAAATTCGAGATAAAGCAATGGTTCTCGGCTTACCAAGACTAAGTTTGTGCGTGGTTTAGTCTCGATCGACTGCCGACTGCTAGAAAATTATTTCTGTATTATTTTCTAAAAGAAACGGCTTTATCTTTCGTTTTCTGGCTTCTAGCGACTGTTCAATGCCTCGGCAAGACCTTTTTGTACCTTCTTATCTTTTGCCCAGTCACGTAAAATGTTATCCTAATTCTCAAACCCCCATTTTAAAAAGGCAGAGGGAAAAACTTTGTAATGATGACGTCAATCGTGCATCTGTCCTCTATTACATCATAGGCGAGAACCAATCAAAATGCGAAAATAACGTAGGTTAGTATATAAACCATAATATTTACTTTTGAAACGAATGAGAGAAAGTGAAAGTGAAAAATTTGGGATTGTTCAGAGGGCTGCTGACAGCCTAATTTCACTTTTAGTGCAGATTGCACTATTGGGATGGTTTGGCAATAAGGCACTAAGGCAATAATGCACTAAAGCAATAATGCACTAAGGCAATAAGCGCTAAGGTAATAAGGTGTAAACTTTAATGTTTGTTTAATTAATGAATTCCAATTAATTAATTAGCCTTGTTTTGAGGGGGTGGGGTAAGTACCTTTGATTGCTACGTAAAACTTACTACACTTACCTTACTGTTGGGATAACATCACAAAACTATATATGGTTCCGATATTCTCTTGTTATCCTAGTGGAACTATTCTCATAAGAACAAAAGCAATTTGCTCGAAGCGCATGCGCAGATTGATTAGCGTTAGTGTTAACTATATGTTAGGATAGATATATAGAATACGATACATTTCATACACAATTATACACGACATTAAGTGCTTTTCCTTGTGTTACGTAGAACACAACATGTAAGGCGCATGCGCTCTAGCATTGTCAGCATGATACAATCCGTTCTCGAGTTCAGATTCATGCGTGCGATACCAAACTCTCGTCTAAACGGGCGATAGCAGTTATACTTCAGGTAAAATCAGTTCTCCTTTTTAGTGCAAAGAAGGCTTTGTGAAAGCGTATCTTTTGGAATCATCCCTAGCTCGGTTCAAAAATTACGTGTCTGTTTTCAAACTATTTCGTGTTTGCTAAGCTTTAAAGATGGAAACGAATGGATCTCCTCTGCCACTTGTTTATTTCCTCCCTTATAAAAGAGAAGAAGAAGCTCACAAATGTATTCACCCGAAACATTTCCGAGTTATCGGCATTAAAATTAGTAATGTCATGACAAAACAAACTTCTCAAATATTGCTGCAGATACCGTGGCACTTACAGAAACCGCAAATAAATTTAGTCTTGGAGGGGACTCATTCGCCGATGAAGGATATAATATCGGTCAAGTTGAAACGCTTCTCAGCTGTATTAATCGATATCATTGTGTATTTGAACTGGTTTAATTGTTAACACCAACGGTGGCAACCTAATAAGAACGGGACACGACGTGACTATTTGATAATCAAATTAGTAATTGTTTATCGATGATATGAAAATTTGCTTCCTGAATAAAACAAAATCATTCTTCTTCCATTTTTTCAGAAGTTAATAACATTATTTCATTTTTCTCCAACAGGAAGAAAGCGAGCATATCTTCCTTCGTACTTTTTTGAAAAAACAAGGGTATCATGTTACAAACTTTCCGAAGAAAACAAACGCATCAAATTACAAATGTCGGCGTTGAAATAATATAGATGACTGCAGTCTACTTCCATCCATCTTGAGAAATAATCGACCACCACAAGTAGGTGCTCTCCAGTAGGGCCCAAGTAAATCAACTGCAATCTCTTGCCAAGCTCTCTCAGGTAATCTTGTGGGCTTAATGGGCGGAGGCGGGACGTGCTTTGATACCATCTGACAGCCAAAACATTCTCTGCATCTCTTCTCTGCCTCTTGGCCACCACACCTTTGAACAAACGTTCAAAGCCTCAAACGTTCCTTGGTCTTCACTATGCCCTGATGCCTCTCATGGGCTCAATCTAACACTCTTCTTCTCAATCGTCTAGGAACCACGATTCTTGTTCCACGTAGCACGACCTTGCCGATACAAGCTAATTCATGCCATACTAGTTCGTTGGCTTTTGCCCCAGTGCCCTGTTTCCAATGCCTCACGAACCGCCTCCAATTCTTCATCTTGAAATGAGACTTCTCCAATCTCTTCAATCTGGAGGCCCACTGGTACTGCTTGTAGAGTCACTTCGAGCACGTACTCTTCATCCTGGACATATCCTTTTGAGGCTGGAATTTTATTTAGGCGAGACAGAACATGCGCAATGTTGAAAGGTTGTAGTTGAAAGGTTGCAATCGCAACACCCAGCGCTCTATTCGTGCGGATGGTTTCAAGGTTGGGCCATAGATGGTTTTCAGAGCTTGATGGTCAGTCACTAGGTCAAACTCGTGTAGACCATTCGCAGGACCAAACAAGCACAAGTACTTCCTTTTCAGTTTGACTGTATCGACGTTCAGTGTCACTAAGACTTCTACTGGCATAACATACTGCATGGCGTTCCAAGTTAACTTCCTGAACCAAACCTGCACCAAGTCCCACTGGGCTGGGGTCTGCTATGACTTCTGTGGGTGCTCCTCGGTCAAAATAGGCCAGCATGGATGCTCTAGCCATGTCTTCTTTCAGCGTGTCGAAGGCCTCTTCTTGTGCCTTCCCCCATAGAAACTTCTCATCCTTTCGACATAGTACTCGTAAAGGCTCTGCCTTGGTTGCAAAATCAGGAATAAATCTCGAGCTAAATCCCACAAGGGCCAAGAAACTTCTCACTTCGGAGGCCGACGACGGACGGGTTGCCCCTTTCACTGCTCGCACCTTTTCCTCGGTGGGCCCAATGCCATGCTTCGAAAGGAGAATGCCTATGAAAACTACTTTACCCATTCCAAAGGAACACTTCTCGCCATTCATGGTAAGATTCTTCTCCTCCAGTCTAGCTTACAGCTTGTGTAAGCTCTGGTCGTGCTCATGAACAATCAAGTCATCAGCGATGTTTACAACTCCCTCAATGTCTGCTATAACCTGACTGACGATGTGTTGGTATTTTTCAGGTGCCGCATTAACCCCGAAACTCAGCCTTTTATAGCGGAACAAACCGTCATCTTTACAAAGGTGGTAATGTCCCTGGAATCTGCATGCAGCTCTATCTGGTGAAAACCATGACGCAGATCTAGCTTCGAAAAGACAGTACTGCCATTTAGTTCTTCTAGCACTTCATCGACAGTGGGTATTGGCAGCTGGTCTTGCATAATGGCCTCATTTGCGCGACGCATGTCCACACAAAGTCTCACCTTGCCTGACGGCTTGGGTGCTACGACAACTGGACTAGCCCATGTGGTGGGGCCTTCCACTCTCTCAATGATATCCCCTTCTAACAGTTCATCGATCTTGGCTTTTACTTTGTCTCGAAGCGGAAAAGGAACTCGCCTTACCTTTTGTGCCACAGGTGGTACATTGGAGTCAACATGCAGTTTCAACTCAAAGTCTTTCAGCTTGCCAACTCCTGTGAACACTTTGGGGTATTGAGCTTTCAGCTGGCTGGCAAAGTCACTCTTGACTTCATTACAACTGCCACCAATGGGACTGGCCTTTGGACCGATGTGGAGAACACCCAGCTCCTTGGCAGTAGCATTCCCTAGTATGCAACGCCCACACTTAACGACAACAAAACTGGAGACTACCTTAGCATTTCCTACCGAAATGTCGGCTTTCAACTGGCCAATGACCTCAATTTTTCTACCACCATAGACAAACAATTTCTTTGAACAATGTTCGAGGTTCCCCTTGCAACCCGCATTCTTCAATTTCAGAAAGTCATCTTCCCCCATCAAATTGCTCACAGACCCTGAGTCAATCAAAACTACCTGAACAATTCCATCAATACTCACATTCATCGTCGGTACGTGACGTGCGGTCGACACCTTGCAAACACCCTCCCCATTTTCTTGCATCAGAGTCAACGCAAAGGGAGGGTTTTCTTCTTCTTGACTGCTACCCGCCACATAATCTTCGGCTTGATTTTTCTGTCTTCTGAACGCCTTACGATTACCACTGGTGCTCTTTGGACGGAACCCTCTTTCCGGTGCCGTTCGGTCGAGGTTTGTGCACCAAACTGCAAAATGGCCATACATCGAGCAGCTAGAACACTTCCTACCTTTTGCTGGACAGCACGGATCCCGTGAGAAATATCCTGCCTTTCTTCAACTGAAGCGCGTTTTCGCTGACTGATCGTTTGTCTTATCCTCCTTTTGTCCGACTGCGTTTACGTCCGATACTCTTGCCATGTGCTTCACTTGTTGTCCCGCCGCTTCCGAAGCCCTCGTTTTCTCCAAAACGTGTGCTAAAGTAATGTTTCTGGTTTCCAACAGCTTCTTTTTCAATTCTATGTCGGGCAGGTTTTCAATTAACTGATACCTTGCCTGTCGACGGAGATGCACAACAAATTTATCAACCGGTTCGCCATCCGTCAGCGCCAACTGCCGGTACACGTAGCGCTCAAATGGAATATTTTCGTCGGAGCGAAAATGATGATCAAGCTTCCTAATACAGACTGCATAGGGATCTTCATCACCCACCGGATCGGAGTCGACAAGATCCTTGAAAATATCCTGTACCTGCATTCCTGCATAGTGCAGAAGCTGTGAAGTTTTCTCCCTCGTGTTGCCTTATCCTTTTCCTTCAGCGTAATACTCGAACGCTGGTTTCCACTTCTTCCAGTTTTTTGTCACTTGCGATGAAGATCCCGAAAGACCTAGCGTTAGAAGGGCTCTCTCAGCCATTGAGGCAAATCTTCGTCGCCAATGTAGTGTTTGTAACCGAAATAAAACGACACAAAGTCAGCAGTCACAGCACAACAGCCAATTTTAATCAACAACGACGTTTACCTCCGGTTCCCCGGATGTAGGCTAGTTCCCAGTACACCACAAGTAATGTTTCTAAAGCGAGTGCGAGGGTTTCATCAGGTTTCCAAACGCGAGAAACATTTTATAGTTTTCGAGCGTTTGGAAACCTGATGAAACCCGAAGCACGAGTTTTTAAAATTACTTCTCCGACAAAGAAAATTAGTTTGAATA
>CM042746.1:23294254-23316754 GCA_022496165.2 Catalaphyllia jardinei | reverse complement strand
TGAAGCCGAACTTGATCTTGCTAATAGGGAGCTTGAGCAGCAGAGAGAAGGTGCACAGTACCAGAGAACACATTATTCTGCATTAACTTTTACCACAGATGTTCTTCGTATGGAAACTGGACTACCAACAAATGAGGTTTTCCACATTGTGGTAAATTATGCCTCTATATTTACAGATTCTTTGTCATACTACGCAGGCTGGAGGATGGAGTCAATAATTTTAGACAATCAAATTGTAATCACCCTCATGAAACTGAGACAAAACTATACTAATCTGCACATAGAAGAAGTTTCTCACTGCCAATATTATCATTAAGCGCTGGTTTTAAATCGCGAATCAGCAAGCCTTCCCTAATTTTACAATGAATAGTTGCCATATGGTTCATTAGGACAGTCTTAGTGAGAATATTGGCAGTGAGAAACTTCTTCTCTACTAGCCATTTATATTTTTCCAGGCAGACTTAACTAGGTCTGTTTATTTTCATTTACTTTTTCATTGTCATTACTTTCCTGATTTGGTATTAGTCCTCTTGTTTAAATTAAATTGTAGTTTAGGTAACCGTTACTTCTGAAGATATATGCTGAAGCATACGAAACGTGAGGTCCATAAATGAAGAATTTTACAACATGCGTTGCATCGTTATGTTTATAACTGCAGTTTGTTTGCTCTTTTTACTCCTTCCATCTTACACTGCCAGTGAGACCAGGGCTACTAAAAACATTGCAAAATGCAGAATTCACGTCGAAAGGCCTAATGCACCGCGGAAGGATTTTAAGATACTAAGCTTTGTACCTCCCTACTTAAGATGTTATGCTGACAAAGTATTTCAAGTCTGTGCTGCCCTTGTAAATCTTCAGTTTCCACTGATAAAGGAAGGATGCGAAGGCGTAGAATTTGAGTAAGGATGTGCATGCAATGGAGAAACTGAGAGAGTATTATTTAATTAATATTTATAAGCTTTGATGCTTAGGGGACTAAGACAACTATTAACCTTGATGTATTACTTTTGTTGTTTTCTTTAAGCTTGAGAATCAACTTTATATTCCAACATGTCAGAGTTAGCCCATCTATTTGACCTTTATGTTTAGAAAATAAGGGGGCATTTTCTATTTTTGTAATGTATAGTATATTAACGAAATAATAGAGCATTTATCTGAAGTCACATTTTATGCAGTAAAGCCGGCACTTTCAGCTGTAAACAAATGCAACTGTAATCTTAAATGTTATACGAAACACAACATCAAGAATAT
Source organism: Catalaphyllia jardinei (assembly GCA_022496165.2). Classification (NCBI taxonomy): domain Eukaryota; kingdom Metazoa; phylum Cnidaria; class Anthozoa; order Scleractinia; family Caryophylliidae; genus Catalaphyllia; species Catalaphyllia jardinei. The sequence continues at coordinate 23,315,503 of CM042746.1, read as the reverse complement.
TTCATAATTCTCAATAAAAATGTTTTGTTTTCATTACTGAATATGGAAGGTTGCTGTTCTTGTTATTGTTCCAGTATTAAAATTGTCTGATGGGAACATGGTACAAACTCTCTACTGGTTTTAAACCTTGCAATAATTCTACAAGCTATAGTTCTCCCTCAACATTTTTGGGGAAGAGGTGTTTAAAGTAAAATTCCCTGAGCCTGGTAAGGTTTTCTTCCCAGAATGGATCCTTTTTGATTTCAATAATTACACACCAGTGATTTGTCCAGACAACAAAATAACAATAATTTCGTTTGGCTAAGTACATTTGCCCTTGCACTTGGTCCCAGTAGACATGATTCCTTTTAGTGAGTATGATCCATCCTCTTTTTTCTCCAAACAAAATGTCTCACTTTTCAAAGCTTCCTCAATACTTGCATCTCTGACTGTATAGGAACACTTCGCCTCTAGAACATGGTCTTCACCAACTAATCCATCAGGGGAAGCTCCAAGAAAGCCTGACTCGTCAAGCCACACCCCCGTCTCAACAACTCAAAGATGAGTTTTGGCAGTAAATGTTTTGACTGCTTCAGCCACATTTGTGACTCCCCATGCCACAGCTTTGACACGTGAAATGTCATATTCCCCCAAGAGACGCTTAATAAGGGATGGGGTAACCCCCTAGCATTGATGACGGAGCCAAAATTGCTTGCAGTCAAGCGCCCCTTCCTCACTAAATGCCAGGAGGAATTATTTCTCTGGCCGACAGTTAAAGAACTGATTTGATTTATAATTTCTCTCTCTACCTTTAATTTTCGTCTGATAAACTCTAGTTGTTTAGCAGCAGTAGATAGATTGAGAAATTCCTCGGAAAAAATCAGCTCTTCCACTGTTGAGACAGGTAGATTGGTTTGGCTCTGGGCTTAACAGCCAGCATAGGCCAGTGAACTTTCCATACGCTCGCAGTTCTGAGTACAGTGCTTCTCGATCTCCTTGGTTTGGTTGTCGGAGTAAGGCTGTATATCCTGGCTTTGTTGGAAGAAACATTTCAGCAATAGGTTTCTGATGAATATCAGGTGCATTCCGTTTTTTCAATGAACACTCAACATCAGTCCGACTCAAGTTATAAATTCCGTAGATCAACAGAGCTGCAGCATGGCTACATTTGTAAGCTCCCCGTGGACACTCGCACTCGCTCGATTTAATCGCACTGTTTTGGTCAAGGTATATCTAAAAAGAAAATTATAATAAACAAAACAAAGTTTAACAGTAGTTTTCTATAAGCTTCAATTCAATGGTGGTCAGTTAACGCATTTCACTTACCGTCACATTATACACGTTTTTTTCATACTAGCCTGGACCAGTCCCTTCAAAACACCTTGACTTGCACTAAAGCTTTCTACATGGTTATATTTCAAGTGATTTTCACCTCGTGAAACGGACTTATTCTCATTTTTGAAGAAAGAAAGCAGAGAAGCAATTGTCAGCACCGCCATATCTTCTTTCACGTGCGTTTGTTTAGAATAGAAAATTTGGTTCCCTTGGAAGCGTGACGTAACTGCGTTAGTACTCTATTGGCATATGAATACGTTTTCTCGATTCAACTATCATATTTGAGACGTGAAATGTGCATGATGTGCATGATCCTATCACCAAATTGCTGCGCTGTGACAACTTTTGAATATTCATCAACTGATGTCACGTGGTTACCAAGCTGTTTGTCAGTTCTGAGCGAACAGGTTGCTTCGCACAGCAAATCGCAGAGTGCAGATTTAGACTTCCTAAAACTAGTGAATAAGAGGAAATGTGAGTGGCCAGCGCTATTTCGAGGTAACGTGTGGTGCATTTAGTCTGATAAAATTTCTAACGTCAGGGCCATTTTAGGTCGGAAGTGTACAGTAAGGTTGAAAGTGAGCCAAAACACGAGGTGGCCACCATTAAGCGAGAATTTAAATTTAGAAAAAGAATGGCCTTTTCTGTGTTGGGTAGTTTAATAACTGTGCCGTTACATTCAATCTTTGCAGTAAATTATTTAGGTTTAAAGTTTGTTTCGTAAAATGTGTGATTAAATAAAGTTGTTCGTCGCCACGTGTTTTTGTTGCTTTAATTCAATATGCAGATTAAGAAAATTTGCATTTGTGTTTTCAACTCGTATTTCATTGGGCTTCTAAACATAGCCACCTGACCAGCATGACATGCCCTGGTTGGGTAAGAGCTGCATGAATACTTGATGAGTTTGAGAAGGTGTATGAAGGTAAATGAAGGTGTAAGAAGGTGTAAAAAGGTGGATGAAGATGTATGAGGGTGGATGAAGTTGTGTGAAGGTTAATGAAGATGGATATGAGTGAATAAAGGATAATGAAGGCGTATGAAGGTTTTTGAAGGTGTATGAACGTGTATGAATGTGAATCATAGGTGGATGAAGGTGCGTGAAGGTGAATGAAGGTGGATAAAGGTGTATGAAGGTGAATGAAGATATATAAAGGTAAATGAAGATGGATGAAGGTGAATGAAGGTGAATGTAAGGTCAATGAAGTGAATTTTAAGTTACGCGTACTTTTATTGCGTGTACGAATTGGCAGAGAATAACGTTTTTATCGAGAGAGTTTCAGACAGTCTCAGGAGAGCAGTTGTTGAGCTTTTAGAAAATTTTGTGCCGTTCAGAGGTTTCCCTTTTTTATAGAGTTTGAAGTGTTTAGGACGAGTACCTTACCGTTTTACCGCTCACGAACATTTTCTGGCGACCACGACGGGAGAAAGGTATGAACTGGATTTTGCTTTGAGGTGTCGTTTCATGTTTTGAGTTTTAAGTTGCGCGGTTATGGCCTCCGATACCGATGATACCGCTGTTACCGAATTTGCCTAGGAAAACGCCGAACAAACAAGACTAAGTGGAGCCGAGAAAAAGAAGGAAGCGGACATTCTGTTACTACAGATAAAGAAGCTAAAGCGTCACGAAACTCCGACATGAGCTGGAAAAAGTTTGTCTCAAAAATTCCGAGTTACCGGTCATCGAAAGTGTGATTGATCAGCTTTGGACAGCCCTGGAAAATGCAGAGGAAACTTTGGAGGAACTGATTGCGTTCTATGTCGAGGTCAGAGATGAATCTGAAAAAAAAGAAGCCATTGAAGAGTCGGAGAGTATCGACAAAGAAGTACAGGAGAGCGATTGAAGCTGGGTAAACTGTAATAAAAACTCGCGTGCAAAACGGTAAATACAGACAGGTCGATTAGCGTGAACATAACGGATAAACGCGACCAGCAGCCTGCCCAGCAGTCATGGAAATCACGGAGACCGAAGCCGATTTCTGAAGCCTTTAAAGGTCCCCACGTTCAGTGGTGAGAAACAAAAGTTTGAAAATTTTTGGGCCGTTCTCAGAAGTCTAGTAGACGAGTCAGCTGAGCCAGCGAATCTGAAAATAGCAAGACTGCGGCAATGCGTCACAGAAAATGCCTTGGAAGCCATTCGAGGTCTCGGGGTCACAACTTCAGAATACGAAGAGGCCAAAGAAATATTAAAATCAAAATATGGTGGCACACGCCGACTACTGCGAGCCTACATGGATCAGTTAAAACAGATGCCGTCAATCAGAAGTAACGATATCCACGCTCTGGATAAATTCGCGGGCCTTGAGCGAATCACGGTCGCCAAGCTACAGGCGGAGGGCAAATATGGAGAGCTAGGGGTTGGAACTCTTTATAGTCTAATGGTGAAGAAGTTGTCTGATCGTCAGCCAGAGAATTACAGCCGCTGGTTAAACGAACGCACAAGAGAAAAATCAGTCATAGCATGCAGAGACTGGCTTAGAGACGAGGTCAGATTCCGAGTTGAAGTAGCGGAAATGGCTAATAGGATTGAACCGAAGACTTTCGAGCCTGTTAGACCGCCAAGAACACCGAAGTACCCAGATCTTGGTAGGATGCGGAATTTCCATACTGCTGTAATCGAGAATGAAACAAGAAACATGCGGTCTCCCTGTTCTCTCTGTCAATCATGGTGTGTGGTTCTGCAAGCAGTTCCACGACAAAGGAGTGGATGACCGCTGGCAGTTCGCCAAAGAAAGCTCTGTTTTCGATGCCTGGGCACTGACCACAGGGGGAAAGATTGTAGAAAAGCCCGCAGATGTGGAATAGAAGGTTGCCCTCGAAATCATCACCGCCTTCTCCATGGACTTAAAAACTTGTCTGAAACCGGACCGATGACTACGTTGCTCCGTGTTGACGAAGAAAGACGCCCAGTCGTTCCATGGGAGGGGGTAACCTTCTGACCATGACCAGCTGTAATACCGAAGCGCGGAATGAAACATATTCGTTACGAACTGTCCCTGTGTGGATGAGGGCTAATGGTAGAAAAGTGAAGATAAATTCTATTGTCGATGACGCATCGAACGAAACTTTCCTAAACGAAGAAGTTGCTGGGGTACTGCGATTGCCAGAGCCTTTCCAGAAAGGCCACGTTCATGTCCTCAATGATACAGTAGTGACCTTTCAGTCAATGCCGCTGAAGGTTGAAATTGAAAGCGTCGATGGGCAGTTCTCAAAGGAAATCAGCATGAAAACATGCCCTCAGAAAGTAACAGGCTATTACAGAGTTGTAAATTGGGCCAAAGATCAAAGTAAGTGGCCTTACCTGACCCAGTGCAGCTTTGCCAAGCCCGCAAACAATGGAATCGTCGATCTTTTGGTTGGCATTGATAACTCTGAACTCCACTATTCCCATGTTGATCTCCCAGGGAAAAGTGGTGGACCCATCGCCCGCCTTTGACCACTCGGGTGGAGTTGCATTGGTGCGCCCGACGAAAACGAAGCCGAGAGAACGCGAACTCACGTCATTCGTGCCTTGTTTACAAAATAACCTGTATGGAGGGACGAAAGGGAAATTTGTTGTGATATCGATGACAGCTTTAAAAGAGTCTGAGAAATCGAGAAGTCTGGAACGTACTGATAGACTCGTACCCACCGAGGAAGAACGACTAGCCTTGAATAAGGTGAAAGATTCTCTGAAGTATGAAAAAGGAAGATATCGCGTAGCCGTTCCCTGGAAAGACAAGAAGCCCGAGCTCCCAGACACTAAGCCGATGGCACTGTCTCGCCGCAGAAGCACCGAGAGAAACTTAAAGACAGACGACCGTGTCGCCGAAGATTATAAGAAAACTATCCAGGCCTATGTTAAAAAGGGATATCTACGAAAGGTTCCTTTGGACCAGCAGCTGCCAAACAACGTATGGTATTTGCCACATTTCCCGGTTGTGAGGATGGATAAAACGACAACGAAAGTACGAATTGCGTTTGACTGTGCAGCTAAATGCAATGGCATTTCCCTGAATAACATGATCTATGCTGGACCAAAACTACAGCAAGATCTTTTCAACGTGCTTGTCCCTTTCAGACAAAACCCTGTTAAAAGAATGTACGTCCAGATAGATATTGAGGAACAGGACCGTTCCCATTTCCGACCGTTGTGGAGAGACCTGGACCCCAGCCGACAGCCGGACGTATTCGAGTTGAGCCGTGTAGTGTTTGGAAAGAATTCAGCCCATATGGAGTCGCAGTTTGTAACGCAGGAGAATACTCGAGGAAACCAAGAACGTTATCCCCTTGCCGCTGAGACAGTCCTTAAGTCAACCTACATGGACGACTCTATTGACAGTGTTGAAAATTACGAATTACGAAGAAGGAGTGGAGAATGGGGAATTGCCAAAATGCATGCCAGAAAGTGGATCTCCAACTCACCAAAGGTGGCGATGCCATTCCCACAGAACGCGCTGCAGAGATTGTGATAAACAGCGGGTAAGATCCTGTAACAAAGACACTAGGCCGAGAATAACTAGACATCACGTCTTTTTACACGCTCAATGCACCCAGCCGATTCACTAAAACCGTACAACTGTAAAAGAGCCGTTCTTAAGAAATAAAACCTTTAAAATTCGCAGGAGTCCGATATATATTTCGATCAAACGATCCTCATCAGTCGTCCTCCATTTTAAAATACGTATATCATTCATGTAAGAGAATTAAAAAGGTCCATGCTTTCTCAGACTTCATATACATCATCACGATACATCTCATCTCGGTGGGACAACGCGCCCGCGGGTGATTACAGCACGCAGAATCTGAAAATAGTTCATTCGTTTTTAGAGTTTATCAATGAGTCTTCAACTACATTGTTGATCTTAATACCCTCCGATATTCGTCTAAGCATCGCGTCATAAGGATAGACACCAGTTACATTCATTTGAAATTGCTGTATCTCACTATTGTGTTTCTCTCTACAATGCTTCCACAAGGCCGACCGTTCCTCTTTATTGCTGAGCGATTTTGCGTGTTTTTCCCTCTGGTATACGCGCTCCTTGATGTTTCTCCTACGTAGACGTTGTTACACCCGTCACACTTAACTTCATACGTCACACTCTCTCTATTGCACGGTCCTTTTCCTTCTGTCCTATACACTGGGCAGTCTTCTCGTTTTGATTGTCGTGGTTTGAACGGATCAGACTTCTGGAGCAATCTCTTAATTGCAATGCCCGCCTTCTCTACTACTTTGATCTTGAAACCTTACCGCTCTATCTCCTTTTGATAGTTCTTCTGTAGCCGTGAATTCGGTGTAGCTGGCACGAACATTACTGCCTCACTTCCGCCACGTTTGTACCAACTGGATTTCTTTTCAATCTTTTCCTGTGCTCGTTCTTCTTTTCTCCATTCTTTAGGCCGATGTAAAGGTCTTTCTCCTCCTTGATCCGCTTTCTCTCTCGCTCTATATGCTTTGAGAGCCGAGTCGACAACTTCATATCTGAACTTCTTGCTGTAGCCCGAGTACTGCATTCTGAGGACCATTTCATCAACATTTTCTACTATTCGTTCCCATGGTAATAATCTGCACAAAATCGGGGACTGGTTTGAGCAGTTGAAAAGTCTGAAAGAGGTGAAGATTCCCCGATGACTACGAAATCCAGAGTCTGTCAAGTCGAAGTGCATTGTGACATTTGTTGACGCCTCTCAGCAAGCTTATGGTGCAGCTGTTTATATCCGGTAGTAGTATAGTAGTTAGCGGTACCAGCGTATTTTTCTATATTGTTTTCTGCGTTGGATTTTTGTGTTATATTTCTCAACTATTTTTCCAACAATTAATCAACTGCTGGGAAAACCAAACCAAAAACCAAATACTAAACCAAACCTTGAATCAAAATATAGGAAAAAAATATTGAAATCAAATGTGGAGCCAGACCAAAACCCGGGACATCAGTCTGGAACCAAAACCTTAAATCATTATTGGGAAAAAATATAAAATATTTTCTATATATAATATATAATGAATCTGTTTAAAACAAAAAAATGTGATATTTGTAAAGAGAAATGATAAAAAATATTATATTGAATGTTGGTGTGGTGATGATTTTTGTTTGATGAAGAAATGTTTGTTCAAACATATTCAAGATTGTAAAAATTATGAGATGACTTTGAAAAGTAAAGGATTTTTTCCAATAAAACGAAAGCTGAGATTTGCAAAATTAAATTTGAAGAGTACTGAATTATAATATCATATTATAATATAAGATGAATTGCAACACTAATATTCATAATGAATTAAATAACATGGGAGAGTGGAATTGTCCTTTTTGTGATCAACAATTAGTAGAAGTTTGTAAAGTGGTTGAGTCATGTTGTAGTGAACAGGATATGGAAACTGTAAATGGTATGAATACCTGTATGAATTGTGGTTTAGTTCATGGTTATGATTTTGTAACAGAGAACTTCAACTTCTATGACAAAATGTATTTGATACGACAAAAATCAATATATCATCGAAAATACCATATTGAGAATGTGATAAATAGTATATCTTATGAGAATGATGTCAAATTGACTTATAATCAAACGAAGCAGATTCACAAAGTATTCATTGAGATTGATAGTGTTCTTCATAAGGTTAATGATGAGCGTAAACGGATGATTAGTATTAAATTTATTATAAAGCAATTATTCAAGATAATCGGGCTTCCTTACAAAGATATCCAAGTAACGAAGTCGAAGAGGACAATCAGATATTATAAACAATTTTGGAAAAATGTTCTATCATTGGTTGGTGATAGAATCCAGTTGATAATTAACAAGTAAATTTTTCATCGTATTTACAAAGATACTTATCAATAATGGGACTGTTGTCTGTCACATAATCATCAATGTTCTTCATTGTATTATGAATTTGAGATGAATTGTAATTTCCACTTCTCATCATATCTTTTATCTCATTCAGAAGATGTTGATAGCTTTGGTAAGCATAAGTACAATTTTGGATCTTAAGATCAAGGTTTTTATGTGACATCCAACCCTGAATCAAAAGTGCTGCTGTACTGATTGCAATCAAACTGATGCCGACAGTTGCTATGCTGCTTGCTAAACCTCCGGATGCAAATATGATGGACAATGAGTTGCCTAATAATTTCCATTCTTTGAAACGTTTCAATGCTTGTTTGTAAGCCCAGCACTTTTTATGATATGCGTGGTAGTAAGATTTTAATTCTTCAACCTGTTCTTCTGTTAGTTCATCTGAAATGTGATTCCAGTTGAATATGTTTTTCAATGGTCCTTTCATATATATATTGTTTATATTATTCAAGGACCCATATACATTATAAAAAAAGTACTTTGATTTAAACCTTCTAATTGGGGACTCTTATTATTTATGATTATTTTAGTATTTTTTAATATTATTTCAACATAATCTGCCCGATTTTTATCAATGACAATTTTGAAGATGGCATGAATGGTAAATGGTAAAAAAGAATTACTATAAACTAGATAATTATTGAAAAGAATAACATCATTAGTATCATCACGAATTTTAAAATGTCCTCCATATTTAACATTATCAGTATAAATGATATGATACCAACCATCAAGTTTTATCCTTAATTTTGTATTATTGTTTGGAACTAATTCAAATGGAAATGATATTGATGGTTTCCATATGTGATTTTGTGGGAATTTGACGGTTATTTCATTGTTATGTTTTAACTGTTCAACATATGTGAAATACTTATTTATATTGATTTTTGTATCCAATAAATCCAATTGTGATTTATTGACTGCATCATTATCTGCAGTACCATCTGCAAGGTTTACTATCTTTTTAGAGTTCATATCGATTGGTACCTCATACTTGATGGAATCATTGTCATAATAATAAAGACGATCCCAATGATTTACTAATACATTATTGACTTGACCTTTAACACCATAAACAACGACATAAATAGTAGTTTGGGGATCAGTTTTACTTTTCAATCTTATGTCAATATCTAAATCATCAAAACTGGGAAAGATGATGTTTTTTTGATAATTGTATTATGCTTCTTGTGGTTGTTCCATTTATTTTTGAATTTATTTTGATCACTGATAGAGTTCCACTTGATGCATTTATCTCATCAATTGTAATACCATCTTCAACATACATTTCATAGACCATTGTGTAAGAACCTTTTGGTAGATATACCAAATCAATTGACAATCTGGTACTATAATAACCTATACTTGAATCATAATCAAATTTGAATTCGTAAGCTTTTTTATTCACTGAATGAAAATCTTTATTCTGAACTCCAATTTTATGAATGTCATCATCATCTTCTTTGAACTCATCATTATCCATCACTCTTTTGAATACATTTTCTTTTTCAATGGACTCAATTGAATTCTCTTCTGATTCTTTTATTTTCTTATCAATTATACCATTTATAACTGTATTATTATCAACAATTGCATTAGCGACAAATTTTACATTAGCAGCATATGTGGCTTGGTAATCTTCTGGTTCTTTCAAATTAATTATATTTTGATTTCCCATATCTAAATTTCCAGTCATTGCTTCACTTCCATCTTTTAATAAGTAATCTATCTCAGAAATGAAACGGACTAAATAGTCTCGTGTACTTTTTAAAAGTTCAAAATTAACAGCTTTATGTTTTATTTGTTCATAATTTGGATTTTCTCCATCATCTTCAACAATTGTTTTAACATTATCAATGAAATGTCCACCAGCATTAAAATCTACATTCATTGCTACTGTGCCATCAACATGAATAAATTTGTCTGTATTTGCAGCATGTGGTATTTTAGCAATTTGAGAATCAACAAATGCTTTACTGACTAAACTGTTATCATCAAAAATACCATCATAATAGGGTTCACAATTTTTTATTATATTTTGATTGAGATCAAAGTATTGTTTTCCATCTTCATCTTTTAATTTTATAAAATTTGAGTTCAAATATCCTTTATTAACAACACTTCTCAAATCTTTTATTATAATACTATATTCATCATCTGGTTGATGATCAGAGACATTGTTAACACTGAGAATATAATTGTTTTCCATATTTAGATCTCCAAACATTGGTCTGCTTCCATCTCTGGGAAGTAATGGTGTGGTGTCAATATTGATTTTTGATATTTCACTATCAACATATGATTTAGTGGCTTTATCAGCAATGGTAATGTTTTGTTTAGCGTTTTGAATGTCAACGTACTTCTTATTAGCAGCATTAGCGTATGCTACAGGATCACCTAAACCATCAATAAGATTGCCATTGAGATTTATTAAATTCTCAAAATAGAGAATCGTATGATTATCATCAACGTCACGGACATTAAAAATGGTATGGTCGAAACTTGTCGACTGTTTACCCTTAATCACTCTTGAATAAAATAGAAATTTTATATTTTTATTGTAATGAGAACCATAATATCTAATTTCGAATTTTATCCCATCATTTACTCCAGCTCTTCCATCAGTAGTGAATTGAATAATTGATTTAGTATATTGATTAGATATTTTGTCACTATCGAATGTATTAATCGTATAATGACTGTCACCGTGGACATTAAAAATTATTGTATCATCAACACTAAAACCACCAGCATCACTAATAACAAATATTTCAAAAACGGAGGTATAAGTACCACTCTCTAATTGATTACCTTTCATTTTTATACTGGACCATGCTTCTCCACTAAAACCAGTATCATAACCTTCTTTCTCAATTATATAAGCATCATTATGCGCTTTATGATTTTGAAAGAAATGGTCTGGTGATGTATTTGGTGGTGACCCAACAGTTAATTGACTCTTATCACCAAAGTCTATATAAAATCGAAAACTTGGTTGTAAATGATAATTATTTTGACTAACTTGTGTATGTTCTTTTAATTCTTTTAAACTGACAGCATCGTTATCATCAATTGAGTCAGCTACATCAGTCAATCGTTTTCCATCAATATCATAATTACCATCATCACTTAACTTGAATCCAACACCAGGAGGTCCTCTCGGTCCTTGTGGTCCTGGTGGTCCTCCTTCATTATCGATTTTGACATGACCATAATGATCATTATTTGTATTGTCATTGAAGATTCCCATATATTAGTATATTATATATTTCCATAAAAGTTTCTCTTCACTTTTTTCATTGGTTTGTCAACATAGCAGAAAGAGTATGGTTTGTTGGTTGCTTTAATATACTTTTCTTTATCAATTCCCAATTCTTGAGATATCAGATTCCTTTCTCTTGAGGATGGAAAATCGTACAAACAAAAATGACTACAATTTAATCTGATCGCTTTAGGACATCCATAAAAAGATTGTGTGAGATATATCACAGAGCAGTTTTTATGCCGTCCTTGAATGAAATAGTCTATCAGAGGTTTCTGTACTTTTTCACACACATAATCATCGAATATAACAACTCTTTGTATATTAGTATCTTGTAGCTGGTCGACAGGTATGATTTCATCATTGCTCGCTACCAAAACTGGGTAACCAACATGTTCACTGATTCCACTCATCTTATCAATTAAATTTATATACTTATCTTGATCCAGATTTTTGGCATACAAATGGATCTGATCATAATAAATCAATGGATGTTGTAAAATATGACTCAATAAATTTGTTTTACCTGATCCAGAATTACCAGCCAAAAGCATCCTAAATGTGTTCTTCGGCATATATTCATACAATTGTTTGAAATCATCATTTGATTGATTACCACTATCATAGTTTGGTATTTCCATATATGATTACATTAGATAATTGAGGTAAGTTGAGATAAGTTGAGATAAGTCATTTAATCTAATGTATATGTATATGGATATTGAACGAATGAAAAAGCTTCTTTCCAGTGGAACTTAAGCTGGAAACAAGGTGAAAGAAGTCCGTGGGGTCATCAAAACTTATCCAACACAAAAACAGGATATGTATGATGATACAGAAGAAATATTAAAACCTTCTTTTAAATTTCAGAAAGATATTAAGAAATCAACTGATAAAAAACAGGATGATGTAATAAAACAATTGAAGGATAATAAAGAAAGTATTGATAACAAACAGGATGAAGTAATAAAACAATTACAAGATAATCAAGACGAGTTAATCAAGAATCATCAATACTATCAAAATATTATAGAGAAGTAAAAATGCAAGAATAAAGACAGGTACAGGTTTCCGTAGGTACAATCAGCCAAAACGAAACGCTTATAAGATATTACAAAATGGGCAGTATGGTGGTCTGGTTATAGATCTTCCAAAACTGTTTGGACATCTTAAAGTGGTAGTTCACAAAAACGGCCAGAAAGTGTATGACAAACAGGCCGACTTCGACACACTTGATCTTTTAACAGAGAGATTCAATAGTAGAAAGAACTACTCTCAACTATCAAGAACTGTCTTCAATGACCTAAATAGACTGAGTGAAATACCAATACACAGAACATCCAAGAAGTATTCAAAACTTGGATCAGGTGTTGTTTATTATAATAATCCACAAGATTTACTTTACTTGAGCTGCTTGGAGGGTCCATGTCTGCTGGAAACAACAACAGTGATGTTAAAGAAGAGTTCGTCAATATAGTACACATTTTGAATAAATTGAATGTCATAAATAACAAACAAATGAATGACCTCATGAAGGAATATCTAATATAATAATATATGAGTAAATTCTTATTACGATTTTCATCAAAAAACAGACAAAAGGTTGGTGTAAGTTTGAGTCATGATTTCACAACTAAATTCAACGAAACCATTAAACTATCTTATGATATGAAGCATGAGCTGGCTGTGAGATCCTTAACCATGACTTACAGTTGGTACAATATCAGACAATCATATGGCAACAATCAAATAAAATACAGTCATAATGGTGGTACAGATTGGGAAACAATCACATTTGTTGACGGAATGTACAGTTATGATGACATTGATGAATACATTAAAAAGTACATGAAGGATAAAGGGCATGTTATTGAGGATGGTGATGAAGAAAAGTATGGCATCAATCTGTATTTTATCTTATCCACATATCGAGTACTTGCTGAATTGAAAGAGAATTTTCAATTAGATCTCAGAAACACAGATTTCAGAAAACTGATTGGCTTTGAATCAAAAATAATTGATAGCACAGAGTATGGAAAAAATCTACCTGACATCACAAGAGGAGTAGATGAGATACATATTAACTGCGACAAAGTAACAGACAGTATTACTGATGGTCAATCTTCAAGCACAATCGCTGTTATCCCTATTGATAATCTTGTTAGATCACTTCCATTTACACACCAACCTCGTTTTCTCGCATATAGTCCAGTATCGGGTCATTTGATATCTTCAATGCGGTTTTACGTTACCGATTCATCTGGGGATCCAATTGATTTGAATGGGATAGATTGGCACATTGAACTATTTCTGCGATCAACAGAGATTTAGTATAATATTATAATATATGATAAGACAGTGTGAATTCAAAAGACGATATGATCCAAATCTGGATAAATATGTGAAAAAACATATTTACAATGAAGTGCAATGCGGTGAAGGTCTAAGCGATGTTTTAAAGTCAGTTGGAAGTAAAATATTCAGAAGAACTGGGAAGAAATTAGCTAGAAGTGCAGCCACAAAAACTGGTGAATATGTTGGTAAAAAGTCTGGTGATGAAATAGTCAGGCTTCTGAGAGAGAACAAAACAACAATACCATCACATCCAATGGAATACAATATAAAACCAACAAAAGAATTAACTACTCAGGAGGTAAATGATAGAGTAAATCAGATACTTTCAGGTGGAAAACTTAGAAGAAGGAATTTTATCTAAACATATAATATATGACAAATTGTCGAAACTCAAAGTTTATAGAAAGGTATGAAGATGTTGTTTTTGAACTTGAAACAGCATTGAATTCAAATATCCCAAACAATGCTTCTCAAACAAAAACTAATCATCGCTTTGTTGTCAACAATAGTGGAGAAACAACCCCTTTTGATTGGTATCACGCAAGATTCAATGTAGATATTAATTTAGAGAAACTAGCTGATGGAGCTAATGTCGCTGCTGCTGATCACAATGGAATAGTCAATTCAGCATATTCTCTTATTAAAAAATTGAATGTCAAGATGAATGGAGTTGATGTTTATGACTGTTCGGAAGCTAACCAAGCAACAAATATCAAAAATCTTCTGGAATATTCTCAGGGTTATTCAAAAAGTCAAGGCACCAATGAATTTTTTTATATTGACAAGAATAGAAATGCTGAAGAAAGAAAAGATCAAGCAACTTAAAATTCAGGTTTTGCTGCTAGAAAATTGCTACTGAATGCTGGTATTACAGCGAATGCAGAAATACCACTCAATCGGTATGGCTTTTTTGAGAGCCTTTATAGTGAACTTCTTCCGAATTCTCGAATTGAGTTAAAAATAGATCTTGAGAGTGACAACAACCTTGTCTGGAAAGCAGCAGACAATTGCCGTGTGGTCCTTTCTAAATTTCAACTGATAGTCCCTCGTATTGTTTTCAATGCAGATGGAAAGTCATTATACATAAGCAAATACCTTGATACAAGAAAGTGGACCTATCTTCGTGAATCGGTTGAGAGAGGTAATTCAACACAACAACAGACGGCTAACTTCCGTATTTCAACAGCAATTAACAAACCTAGACATGTTTTTGTTTTCATAATCAATGATGCAAATAATGAATCACAGACAGCTAATAAATTCTTGTATAACACTTTCAGCATCGCTAATAATAGAGCATTAAACAGTTGCTATCTCGAAGTAGGAAATGGGAAAGAATATCCAGAGGTTCATTACAAACCAAGCACTGAACCAACACGCGTATTCCGAGATGTTATGAAGTATGTTCATGCTAACAGTGAGTATTTAAATGATACTCTCCTTAATAGGGTGAACTTCAGTTCCATTTTTCCATTTATTTACTTTGATCTAACAAAGCAACCAACAGACATCAAAGATGGTATGACCAAACTGACCAAGGTCAAAGATTTGGAAGAAAAATTACAGAACTGTACCAAAAATTGTGAAGATGACCCGTCGAAAGAAAACGTTCAAGAACTAGAATGTTTACAAGCAGAATACGATGATCTCTATGATTATATAACTCAGGGTGCTATTATCCGTTCCCGTGCAAATTGGTATGAAAAAGGTGAAAAAAAATAACAAGTATTTCTTCAATTTAGAAAAATCAAATAAGAAAAAAAGCTGTGTACGGAACATTGTTACAGGTGACGGAACAACTACAACTAATCCCAAAACAATTATGAATGAGCTAGAATTGTTTTACTCCAATCTCTATAGTGAGGAAAATAGCGGTCATTCGTCATCCTTTTTAGACGACCTAAAAGAATTTCCAACTTTGACTGAAGAATTACGTAACGTATGTGAAGGGAAGATAGAGTATAATGAATGTTTTAAAGTTCTCCAATCCTTTCAAAAGAATAAAACTCCTGGTAACGACGGACTAACAATTGAATTTTACGTGGCTTTTTGGCCTTTGATCGGAAAACATCTTGTAGATTGTGTTAACTATTCTTTCGAGTTTGGAGAACTCTCCAATTCCCAAAAACAGGCTATAATTACACTAATTGAAAAAAAAGGAAAAGATAAGAGATTAATTAAAAATTGGCGACCTATATCGCTAATAAATGTCGATACCAAAATAATTTCCAAAGTTTTGGCAAATCGCCTAGAAAAAGTTTTGCCTAATTTAATTCATTCAAATCAAAATGCATTTGTCAAAGGTAGGTCCATTTTTGATGCAGTTAGATCAGTCGACGATATTGTTGATTATTCTAAACGAAATGGATGGTCGGGAATTTTGGTAGCAATTGACTTTGAAAAAGCGTTCGATACAGTGAATTTCAATTTCTTAATTAGGACTCTGCATAAATTTAATTTTGGTCCATCTTTTATTCAGTGGATACGTGTTCTTTACAAGCATTCATCCAGCTGTGTAATGAATAATGGTTTTACGACTGGTCCTTTTCCATTAGGGAGAGGAGTCAGACAAGGAGACCCACTCTCTCCTTACCTTTTTATATTAACGCTTGAGACTTTAGCTATTAGAATAAGAGAGGATAGCAGTATACAGGGACTTAAAATAGGAGACGAAGTTATCAAACTATCCCTGTTTGCAGATGACATGACCTGCATCTTAAAAGACAAAACATCCTATTTAAATTTGTTCTGCGTTCTTGAATCTTTTGGTGAGTGTTCTGGATTAAAAGTGAACGATGAAAAAACTGAAATCTTAGCTTTAGGGAATAATTTCTTGCAAGAATCAGACTTTCCAAAACACAATTTTTGCGTAGTTATCAAAATTTTGGGAATATATTTTGGTTATGACGTAAGACAAAGGGACAACCTTAATTTTAGGGAAACTTTGAAAAGTATAAAAAAATCAGTCAGTCTATGGAAATGGAGAGGCCTCTCCCTTTTAGGAAGAATACAAATAGTCAAATCTTTTGCTATCCCGAAGTTCATGTTTAGAGCATCTGTTATACCGACATCTAAGGAATTAATTAAGGAGGTGAACTCAATTCTTTACAGTTTTATTTGGAACGGAAAAGATAAAGTGAAGCGCCATGCACTAATTTCTGACATTGGAATGGGTGGACTCAAGATGCTGGACATTGACTCGATGATTGGTGCAAAACGAATAATGTGTTTAAAGAAATTTTTGGAAGATTATCAAAGCACTTGGAAAACAATTCTAGATAAGCTTCTTTCACCAGTTGGAGGACGTTTTGTTTTACATTGTAATTTTCACACTTCTAAATTGAAAATCAGCCTGCCGGATTATTACAAGGAATGCTTTGATGCGTGGTCAGATTTAAACGGGATAACACCAAGTAGTTACCGAGAAATAATTAATGAGCTCATCTGGAATAACCAATTTCTCTGTTATGACAAAAAATCAATGTACAGAAGGGACATAGTAAATTTAGGCTTTGTAAAGATAGGAGATTTGATAACGGAAAACCATTCCTTCTCGTATGGTACCAACCCACTTGTAAATCCAGAACAAAGATTTTTTCTCATGAGTATTATCAACTCAATTCCTGCAGAATGGCGTTCTGTTGTGAAAGC
Source organism: Catalaphyllia jardinei (assembly GCA_022496165.2). Lineage (NCBI taxonomy): Eukaryota > Metazoa > Cnidaria > Anthozoa > Scleractinia > Caryophylliidae > Catalaphyllia > Catalaphyllia jardinei. Next base: position 23,298,087 of record CM042746.1, on the reverse strand, counting down.
CTCTGTGGATGCGTCAGTGAGTGACCCTCTTCCAAATATCCCAACTATAAGGATGGAAAGTGACAATTTAGTACCAATTTCTGACGCCTCTTCTAAACAGATCTATCAATTTTTTCTGCGGAAAAAACAGATTCCACCCACTGCTAAACAAAAATTAACCAACAAGTACCCAAATACTGTAATCAGTTGGCAGAAAGTTTATTCCTTAGCCTTTCAAACCACTTTAGAATCTAAGATCAGGGAATTTCAATACAAGATCCTAAATTGCATTGTCTTTACGAATGAAAAACTTAGTCGCATTGGTCTGGTTGAATCACCAAGCTGTACTTTCTGTCAGGAGGCTGCGGAATCCGTCGAGCATTTATTGTTCTCCTGTAAGATATCCTCAGATTTTTGGAAACACGTCTTGTCCTGGCTAAGAGATAACAACGTCCTTGTTGGAACAATGGATGAGTCAGATTTGATCTTTGGAAAGTTCAACATTGTAAATGACTTCATTTTAATTAATCACATTCTGTTATTAGGGAAGTATTATATCTACAGTAGGAGATGTCTAAATAGCGTACCTACACTTAGAGGCTTTATAGCGAGAACAAGGCGTGTTTACAATATCGAGCTCCATATCGCTAGGGAGAAAAACAAGCTCCTTGTGCATTTTAAAAAGTGGGAGAAGTTAATCAATGCAATAATACAATGATAATTAGATAGTCTCGACCAGCAAAGCCTTATATTCATTTAATTTTATACAGTAGCATCGCATTTGTTTTGTTTTTATTTCCTTTCTTTGTTGTTGTTTTTCACTCATATCTCATTATTTATCATTTATTTATTTAGTTATTTAGTTTTCTTCTGAGTACTCGTTGCTGTTATTGTCTGTGAAGTTGTAACAATTGTAATTTGTAATTTAGATATCTAATATCGAAAATCAATAAAAACTATTAAATAAAAAAAAAAAAAAATGACCAAACTGACTTTCAAATATACACTAAGTGGTGCTACTAATGCAGATTACTCAGTTTATGCACTTGTCCTTTATGAACAGGATGTTGAAATGAGAAAGACCGATGGGAAATTAGTCCTAAGGTCTATGTAAATGAATTTCAATTGGTTATAATATGAACAGCAATAAGATATTCCTTATTTCATATATGTGTTATAATCAGAAAATTATATAACATGTATTATATACAAAAAATGACTCAGCTTTTTGAAATAAAGGTGAAACTATCAGAAAATCAGAAGAAGAATATTGGTGATGCTTACCGTAAAAGAGAAACTATTGTTATTAGGCTCACAAATGACTCTCTCAGTGGGAATGACACTCTATATGTCCCAGCGATGGTAAAGAAGAGATTGGAGATGAATCGGAAATTGAATAAAGGTATGGATATTAAGCTTGCTAAAACCAATATCAGAAAACAAGTCGGTGGCAGTTTACTGACTTCTATTCTATCCCTCGGACGTGTATTCGGACCAACCATTGCAAAAACCATGGGATTAGCAGCTTTAGCAGGGGCTGCAAGTACAGGTGCAAGCCAAATTGTCAAGAAAATAGCTGGAAAAGGAGTACAGACAGGAGGTTTCCTTATACCACAGAATAAGATTGACAAACTAATCGCAAACAAACATCTTCTAACCGCAAAACAAAAGAAAGATATATTAGGTTCAGGTGTTCGTATAAGACCAACAAAGAAACAATCAGGTGGTTTCCTTGGCACTTTGCTTGCCAGTATTGGGATTCCTTTGGTTTTGAAAGCTTTGACTGGAAGAGGTTTGCATGTTGAAAAATCAAGACCAAGAAGATCAATACCTGTATATGTTCCTTCAAAATTAAAAAAAGAAGGCCGAGGTAAAAAAAATAAGATGATAATGCCATATCAACCACCACCGTTTTTTGGTAGTTGGGATGACTACCCAAACCAGATTGGTCTTGGTAAAAAAAAGAAAGCTCCGAAAAAGAAAGGAAAAGGTCTTCTTCTAGGTCCAAACAGTCCTTTCAACAGCATTCCATTGATAGGAGCTATTTTGTAAATAAACCATTATCAAATCATGATTTGATGGACTGGGTAAAACAACTTGGTATAAAATACTTCACAGGTGTTTTCAGCAAGGATACATTACCATCACAAATAAAAAATGAAGAATGTGGGATAGTAAATCTTGATAACCACATCGGACCAGGTACACATTGGGTAGCTTATAGAAACATTGATAGATTTTGTGAATACTTTGACCCATTTGGATTAAAAATGCCGCGGGATGTCAAGAAATATACGGCCACTAGTGGAAAACGATCAGTGTATTCAACTGATGAGATACAAGAACGTGATTCAGTGTTATGTGCGTATTGGTGTTTATACTATCTACTGGAAAGACAGAAGGGAAGATCAATTCTTGATACAATACATAATGCTAAATTCGATATGTCAGACACAAGTGTCAATCATAGATTCATAATCAATTATTTCTAAAATATCTAAATTATATATATAATGGTGAAATCATATTGTGTTAAACAGAAGAAACAAACTGAATGCGTTCCAGGTAGTGAACGATATACCAAAACCAAAAATGGTCGAACCATGATGAAATGCACTTGTGCTGAATGTGGGATAACAAAAACCAAATTCGTGAAGAGTGGGAAACAAGGATCAGGATTTGATGAGCTTATTGTTAAAAGATTGGCATCAGGTGCTAAAGGACTTTTCAACTTAGGTAGAAATAAAGCTGGTGAAGCAATAAAATCAGAGACTGCCAAAAATAAAATGAAAGAAATTGGACAAAAGTATTTAGACCAAATCATTGATTCAGTCACCGATGATATGTCAAAAAAGATATCGGGTAAAGGAAGAAAGTCGGGAAACTGATTGAGCCCTCACAAGCTGAGGGCTATCAGATAGGAAAAGGATTACCAATACCATTTCCATTTGTTGATTGGAAGAAAGCTTGGAATGTTGTCACTGCACCTGGATTGTTCAAAGGACCTGAAGTGAGTGCAAAAGAGGGTAGAGCCTTAGTTGCTGAATACAAGAGACAATACAAGGCTTACAAAGATGCTGCAGTAGATCATACAACTCATGGATTAAATGGAAAGGTTATGGTGGAGGGTTAGACATCCATAATGCCATTCTCAAGGTTGCACCAAAGAAAGGGTTTGTGATGCCTGGACATAAGTATACAGGGCCTGGAAACCCTCTTGAAGAGCAACTGAGGTATGATCCCAATACTGGTCAGATACTTGAGATATATCAACAACCAACAGGTAGAACAGATGCAGTCAGTATGCAGCATGATGTTGATTACTCAGCTTGTGGTAATAAACCAAAAGGTGATCAAGTGAAGTGTAAGAATGAAGCTCATCGTAAGATGGTGAAAGCTCTTGATGCAATTCCTTGGAAAGATCGACAGTGGGGTCATACTGTGGCTAGGAACGCCATAGCAGCTAAGTCCAAATTAGGTATGGGTGTTAAGAAGCCAAAAAAACGGGAAAAGCCGTCGAGTGAGGAAAACTGGCAAGAAAAATTAGCAGATGAGTTACATACACCCATAAAACGGAATTTCACTCGGCGGCGTGTAATCACAAATCATATCGATGAAATATGAGCAAGTGATTTGGTTGAAATGCAGCAGTTTAGTAAATGGAATAAGGGTTACAGATATCTTCTAATGGTTATTGATGTATTCAGCAAATATGGTTGGATCGTTCCATTGAAAGATAAGAAAGGTGAATCTGTCACTGAAGCATTCAAAACAATATTCAAGGAAGGCAGAAAACCACAATATCTATGGGTTGACAAGGGAAAAGAGTTCTATAACAAACATGTGAAAGACCT
>CM042746.1:23262215-23279359 GCA_022496165.2 Catalaphyllia jardinei | reverse complement strand
CGGTGGTAAAAGTTATTCTCATTAAATCCCCTGATGAGTGGGCAACCGCGAAACAGGCTTGTAGGGATGAACTTGTAGTTTATTTGTTTTTTTCCTCCCACAATATATTATATATATATATATATGTGTGTGTCTGGATTTATGAAAACAGTGCTAAAGACCTCGATTTCACCTTATTTTGACTGCTCTTTTAGGCCAAATAAGAGCTACGTAAAGGGGAGAAAAAGGGAAAGGACGGCAAGAAAAGCAAGATAAACGGGTGGAGAAGGAGAAAAAAGACTGACTTTCCTTTTAATTTTTATATCGTCGACTTTGGAGATAGTTTCTGGCGAGAAAAAAAACGTTTGCTTGGCGCGCCATTTCAATTTCTCTAGCATCGTTTTCATAAGTCCAGACATATATTTCCACAGAACATGACTGAATGACCCGGAAAGGCCGAAATGTCATAGTTTCGAATTACTATTGATCTTTCTAAGGCATCAGGAAGCAGACTAGTCCCATTCCGGGTCTTTTTTGCACTATTCTGTGCCAATTATTTCCACAGAACATGACTGAATGACCCGGAAAGGCCGAAATGTCATAGTTTCGAATTACTATTGATCTTTCTAAGGCATCTGGAAGCAGACTAGTCCCATTCCGGGCCTTTTTTGCACTATTCTGTGCCAATGTATGTCTGGATTTATGAAAACAGTGCTAAAGACCTCGATTTCACCTTATTTTGACTGCTCTTTTAGGCCAAATAAGAGCTACGTAAAGGGGAGAAAAAGGGAAAGGACGGCAAGAAAAGCAAGATAAACGGGTGGAGAAGGAGAAAAAAGACTGACTTTCCGTTTGCTTGGCACGCCATTTCAATTTCTCTAGCATCGTTTTCATAAATCCAGACATTATATATATATATATATATATATATCATATGCATGCTCTTTCCTTTTAATTATAAAGTTTTGCGATAATTTTATCACTTGTAAATAGTATTTACATGTATTTAGGTACATGTAGGAGGCCCTGTAATAGGGATAACCTTTGGGTCTTCCATATTTCCTCCCAAAAATATAATAATTGAGTTCTAAGAGGGCTGTCAGTATGTTTTGAAGCAGATATCACAAATTTTAAAGTAGGTGGTAGGCTACTTTTTGAGAGCTGAAGTTGGCAGCCTCCTAGCGATGTCAGGAAACTAGGTCTCCCAGGAAAGTTTGAAACTTGACTCTTGGAAGTGCCCTTTTTAGCTTATTCTAGTCAGTATTTGGGCTTAAAGTACTGGTACATTCAAACCTATGACTGTTAGAAATCTCATTCTGATTGAACTGATGTTTCAAATTTGCATTGGTGTTACTTAAAACTGGTGCCCTTTCTAGCCAATCAGAGTCAAGCAATTTTTGTAAGTTTATCTTTTAAGTTTTTTCCCTGTTTATGTATGCAATGCAGGCCAGCTGTGAACAGAAAAGGTTATTGAAAGAAGGAGAATGAGATCTTTTTCATAGTGTAGTGGAGTGTATTTTATTCTATTGTGTTGTAGTGCAGTGCAGTACAGCATAGTGTAACAAACACTTAACAAAATTACATTACTCACTAACTGACTACATTTACCAGCAGAGAAAAATACAGAAGCTTGAAAAAGAAGACACAGAGGCCAGCTTAATGGCAGGAGGCAAGAATACTGAAATGGACAATAATCATCAGTGCAAATTAGAAGAAAGCAAAACAGTTGATACAGCTGCTGTTGCTGCAAACTCAAAAGGAAATGTAACAGGTGAAGAGGGCACCAGCAATCCAGTGATCACAAGCAGTGTACATGTGGATGATGATGAGTCTGATGAACTATATACAGTATGCGGCAATGAGCATGATGATGGTGATGAAGCTACCCAGTTCAGTACAGGTCAACAGCAGAGTGGGTCATCACCAAGTCAGTGTGCAGATGATGCAGAGGATAATAACACCATTGGGGATAATACAGATAAATTGGAGCAGCTGTAAGTGTGCACAGCAGCTCAATAGTTTTACTAGTTTGTGCTTGAGTGCAATATTTGTTTGCCTTTTCACTTCAGTTGGTGTGCTAAAGCAATTTTCAACACAGTGTGGAAAACTGTAATGCCAGGGGGCACTTGCCCCTGGCATACATTTATTTTTAAACAATTTCAATTTTGAGGTCCCTTATTTCATGAGTTACAGCAGATTCTTATGTAATGTGACATTGGTTACCAAATTTGATATGTGAAATCAAGCAGAGAGGGCCATTTTTGGTTTGAATGAAAATATTGAAAAAGGTCATTGTTAAAAGGTCCATTAAATCATTAAAAGGTCTATTTTTATGAGTGTTCCTGTATACCACATTTTGGGCTTACACCTTCTTCAGGTTGAAACCATTACATATGATGTTGTATGATTTGTAACCAGAGCCATTATTCTGGCCAATTCGTAGAATACTGACAATAAAGTGAACTAACTTACAGTTAATAGAGAACAATTCTAGATCAAGTGACAAGACCTTTTGCAACAGAACATTGGGATTTTCTTACACTGTTCATTACTCATTGATTAACTGAGTGTTGTCAAGAGGTTATTTTAAAGTGCCCATATCATCAAAATGTTTATTTTCTTATCTGATTCTATATATCACCCAATGAACGTCTGCAAAACAAATGCGATTTGAATAAAATGCAATTTTTTTTAGAAGTTTTGAAAACGTTCAAATTTGCCGCCATTTTGGTCCACCATTCGTACCAGTCTTCCCCTGGTTTAGAATGAGTTGTGACGTTGATTAAAGAACATGTGACTTCAGGCTTGACTCATCTCGCTTGTTTTACCTCTGTAAATTAAACTTAGTAGTTCATACAAAATGCTGGAAAGGGGCATTTTGCATGGACTACAAAGCTAAATTTACAGAGGTAAAACAAGGGAGATAAGTCAAGCCTGAAGTCACATGTTCCTTAATCTATGTCACAAATCTGAGTATGTCAATGATGTGATCAGCAGCACAGGTAGACGGCAATGAAATAGGATTTTCAGGTTTTTAAAACTTCATAAAAAATCCCTTTTTATCCAAATTGAAAAATAGCCTGTCAGTTTCAAAATTTTACAGGCTTGTCATTTGGTACTTGCATAGGTGTTGGTCATATATTCATATATTAGTGTATATTTTTCCTTTTTGTTCTATTTTAATTTTTGAGGACTCTTTTGTAAATCACATATCAGTGAAATTGATCTCCTCAATAAAGATTATTACTAGTAGTAATCAAAGATTATCAGAGTGCGTTCGATGCCGTATAAACTTTTATACAGATACCTCAAATGATTTCCCTGGCTGACTTTCAACCTCTAAAAACCAACCTTTTTTCATCAACAACCGGGGTATTACAGAAAGATATTTCAGTGGCAAAGTCTATGCCATTCTGATTGAAGAGGTCCCGGTACAAACTACGTTGCGTGATGGCACTAGTTTCCATAGATTCACAAGTTTAATAGATTTACTTTTAGATTTAGAATTTTTTACTTTCACTTTCATTTTCACTTTATTGCTTCCGTCACCTATTGCAATGTATATTATTTATCACCTACTATGATCACCTATTACTAATTTGCTGAAACGAAACAAGGGAGTTTATAGAAAAGCAAAAAAATGCTTGATCCCTAATTAGAAATTTATCGACTGTGACTAATAATGGTGTAACAGATACTAATTATCAATATTTACATCAGCCTTCAGATATCGTGCTAAATATTCTCACATTAACTTGTAATGTTTAAGTGCAAAAGCTAATTTGTAAAAGTATATATTTATTACGAATAGTATTCTAAGCAGGAAGCTAAAATGTAAGTAAACATTTGCAATTGAGTACTCCGTTCATCGTAAACAAACTTTGCGACTGATTCGAGTACTTCCCCTGGCCTGATTAACAAGGTACACAGTATTTACATTTCGTTCCCTGGTTCAGATTCATTCTTATGGATCTTGCCCTCAGAGTACTCTTTCACCGATTCCACATAATATTCGACCGGATATGACTGACCTTTTCTGTCGCAAATTGGAACTAAATCAACAAATGCAATCAAACAGAGCCAGGAATTACAGCTGTTTCCACAGTTAACATCCCAAAGCCTAGGCGATCGTGTTCGTGAGCATATAAAATAAACAAGCCCCTTGTGAGCCTGAACAAACGATTAATATAAATAACATCATACTATTGAATATAATAGTACTCTGCCACGAAATTCCACATCAAAAAGTATCCAACTCGAGAGCACGTGGAAAGAAAGTCCAAAGTTGATGATATCGCCTGCTCACGTGCTCACATGTTTGTCACATGTGTTATCACATGTCTCAGTTACTGTACCAGTTTAGTGGCCGTGACCACACTTAATCACCATGCTGTGACATAGTTAATAACTATGCTGTGACATGCCCCTGCATAAATTAAGCGGGGTGGCCATTTTTGTGTCCTTACACAGGGCAACCAACTCGGCAGAGTCACAGCCCAAAATTATGATTGCGTTCCACTTCGTTGAACGCAATTATTATTATCATTATTATTATTGTTATTATTATCTACTTCGTGCAACAAGCCCTTTACTCTCTAAATTGAAAGGGAATCCTGTGATGGGTTTTTAGATGTATAATTATACAGTGTGCCTGGTAAAACTGGTATTTTTTTCTTGTCAGAAGCTTTTACATGTATATTGAAAGTTTTCTTGATGGGATAACGAGAAAAGAACTCACAAATGGTGTGTATTTAGTGTAATTACAAATATGCAAGTTGGGATTTGCTGTTGCATTTGTCTCATGCACTTACAATTTTACTATGGAAGTTGTAATGTTGTAATAATTTTTAATTGTCATGTTGCACGTTGAATTTCATTCATTTGGTAGGTGCTTAACTGTGATATTTTTTTTTACTGTGTTATTGTAGGGTTAACATTCAACCCCCAAGGAAGAAAGCTAAAGTTGAAATGAAAGGTTTTAAAGAGGACCCATTTGTTTTTCTTAAGGAAGACGATGAACATTGGCCTGAAATAAAGTGAGTGCAATAGAAGTATATTGTACAGAATTGGATAGTATAATGCACCTGAGTGAGCACTTTGTTGTAAATAAGTTGATAAGGTTTTTTCACCACGCAAAAAGCAATCAACTATATCTGGTTGGGACATTGCTTCTGAAATCAACATGACTCATTTTATCACTTTTAAAGGAAATTCTATGGAATTGATGACAATTTTCCTGCTGATCAACTTCTGGTGAGATCTGTTGGCGGAAAGAAAAGGAACATCTACCTAGTGTCAAAAACAGTGAAAGATGTCATGGACTTGATTGATGACAATCATAAGGTTTGTTGCATTACACTCGGCCATGGAAATTCACTTTTAAATATTGCAACACAAGCCATTCAACCAAAATTCAGTCGTAACCTTATAGAACCATCGGTATCATTACCTTGAGCTGTCATGTACTGGTATGAGTCTTAGGTTGAGTGGTTCATGTATACACAATTGAAGGCTTCGGTGGAAAAAGAGCGTTAGGGTTTTTATTCAAAAGTGAACTTTGTCAAAAATGCTCCAAATTTCACATGCATTGTTTACATGTGTCAAACAATGCTCTGCATGTTTTTCCCCTCAAGTTTGCTCCCTTTTTGAAATATTACGTATGCGAAAAAACACATTTTTCCAAGGGCATTCTCTGGGGACCTTTCGTTGAATGAAAAACAAAAGAAACCTTTTGTTTCGCTAAGCAATTAATTCACTATAATAGCTTCATTCTCTTACTACTGCTTCGTTAGTGCAAGCGGGTAAGGGGCTGAACATGTCAGATTTGAATTTGTTTTGCCAAGACACTAGTTTGATACAAGGTCGCTCAATCTTTTTTTTTCCGTTCTGTTCCTTTAGTTCCTTGAAAAATTAAGATATCTATTTAAAGAAATCGCATATAGAGCTGGAATCTGGAGAGATTTTTTTATACAGGCTATTGTGACGAAAACACATAACATGTGAGTTTAGATCAAGCGTCAAGGCAGAGAGAAGTGATGCGTTACAGCTCTTTCAACTAATATCTTAAGCATTGTTTTTAATTACCTCGTAGCCTGCCTGGTGGTTGAGAGGCATCATAAGGCCTTGATAAACCCGTAAGTCACCAACACGTTTTAAAGAAGCAAAATGTGTTCTCTAACTTCCAATGCAACTGATATAAGTGACAAGTTATCAATGTTTGAAGTTAGGTCAAACCAGGCAGCAAAGTCCAAGAGCAGTTCTTGCCAAAGAATAAAACCCTGTCGTGAGTTGTGGCCCATTTGCCAAGCGTTGCTAGCCTCAAAGTTTGCAAAGTGAGAACTGCTTTTAGACTTATAAACTTTTTCTTGTATCATCTGCCCCATCTGCCATGTTTTCCCACACATGAGGTGTAACAGAACCTTCCCGGCATGCATTACGATCACGTTCGGCAGGGCAAGACAAGGCAAGATCAGTAAGACATGACAAGACAAGACAATACTTATTAACTCACACTTTAACTAATTACAGAGCTTGTTTTTTCCTTTTTTATTCCAATGTAATATTGGCCAAGAAGAAGCAATCAATTGAAACCTAGATCTTTGATCCAGGTTGCGTTGATTTTATTTAAATCAGCATGATTTTTAGTGTTCTGGGATCAGCGGCCATGCAGATGTATGGAGACCTGTACGTTGCATGGAAGGGTTAATCTGTTAGTCTGTCAGCCCCTCATTTTTGAGCTTATACTTTGCAGGCAGTTAACATTTTGTTGTTTCTAAGTGAAGTCAACATGTTTGCCATCAAGGGTTAACATGAAATCAACGTTTTAACCTATTTAGACCTGAAATCTCCGTTTTTGAGCTTACGCGCTGTGTGGAATGGACAGTTTGCTTGTTTCTAAGTGAAATCAACATGCTTGCTGTCACCCTTAAACGTGAGACCAACATTTTAACCTATTTAGGCCTGAAATCGCCGCTTTTGAGCTTACGCGCTGCATGTAATGGACAGTTTTCCCATTTTGAAGTGAAATCAAGATCCTTGCTGTCAGGCTTTCACATGAAATCAACATTTTAACCTATTTAGGCCTAAAATTGCTGTTTTTGAGTTTACGCGCTGCATGACAAATGAACAGTTTGTTCAATTTGAAGTGAAATTAACACCCTTGCTGTCATGCTTTAACGTGAAGTCACGTAAAGTTGACAGATTTGGCTGTAATTTGGGTGAAATTGACGTCTTTGCGGTCGCGCAATAGCGTGAAATGAGTTTAAACGGTTTTAAAAACCTGAAATCAACATCTTTGATTGTCTTCCTTGCCCTAACACTGCGCTAACCCTAACCTGTCACGACCCTAACCAATAACCCTAACCCTGAATTTTAACTGTACCCCTAACCTTGTTCCATAACCCAGGCCTTCAACGCTAACCCTTCTTTCGGGAGGTAATCCCTAACCCTAACTCTAATAAAACTGGGAACTCTTAACCCTAAGGGTTTAAGTCCTTGTGGTGGCATGATAATGTGAAATCAAAATTTTAGCTGTCTGTAAATGACCTGGTATCAGCATTGTCTAGCTTGTGCATTGCGTGAAATTAGCGTCTTTGCGGTCGCACGTTAACGTGAAATCAAAATTGTAACAGTTTTAACCTGAAATCATCATTTTTTAAGGTTACACGTTGCGAAAGATCAATAATTTGCTGGATTTGAAGTGAAATTACTGTTTTTTGCATACGTAATAGCTCAAAAACGATGCAAACTTCAGGGGGAAAAATGCAGAACATTGTTTGACACACGTAAACAAAACTACATGCAAAATTTGGAGTGTTTTTGACAAAGTTCACTTTTGAGTAAAAAACCTAACGCCCTTTTTCCACAAAAGCCTTAAATTTATCTTTGGCTCAGTGGTTACTGAAATCTTAATAAGATTTTGATTAATGAAGCCTGAAAAGTTTGAAACAAGAGATGCCTTCAATAGAAAGAAAAAAGTTGGTCATTACGATTGATTATGAAAATCACTGTATTAATTGGTAGGTTATAAACACAGGGATGAAAGTTATTGCACGTGCAGAGGCTGATAACGTGGGATGTAATTTCAGGCTGATGCAGGAGGTATGCAAACAGATAATTATGTTTATAGTAGCTTTTATTGTGTATTTAAAAAAAAAATTCTTGCAACAGAAATCATTATCCATCTACAACTTTGGGGGATGGGGATGGGGTAGGAAAGGGATAGTGCTTTGAATGGTTTGCCTGGGTTCCAGCCCTGACCAGGGAAGACTGGGTTAGTTTGGGAAGTCTCTTTTTTCCACAGTGCCTTTCTCCATTTGTGATAAAATTATCTTTGCTTCCAAATGTGAAATTTGCTTTTGGCTGTGACCATGTCTTCAAAGAAGTGCTGGGCAATGTGATGACATGTACACCTAGTTAATCTGAAATCACTGGGATTGGTTTGTTTGATTTATTTTTAGCAAGTGCATGGGATTTATGCTTAAGTGTTATGAAAAGAACTTGTTAATGTCGTTACACCATACATTGGTATTGTGTGGATAATGTAAAGTTCTTTTAGATAGCACTTGTCATTATTTACATGGTACCAATTTTTGTATGTTGTCATGTACTTGGTTTGTCCCAATGATGTTTATCTCCAAGACATCATTGTTTTTTTTATTTGACAGGGTATTGAAGCAATGCTACCATTCATAAGCAAGCGTAAAGTGATAATTACTCAAAAGGATGTTGTCATCCTGTTGACAAGGGACAGGCCTTTTTGTAATGAATTTTCAACTGGAACACAGGAGCAGTTGAATAATATTGAAGGTTTGAATTCCTCTGATGTCTAGATAATTAATTATTTGAAATACTGGTATTATCTGTTATTACTTGCTGCTGTGTGGGAGGAGCAGTGGTCCCATGGTTAGTGCATTGACTGTGGAGAGAATGGTCCGGGTTTAAGCCCTGGCTGGAGACATTGTGTTGTGTTCTTGGGCAAGACACTTGTACTCTCACAGTACCTCTCTCCACCCAGGTGTATAAATGGGTACTGGGAAATTTAATGTTGGGGGTAACCTAGCATCCAGTCCAGGGGGGAATAGAAATACTCCCAGTTGCTTCATGCTACAGAAACTTGGTTAAGATCGGGCCTGATGAGTCACATGGCTTTTATGCAGTCTTAAGTTGCTGCTGTGGATACGCTTTTTCAGTGTATGCTTTTTCTATAAAAGTCTACTGGATATGCACTAAATGTCCTACAACACATTTTATGCATCACTTGTATCAAAAAGTACAATTCCACTCCAGAGCATCTCCTAAGGGTTTATTAACATGACTCTCTTTGACTAGTAATTGTAAATACGAGTAAAGAGTGCTAATCTACTGCATGTTGCTAATATGCAAGTCAGCAAGGCATGTCTTGCGTACAAGACATGATCCCTAATTTTCCAGGTAGCTGAGAATACTTGGATCATTTGCCTGCGAAATATGACACATTTCTGTAAAATATAAACAAATTAGAGTTTGATAAGTGAATAAAGATGGTACATTTTGAGCTCAGTAATGAACTGTGATAGGTGAATTAATCAAATCTGAGTTGGAGACTCAGAGTTTTTCTTTGTCCCACACTCATGTTTTGTTGATCAATTCACCTATCACGAATTAGAGTTTGATGCTAAAATCAATGATCAGTTGAAAATGCCTGTTAATGTCAACTAAAGTGACTGAGTGAAGTTGAAAGGCAGCAAACAATTACCATGATGATGGAAAAAACAACTTAATTTCAAAGTTCTGAAAGGGATGTTTGCATGACAATAGGATACAGAAAATTATTTCCTTTTTTAAAGTCTTTCCTCTCTGATGCCACTTGGTTTCTACAAGCATAATGAACTGCTCAGAAATTATTTGACCCACTTCCAGTGTGTTCTTCAACGCTCAATTGACAGAGGTTTGCACCCTTTAAAAAAATGCTTTAGAGCTTCATGTTTGTACAGACCCCATTGGACTCCATGTCTGCATCAGACTCCTCATAAACTTAACACAGCCTTACCTGGCTGAGCATGAAGATATTTCTCAAAACTTCTTTCCAAGTGTGAGTTGGTGTATTAGAGGTATTTTATTTAGTGCACCCTTAAAATCTGCACTGCAGCAGTGCAGTTTCACTGGTTGGTTACATATATACCTGGGGGAAGGTACTCTCTTATTTGAGCTATATGGGGACGTGCTGCTGAACAGGATATGGTTTTTTGGCCCCGCTGTCCCAAACAGGGTGTACAATATTACTCACCTCTGTCCTAAACAGGGAGAGATGTTCGTGGCCATTACAGGGTCATAAATCAACATCAGTTCATTTTCTGCACAAGAATGCTATTGTTGCACAATAGCATTTTCCTGCTTATCAGTATTTTCACTAGCGCTCATTGAGAAAATAGGATGTACCGTTAGGTTCTTTATCCTACACAGGGTAGGGTTTTTAGGGTATTTTTGTCCTAAACAGTTGGGATTTCAAACATTTGGCAGTACCCCAATAACCAAACATGGATCAAGTACTCTCCCCCTAGGATTTATTTAATTATATTGTGTTCAGTGGAGAAACTTTGGAGTAAATAACTTCTTTGAAGATTTATAATGACTTTTGCTATATAGCCTGACGGTGCAGAGTAGTTAAAACTACCCAATATTAATGCTTATCATTATTGTTGTTTCTTTATAGAACAAGGATGTATTGTGTACATTTATGAACCCAGTGGACCATACAGGTTGGTTAGTTTCGTCTTCTTTTTGAACTGTTTTTCTTGTCGTTTTCTAATTAAACAAAGTGCACTAATCTGTAATGTGGCACTGCAGACAGTGAATATCCCGACCAAACATTGCTCTTTCATTCCGGACTGGTCACGAGGTTGAATGTTCAAGTTGGAACAAGTTTCTTATTGCTTGTGTACAGAGTTCCAGTGCCCTGTTAAGTCATCAGTGTACAGGGTAACAAGGGTTTATTACAGTCAAGGCTCAGCTGTAATGATTGACAGAATATTTCATCCTGGCAAGTTGATCAGTAGCGTGCCTTACTATTACTGAAACTTCCTTTCTACAATGGCCAATTCTGTTGCCTAGGGGACTATTTTAGAGATAACAAATGTTTATTTTGTGAAACCCAAAGGATGGTGTAAATATCACTGAAATGTGCCAAGTGGTGTCTTTTGAGTACAATCTCGTGTTTTATCTGACAGTACAACCAAACAAATAGGGTACAGCAGAGAATGTAACCTTATGGTCCACTCACCACTCAGAGGAGCAAAGAGGATGAGTGTGAAAGAATGTTAACCTAACCTATATATACCTATGTAGCTAGGTTTCAATCCATCTATCCGTCTGTTCATACGATTCATATTCCTGTTGATCTAGACAGGTGGCTGTAGAAGTGATGTTGGACTGTATCCATGTACTGACTGATCAAACAGCCTGATTAATCAAGTCACCAACTGCGGTGATTCAGTTATGCAAATGTGGCTGATAAAAACCTATTCACCCCAGAGGAAATGTTTGCCCTAATCACCAATTAATATAGAAAAAAATGAGTTTTTAACTGTGTAATTATAACTCCATGACAGATCATGGCGTGATTAATTTATTTCACTCATCCAGTGATAATAAAACCTGCCTCAATCTCATGACACTACTATGTTTCTGTTCACTGACAGTACTTTGTACTTCTTTCCTAGTAATTCAGAAGATACCATAGGTTGTAGGATTGTACTCTGTGGCTGGAAAGCTAAAGTATCAACTCGACTACAGATCAGTAAGTTTGACAAGACACACTACCAAGTTCTGTGTGGCATACCACCAGCAGAAAAAGACAAAGGTACGCACTTTTTGTGGTAGAAAATCATAGGACAGACCTCGCTGGATTAATCACAACATATGTTACAAAGTTATTGACTTTACCTAACTAGGTTTTGTGAAGCTCATTTCATAGATGCAGCCTGTGGTTCAGCCAGTCATTTCGGATTGCTGATTGATTGATTGTGTTATTTGCGTGATCATGCCCAGTTTGTAACAGCTTTACTGGGCTTAACTGATCATGTTTATTTTGTGATGCTTTTGTCATGCAAACAAACCCATTGAACCTTTTAAGCAAATTTGCTCAGCAAAAATCAACCAATCACAGTACTAACTGGTGAAAGTCTGCATACCCAAACTTATGGTCGTGATACATTTAGCTTAAGGGTAAAATGTTGTTCTGAATCTTAACTTACCCAGTATTCGAGAAAAAAAAACCTAACCACACTATAGGAACGAACAGAACTGTCGAGTGACTGACTAGTGCTGAGGTTTTTACTGAAAACTAGCATTCACGAACACAATATTGTCAGTGCAAAAGTTATATTCAAAAGAACCTCCACGAGGCATGAGAAAGAGAAGATGACATAAGGAAAGATAAGGTGACATTTTCTTATTCACCACCTCCTTTTCCCTCTCCCATTTGCACTCGCCTCCACTTTTTTTTGCTGCTTTATTAAGTTCATTGATATGAGGAAGTTGAGGCCGTTAACAATCTATCCTTGTTCTGGCGTGTGTATAGTTATATAGTTTAATGTAGGAGATTAGAGGTTAATAGTGATGTTTACTGCAGAAAAATTAAATTTTTGCCATAGGTTTACCATTTGTACTCTTAATCGGGACTATTTGTTTCCCCTGTGAAAAGGAAATTTTTTTCACTGTAAATGTGTTGAATTGACTTGAAGATCAGGGGGAAGTCCTCACATCAAATGACAAATGCAAAAGAAATAACAACAGTTGGTTTTCATGATCATAATGTGTAAAGATTGTGGCTAACAATGTGGCTAACGCTGTCTTTGTTCCAATGCTAACAAGTCTCTCAAGACTTCACTGGTAAATGCAAATTCCCATTTAATGTTGAAGGTCGTATGTTGCTCATTGATAGGGAAGAAAAGACATCTGGAACCAGGAAAAGAACCAGAGTGTAGAGAAGATGCTGAGGTGACTGAACCAGATGACGACCAACAAACAGGTTTTGTTGGTGATATTTTAGACGTGGAAGCTCCTCAAGGGTCACTTGACTTTGGATTCATCTGAACACACGCCATGTCAATTTTTGATCACAGCATCATTGCATGGAATTCAACAAATTGATCACACCTCAACTCCATAGACCCCGATGGTACAATTTTGTCAGTACAGTGTCAATTCTTGACATGCTAGTTGCTGACTTGGTAACTTGGCATTTTATATAGTTGTCCATGTTTTAATGTGCTGGTAGCCACACGTATCCACCTGGGGAAAGATTGTGGGAGGCGAGGGAAAGTGTGTGTGACATGTCACAGTAAATAATCAAAAGCCAGACAGATCTTTTGTTGTTTATCTCCAACATCCAAAAGACGTTTTCAATATTGCTGATCCTAGCAGAATGCAGAATGAGACTTACATATTAAGAACCTAGTAAATGGCCGAGTGCATCCCGTTCTCGTTGTAGCTTTATGGTCTGAGTACCTCGCTGGCTGGCATCTGGGAGGTCAGACTCAACGTCATAGGCTTGAATCCCGTGAAAGGCCCTTGAATTTTGATGCCTTATTGTTTCTATATCGTTTTTAATTCTTTTCAGTCGTTCAAGAAACCATTGCATAATTTCATGTAAAACCTATGATATCTCTTGGCACAATCCATGCCATAAATTTGCAGACTAGGATGTTTGCAGCTATGTGTAAGCTGTTATGGCTCGACCAAGATGTTTTAACTTGAACTTACTTGAACCGTTGAACACTGTTTACCAGCAATGTGGTTGTGTCAGTGACTCGCTGCAGCCGCAGACTCAACTGGGGATAGACTGAAGCATAATGCAATCTACAATTATCGTTAATGCAAGAAAAAAGATCTTTAGGTTACAATGAGCGAGACAAGCAATTTAAATAAAATTATTGAGACTGTGTTTTTGTTGTTTTGTGTTTGGGGCAAGCATAAAATTTCTTTATGGCTTGGGGTTAGATGTTCCCATCTATAAGTTCTCTTAGGCGTGGGCCAGGCATAAAATTTCTTCGTGGCCTGGGGGTAGATATTTCCGCCTTTAATTTCCATTGGGCGTGGGCCAGGCATAAAATTTCTTCATGGCCTGGGGTTAGATATTCCCGCCTATAATTCCTCTTAGGCGCGGGCCAGGCATAAAATTTCCTCATGGCCTGGGGTTTGATGTTCCAGCTTATATTGTTTTTAAGGCGTGGGTCAGGCATAAAATTTCTTCATGGCCTGGGGGTAGATGTTCCGCCTATAATTTCTCTAAGGCGTGGGCCAGGCGTAAAATTCCTTCGTGGCCTGGGGGTAGATGTTTTGCCCTATAATTTCTATCAGGCGTGGGCCAGGTATAAAATTCTCTTCATGGTCTGGGGTAGTTGTTCCCGCCTATAATCTCTAAGGCGTGGGCCAGGTTTAAAATTTCACGAGGGCCTAAAATTTCATCATAACCTGGGGGTAGATTTCCCGCCTATAGTTTCTCCAAGGTGTGGTCCAGGCATAAAATTTCATTATGGCCTGTGGGTAGATGTTCCCGCCTATAATTTCTACTAGGCGTGGACCAGTTATAAAATTGTTTCAAGGACGGGGATAGTAGTGCCCACCTCAAATTGCTCCTTGGTGGGGGTACATTTGGCGTATAATTCCATCATAGCCATGTAGACATCTGCAGGCGTTAGCCAGGTAAAGCGTTTTACAATAACCTGGAGCGCTTTCCATTTGACTGGAAAAACCGGTGAGAATTTTCCGCCAAATGGAACAGTACAATTTTTCCTCCAGAAAAAGTGGAACGGGTGCAACTGTACCATTTGACAAAGTTTACTTTTTTCCTTGGGAGAGCCTGGGAGCTAACACCTTGGCAACAACAAACATGGCTGCCGAATTTGCAGTGATGTTTGAAGTTCTGTTTGATGATACTTACGCATTTCGCTTTATCGAAGAAGAAGAAGAAGAAGAAGATGACTTGCCCATGTTTTCTATGGCAGCATTAATTGCCCGGAGAAGTTTAAATCGGTGTCATGGATATTTTGAAGAAACGTTACCTTTCTACTCCATCGATGAATTAATTTCAAAGTCACTTCCGTATGAAAAGGACCACTTTTGAAATCACCCCCTTCAGGAATAATGGTCACCTAACAGATGATCAAAAGAAGTTGAATAAAATACTGTCATCTCTGAGACAAGTTGTGGAGCGTTCAATTGGTTTACTCAGAGGGCGCTGACGAAAACTCTTAGACATAGATCACTTGGATGTGGTATTTGCTACCAAAGTTATCATGGCTGCCTGTGTTATGCACAATTTCTGCCTTATCTATGACGATTTTGATGAGAGCTACTTTTTACCAAATTGTGGTGAAGAGGATGATAATGATGGTGCTGATGATGGAAGAGGACCAAGAATGGCTCAACTGAAAAGAAACCGGTTGATGAACACTATGCCATTAATGTTAGTGAAGCAATGTGCAGTTCCAGAAAATATACATACTCCCCCCACAGAAAAGATTGGAATTTCCTGGGGGTAAGGTGTTCTCTGAGACCAAAATAATGAAAGAACTATTTCAAGCTGAATTGAAATTTCAGGAAGGTAGGAGGTCTTGGAAATAAAACCCTTCTGTGTTGGAGATATGGATATTTTCTGGAAATACACAATACTTGGGGAGTCCTTTCTCCCCCTTTGGAGTGAGCAACCTGATTGACTCCCCCAACTACCAGTAATAGGCTACCACCTAGAAATGCTCTGAAATAGAGAAGGCACATGGAATAGAAGACTTAACCAAGCTAAGATGAAACTTGACACTATACTGTTTGAGTTCTTCTCGATCTGGTGGGGTAAAAATCCAGGTATAAACACAAAAAGAAGAACCTTCTATTCCAAGATTACAGCAGTCTGTTCACCAATATAAGAGGAACTGTAGGCATATTTATATTGCCATCCCTTGTTGAGAGCAAGAGATAATAAAATGGTCTAGTGTGTAAAACAACATTGCTTTCTCCTCCCATGACATTTCTCTTAAACTGGTGTGAGTTATTTTCACATAATTTTCCTGCACAGAATGATGTTGTTTGACTTTCTGTTTGCTAAAAATGTCATGGTCTTTTCTGGACAAACACCCCTTCAGGGATTGGTGCCTCTTTTTTTTCTTCTGCAAAATGGCAAAATATCAAGGCCTACATGCAAAGTAACGAAAAGAGAAACAAACAAATATTTGTATTGATGACCATTTTAATGTAAAATAATTGTTACTGACATTTAAGTATTTCTACTTGTGGTAATAAACGAGGAACTGAAAATGATAAACTCAACAAATCACTCCAGTCAAGCACTCTGCAACATGCAGTTACAACACATGAATTTTTGCTGGTGAAACCCACATAGGGATTTTTTAGTTATGGATTACGAAACAAGAACACAGCTAAACAGAAATGTTAATAATCAGTGTTACATTTGAATCTCATGGGTATTGCAAAATTAATATCAATTTAAGAATCAACACAACCTTGATTTTCAAATAATATTGTTCCCAATAGCAAGAGATACAAATTCAGGTATTTACTTGTTCTTCATGATCTCAAGGAACTGTGAAAAGAAGTTTTTTTTTCCTCTTGCATTTCTCTCATTAATTTTACTTTCTCTTCTTCAACTTTCTCTTGTTTGGCACTGTACTCTTGCATGAAGGACAGCATCTCTGCTGCTGATGAATAGGATTTCCTTTTTTTGTAGGTCGCTTACCTCTGCCATGTGCTGAGCCACTTGACTCTTCACTGTCACTGTGTTCAGTACTACCAATGTCTCCACTTCCTTTTCCATTATCACTTTCCAGAGTTAGCACGGGAGTCACTTTTGGATCTGACCCAATGCATTCAGATAGTTCATCATAAAACTTAATTTTTCTTTTATCATTGCCAGTCTGGTTGTTGTGGTCTTCAGTTTCTTTGAATTTATTTTCCAGTTTTGTCCATTTTCACATGCAATGATCCCCAGTAACCATAAACTCAGACTGCCTATTGAAACTGTAGGCAATTCTTGAAAAGATTTCTCTCTCTTTGTAGTTTTACCTTTACCAAAAAGATGCATGTGATCTCCATAGCAAGAAATCAGCAGCTTAACATGTTTGTCATCCCACCTTTCAAGATAGGATGATGTGTTGCTAGTATCTGTTTCA
>CM042746.1:23241057-23257215 GCA_022496165.2 Catalaphyllia jardinei | reverse complement strand
TCTGTTACATCATTTGTGTTCATAGTGCTACGCGGCACAACATTCATATGTACCCTTACTTTCTCTTCGCCGCGATTCACCATCTAAATCGACCCCGACTTTCTCTGTCCGACCTCGTAGCTCAGTCGGCAGAGTGACGGTAGATCTATTCCGGAGGTCGTGGGTTCGATTCCCACCGAGGTCAAAAGATTTTTTCTTTACCTCGTGTGGTTCCCTGATTCCCTTTACTAGGGCTAACGCCCAGTGGGTTATTTATGGGTTAAATTAGTACTAAAATTTACACTTCAGAGTTAACTCTCTGTTCTATCAGAAGGGGTTTAGCGTGATCGTATAAAAGGCAAAATAAAGGCAAAAAAACAAAAGGCAAGGAAAAGGCACGCTAAAACGGGCGCAGACTCTAAAATTTTAGTGTACGCTAAAAAATTGTTTATCTGTTTTTGAGTTTGGTAATGGCCATAAGCATAACTAGTAATACCATCATCTAAAAGGCATCTTTTATCATCATAACAAGACAAGCTTGTTTTATTGATTTCACAACACGTTATTTGGTGATAATCTGATCTGGTAGTTTTCATCTTATGATACATGATAGTATTAATTTTTAAGCAATTTAAATAACTATTATGTTCAAAGTTTTTTTAATAACATCTTTTTAACTCCTTTTGCTTTTTTAATGTTTTCTTTGAGATCTTTTACTGTCTTTATGTTTTTTTTAGCAATTAAAACAGAATACATTTTACTTTTTAAACCAACGAAACTAATAATAAGAATACCTTTTGTTTCATCTTTAAAT
Source organism: Catalaphyllia jardinei (assembly GCA_022496165.2). Lineage (NCBI taxonomy): Eukaryota > Metazoa > Cnidaria > Anthozoa > Scleractinia > Caryophylliidae > Catalaphyllia > Catalaphyllia jardinei. Next base: position 23,256,422 of record CM042746.1, on the reverse strand, counting down.
TTACCAATTACTTTTTTGTTATTATCAAAATAAAACTTAGAAGTAGCATTATAATCGCTATTGTCAAATAGCTGGATATGATAGTGTTACTACAGCACTGCAGTAGTAGGTCAACGGAGGTCACTAACTGCTTGGTAACCTCTCGTGCTGCTTAGTTACCGCGCGATCGAGTGGGAGTCGCCATATTTGTATCACAAGTGTGATTCGTGTAGTTCAAGTTTGCATCCGCGTATCCTTCTGTCATCCGCCTTAGTTAGGCGAACTAAGTTGTTAAGTTGGGAATAAAGTGATTCCTGTGAATAACAACGGTCGTCTTTTACTTCTCGTCGAAACTCCTTCGAATTCACAAGTGCGAACTTTGAGGGCAGCCACAGATAGCATAAAGAATCTGTATCAGTAAATAATAATTTTGCTCTTTCGTTGTACTTTGGTTTGATAAAATTGTAATGAAAATCATACATTAAAACTTTGCTCAAATCCAAACTGCACATTCCAACATATGATGGTTTATCAAGAGTTAGATACGTAGGTTTCATATTAACAGCCACCAAATTTTCATAAAAAATTTTATGAGATACATAAGTTGGTTTAGCTATTTGACGTTCTAAATGCTCAGTTTCTAATTTAACATTGCAGCGTTTTCTGACATTCTCCATAGTTTTTCCGAAGACACTGTTATTCATTAATTTAAAAAAGTCTTTTTCAAAACTGTTTTTGGCTTCTTTTCTCTTTTCAGTATTAAAATCAATGTATTGTTTTAACCATGGCTTTTCACTGAATTCTAAAATACGATGCACTCGTTTTAACTTTAAACCAAGACTCAAATAAAGCTCTAAATTTTTTTCATGAAGGACATATTCTACTTTATCACAGAGTGTTGGTATTAATTTCCTAACTTTACCAGTACTAATTTTATAATCATCTTTGATACCTTTACAATAATCAGAAAGCATATCATCAGTAACATTAATTTTTTCAGCTGCACATGGATAATCATTATGCAAATGGTGTAATTCTTCTGGATATTCTAAATCAACTTCATAAATATGATCAATACCTTCCCTTTTAGGGATGATACCATCTGCACTTACCCATTTGAAATTACCATATGGTAATGGCTGTGACATAGCCCATCCATAAAGATTATTAGCATCCAAATACATAATACATAATATACCTATTCTCAACTTCAGGATTATAGTTTTTCATATAGAGATTATTTGCTTCAGCATGACGATGGGGGGCAATATAAGAAATACCACCTCGCATACCTTTTTCAATAAATAACTCCATATCAATATCACCATCAGCAATGAATTCTAGGTTAATTTTAGTCATCTTTAACATTGCATCCCATGATAGACCAGGTGAAGTTACATAATGCAGAGGATCTAATTTATAATATTGGAGGCAAGTCTCCCTAAACATCAACCAGCAAAAGAATATCTGACTTAAGATATAAATCATGATACTCACCCATGTTTTTTAAATTGAAAGCATTCCAAACTTCTTGTGCATGACTGTAATCATCATCACTAATCTCTTCATCAGTTAACATACTATAAAAATCTTCTCTCTTTGATAACTCTGCTTCATTAAACTTATCGAAGCTATCCATGTAGTCATAAGGATAAACTCCTTTCATTTTTTTTTGTCATTTGTAATGGTTTGTTGAAATTATCTCTTATTACTTTTTCACAATTTTGAGCTTCATTAAACATAGATTCCATAAATTTATTGATAGTATCTTGCCCACGATAAACCACCAGATCTTTTGAATATTTTTTATCATAATGGCAGACTACTTTATAACCAAAACCACATGGTGTATGTTTCTGGTATTTTTCAGTGTAAGATTGCTGGTCTGATCGCTGACAACTGCTAATTTTTTTCAAAATCAGCATAAACGACAAAAGGAACTGGTAATTGTTTATGGTGATTTTTAAAATAGACACTTGGAGTTCTCTCTTTGCCATTTTTATCAATGAATTTTTATGGTAATTTTATAGGTTGAACACCATTAATCTCAATACAATCTTTCTGGTGTTTAGCTAAATTAATATTTAAATAAAAACTATGCAAACAATACTTACAAAAAATTTTTCTCTTCTTATGTATTGAAAAGTTATACATTAATCGATTGAAATCTTTGATATAGACATAAAGGTTCTTTCCATCTTTTGTTATATATAATAAATCTAAGTTATCACTATGTTTCTCTTTTGAAATACGGTGAGGTGAAATACTCTTTTTCTCATTTTCATACCAAAAAACATTTATATTGATCTTGTTTTGTTTTTCAATTTTTTCCTATTTGATCTGTAGTTACTGGAAATTTAATACCACTGTAATCTTATTTACTCTGAAATTCTTTATCAGAAAGCTTAATTCTCTGTGGAGCTTTTCTCATTGGATTTAAATGCCTTACATGGCACCATAAGAAAGACTTATCATCGTCATTTTTGAGATTAATCGAACCTTTCCTTGAATTACGAGGCTCCTCTGGCAACTGAATATAAGAGTTACCTCTAAGAGGAATATACTTTGCAATATTAACATAATGCTCTAGAACCTCTTCTATTCTCCAATCAGAACCTTCTGCCATTCAAGCAGCTATTTATTCTTAATCTCTTCATTTCCTGTATCTAAAGCGTCAATTATCTCTCCCTCATTGGTAATAGTAAAAGTTTTACAATTGAAATAAAAATCTTTGTATTCATAATATTCTTCAGGTTCACCATCTTCATCAAATCTTAGCTTTAAGATAGGTAGTACATTTTTTAATTCTTTTTCAACATCAGGTGTAGTGTAATATAATTGATTGGCAGGATCTTTACTATCAATGTTAATGTTATTTGAAATGACTTAACAGTACCTTTTAAGGCTCTACTGCTTTCTTGAATCTTAATTTTAAGATTTTTTTTTGTCTCTCAAAATCTTCTGAAAATCACTGATTGCTTCGGGTCTATAATAAGGAGTAATTTCATCAATCAACTTTTTAACTTTTTCATTAATTGGTTTTGGGTAGAGATTTCTCGGTAAAGCAACTGATCGTTTCGATTTCACTCTAGGTTTTGGTACTGGTTTTGGTGCTACATATTTAGTTGGCTTTAATGGTTCTGGTAAAAATTTAATTAGTTTTGATTTAAATGGTTTTAATTTATTTCCACTCGGAAGGAACTTTACTTTTTTATTAGGAACAACAGCATCTAAGATGCCTTTCTTGAATGATTTATTCAATGATTTTTTCATCATCCTAATATATAGAGTTCATCGATTTTTTTTTAAGTTATAAAAATCACTAATGATAATTTTTATTATTTAATTAATGGATTAGCAATATGGTAATTACGCTCATGTTTTTTAGTGCCTAAATGAGACCATTTATTCCTAACAGTATAGTTTTTTCCAATCTTACAAACATCACAGTACCATTCAATGCTTTTAAGTTTTTTGGTTTCGATAGATCTTTTTATAAGCAGGATAATTTTCTCTCTTTAAATTTTGCATTTCAGGCGAGTTCATATCAAATTCCACCTATATTAATATTGTTTATTGAATTTTAAATTATAACTTTTTCAAATCTTTTAGTGAAACCCAACTATTAAATCCATCAGGGTAACCTTTCCATTTAACTAAAGCTTTATATATAGTCTTTCGAATAACTTTTCTATTCTATTCTCCATAAAAAGTACCTTTAATTTCTTCACCATTTAAGTCTTCTATCTTGTAAGTAATCGGATTAGTGGGTCTAATTTCATAAGAAATACCTCTTCAGTCCAATTAGGTGTGTATCCTTTATCAAAAGTCTTTCTTTTGTATTTGCTTATTCTAACATTATCGCCTATTTTAAAGATAGGTTCCTTTTCACTATATGAATTAGCTTGGTTGATTTTTAAATGAACTTTTCCATAGTTTTCTGGTTTTCTAGCTACATTTGGAGTCATACCTATGGATCTATTTTTGCTGTTATTGTGGGAAGATAGTATTTTTGGTAAAATGTCGATGTAGACAGTGTTATTTTGCCAATGAAATTCTTTTTAAAAATTCAACATTATATGATTATATATGGGATATAGTAATGGAGTACTAGAAGAAAAAAAAGAAGGTGGAAAAGGTGAAAAAGGAGATCAAGGTCTTCCTGGCATTGGATTTAAACTAACTGATGATGGTAATTTTGATATTGATGAACAGAGGTTAACTGATGTTGCAGTTCCTGTCGATGATAATGACGCTACAACTAAGAAATACGTGGATGACAATCTAAGTAAAAAATTAAATATTACTGTGACTGCTAATCTAGATTTAAACAATAATAAAATAGTCAACTTAGCTGACTCTACAGATGATGGTGATGCTGTCAATCTAAAGGTATTAAAGGATCATACTCAATTTAGTCAAAATAGTTACCATTTACAGAAGAGTTTTCGATTTTATAAAAACTTTGGTGATGAGAGTCAATTGACTGTAATTGACCCACCAAACACATCTTCAAGACAAAATTGATAATCAATATACTAAATCTATTATTCAATTTACTAGTGATGGTCAATCAGGTGAGATAACTTTTCAAATAAGATATTATGGTAGTCAATATGACAAAAGTATAAGATTTCTCTTTTATTCAAGAGTAATTAAGGGTAAGGAGTCGACTAATTACAACCGTAATATTTTCAATTTAAGTGAGGTTGATGATAACCATGTGATCCTCTATTTTGAAAATTTAAATTTAAATGATAACAAGATTAATGGTTTAGGTGATCCAGAAGATGACGCTGATGCAACTAATAAAAAATACGTTGATGATGAAGATGATAAATTGCTTCCTCGTGATGGAAGTAAAACAATGACAGGTGATTTACGAATAGATACCCACGTTATTTATGGACCATCAGAAATACAAATGAGAGGCAACATTAATATGAATAACAATCAAATTTTTAGTTTACCAAACCCTACTGGAACACAGCAGCCTGTAACACTCCAATTTGGTGATAATAGATATTTAAAGCTTGATGGAAGTGGAGCGATGACTGGTTATTTAAATATAGGTTCCAAAAATATTCTCTCTTTGGAAAATTTAACTGATTACAAAGTCGATGACCCGCTTCATCATCGCGCTAAAGATTTAAAAAGCGCCGTCAATAAAGAATATCTAAATCATAAATTTCTTAAAACAGACCCAGAATAAAATTATTATGATTTAAAGCAAAAGGTAATCAAAATCTGTGAGCCTTAATATGATGGTATTTTTGGTGAAAATGATTTGGTCTCAAGAAAATATGTTGACACTGAAATAGCTAAAATTCCAAGTGTTGATACTTCAGATCTACTAAAATTAGATGGAACTAAATCCATGACTGGTAATCTAAAAATGGGTAATCACACTGTTACTGGAATCCGAAGTTCTTCTGCAGATAATGCTGCTTTAACTGTTGGTGGTGCTAAAGCAACTTATTTTCCATTAGAAAACAGTCCTAAGGAAGCACGCGCGCTGATTGGTTAAAAAGCCTGTTTGTATAACTCGATGGAGACACAGAACTAAGCGCGCGCTGTTGACGTAGTGATGGCGCGAGCAAAGGGAATTTACATTGTGAAAGTTTGGGAGAACTCGAAAAAGCTGTGGAAACACTCGCCTACGGCTCGTGTTCCCACAGCATTTCTCGTTCTCCCAAACTTCCACTCGTGTTTGTACAACTCGATACAAACACGGTACATGTTTTCTATTTCTTAATTATTAGGTGATCGTTCAATGCAAGGTAATCTAGATATGGGAGGTCATTTAATTAACAATTTAAAAACGATTGTAGAAGTTGATGATCAACATCCTAATTATGATCAAATCAAATTACAAGCAGTTAATTTTGAAAAACATAAATATGATAGAGGTGAATTAAAACGCAATCTAGAAATTGAAATGAGTAAATTATCTCTTGATGGTTCCGATCCGATGACAAGTAATTTAAATATGAATAGTAAGAGTATTATTGGTCTCAAAGATCCATTACCATCAAATAGTAATTTTGCGGCATCAGTTAATTTCGTCAATAAGACTGTTAATGATAGTAACGCAATCATTTTAGGTATCATTGACACTAAGATAAAAGAATCAGAAGAAACATCAATCATGACATAGCGGAAAGAAAATGTCTTTTTAAAAGTAATGGATGATGACCTTTTTAAAGAAGATGATGATGAAATTCATAAAGTAGGAGTTGTAGATAAAGACTTTCATCAGGTCAACAAAAAGACTTATCTCTTTCGAATTGACTATGATTCTGAAATCGGTTACTACAGTACACGATTATCTATTGATTTAGTCTATTTACCGAGAGGCTACTACACCATTGCCTTTGAAATGTATCCTTCTACTAAAATAAAGATGGATGAAATAACAATAGGTGCTTGTAGTGGCACGCTATCAGTCAGTAAAATTATACGAAAGTTTCTAGTGATCACACTCGGTCAATCATTAATTTTTACAAAGCTATCATTAACCCTAGTTTTGATGATTTAGACATTGAAATCGCTCTAAAAAACCGAGCTGGAGAAGCTTATGAAAATGATACTCAAATCTTTGTTGTGGTTCATGGTGTTTCTGGTACTCAAAATGATGTAGACCTAAGAATTTGGGATATAATTTATTATATTGGAAACCAAAAAGTAGTTTTTGAAGCTCCTATTGATATGAATAATAGACAAATTAAAAAGCTCCTAGATGGAAATGAAGATAGTGATGCTATCAATCTTAAACAGTTAAATGATTTTAAAAAATCTTCTCAAACTTCTGTCTCTAATTTACAAAGTTCTATAGCAACCATCCATACAGATTTACAAACGCAATTTAACAAAAATAGTGTTTTAATTAAAGCTATATATAGAAATTTAATAAGAAATGATGCAAAATTATTATTAATAAAAGAGCTTTATTTTTCTGACTCTTATTTCATTAGAACTCAAAATACATACCAATATCAAACATCTGTAAATAATAAAGGAAATATTACTTTTTATTTGACATTTGTACATGATTCATCTACAGATGATAATATGTTTATAGAATTAAATTGGACTTCACCTGCCAAACCCATTTTTATTTTTATTTCAAAAGATATAATAAAAATTTCATATAATTCTTTAATTAATGAAAGTGGTATATCATCACCTATTTATATTCAAAGTCATTTAAAAGGAAAACAATTATTATTTTGGTTAGAAATCACAAACCAAAAAATATTATTTGATTTGAGTGGAATGTCATTAAGAATACCAAACATTCATAATGTAGAATTGATAAAAATAAATGTGTCAGATTCTCCTTTAACTATAAAAAGAGGTTTAATAACCAAAAATATCTATGATAGAGGTAGTGAAGCTTATGAAGATATCAAAGAATATGAAAAGAGTGAAGGGACAATCATTTAAAAAAAATGTTAGAGCTGCTGAGAGCTAGTTAACCCTTATTAAAAATATTATTTATGGTTATGATATATGGGTTACAGTAATGGAGAACGAAAACCAGAAGTGAAAGCAGGGATAAGAGAAAGAGGCGAAAAAGGCATCGGTGTTTCGTTGACTGCTGATGGACATTGCCATTTAAAAGATAAACGGTTGACTAATCTTGCAGCTCCTGTTGATAACAATGACGCTACAACTTAAACATTCGTCACGGATTTACTAAAAACAAAAGCCGGAACAATGTACGTTAGGAATGAGTTGACAGAAAAAGCTAATCAGTCAGTGCTACGCGGCACAACATTCATATGTACCCTTACTTTCTCTGTCCGACCTCGTAGCTCAGTCGGCAGAGTAATGGTAGATCTAATCCTGAGGTCGTGGGTTCGATTCCCACCGAGGTCAAAAGGTTTTTTCTTTCCCTGATTCCCTTTACTAGGGCTAACGCCCAGTTGGTTACTCATGGTTAAATTAGCACTAAAATTTACACTTCAGAGTTAATTCTCTGTTACTTCATGTGTTCATAGTGCTACGCGGCACAACATTCATATGTACCCGTAATGTTAATAAAGCTTTAGGTTTAAAAGCAGATAAATCTGAGCTTGTAGAATTAAAAGATAAAGTGGAGAAACTAGAGGCTACAGTTGTTTGGCTTCAAAAAGCTGTGGCTAAACTCGTTTCTGAATAAATTAAACGCGTCTGATGTCGCAGATTGTGCGTGGGTAGTAAGGAAACACGTTTCCTTCAGTCTGAAGATTGTGCGTGGGTAGTAAATTAGTCTGTTGCAACAGACTTCGCGTGGGTAGTAAGAAACGCGTTTCCAAATTTATTTATAAATAATTTCTAGTAATTGTTTATAAATATGACAAGAAAAATTTGCGATTTCAATCATATTTTACCAGACTTAGATCAACAACAAATTGATGAACTAATATGCTATTACAAAACCATTCATCAAAAAAGGTTTTTATACAAAAAAGCTCATAAACACTACAAAATGATCAAATATAGATCAAGGTAATTTTCAAGCATGATTGCTGGTGGGGGAATCGCTTCGCTAATTGTCTCAGGGTCTGTTTTGACTATTCTTACGATGGCTGGTTCGATATTAATCGAAATGTTACTTGATTTTAAAAACGTCAATCAAAGCATGTATAATTGCAAATATGCTTATCAAAGTTGTGGGCATTTATTAGAAAGAATCAAGAGAGCGCTAAGACTAGATCATTTTGACAATAAAGATTTGACAATGACATCAGTAATCTCGATAATTTTTTGTTGATGTTTGTCCTTTAGTTGATAAGTATACAAAAGACTACTATAAAAAATACAGTGATTAAGCGTCTGCGATCGCTTTCCGTTTCTGTCGCTCAAAAATAGATAAACAATTTAGTCTGCGCCCGTTTTAGCGTGCCTTTTCTTTGCCTTTTGTTTATTCCTTTACTACTAAAAAAAACTCTCAATATACATGCTGCAAGAGGTCCATTGTTCTGAAAACACCGCAGATCTATGGGCTTGTGAATGGGGCTATAAAACGCTTTTTGGTTGCTGCTCAAGCAATAAAGCGGGAGTCAGCATTCTTTTCAACAATTTTAATTTACAGATACTTAAGGTTTTTTCAGACCCAAACGGCTGCTTCATAATTTGTGACATCGATGCAAATAGCAAACCTTTAACTTTGGATAACATATACGCCCCCAACGAAGACGATCCAAAGTTCTTTCATGCCTTTTAATTTAGTGCTTGACCTTAATAAGGACAAAAAAGGAGGCCTCGCGGAAACACATAACAATTCTTTGAATGTAGTACAGGCTCTCTCCGAGAGCATCGAATTGTCTGATGAATTGTCTGATGACCCGACATTCACTGCAGACTTGATTTTTTTCTTGCAAGCCAATCATCTATTTGTAATATCACTCAGGCAGATATTATCCTAGGGTTTAAAACTGATCATTCCATGATTACCCTTAGCTTATCCTTACATTCAAATCCGAGGGGAAAAGGGTTTTGGAAGTTGAACACTTCATTTCTGTCTGACGCTAGATACCTCGAAGAAATAAGAACTACAATTCACGAAACCGTAATTGAATATGAAAATGATGTCTCGGCAAATCCCGCCTTACTCTGGGAGATGGTAAAATTTAAAGTACGAGAGAAGTCAATCTCTTACGCTGCCTACCAAAAATCTGCAACATCTAAGAGAGAAAACGAGCTGGGAAATACAATAACCATACTACAAAAACAACTTGACACGACAAACAATAATGAACCCCAAAATCAGAGTATTATAGAGAGAATTAATTTATTAAAACGCGATCTCCAAAAAATAATCGAACATCGGACCAAAGTTGCAATTCTGAGATCAAAGTCCCAGTGGTATAACGAAGGGGAAAGAAACACCAAGTATTTTCTTAATCTTGAAAAGAGACATTTCAAACAAGGGACAATTAGTCAACTGAAAATTAACGAGACAGATTTCGTCACCTCCGACAAAGCAATCCTATCTGAATGTGAATCCTTCTACATACACCTTTACACTTCCAAATTCAACAATGACTTCGCTTCGGACTTCTTTCAACAAGCGAACGAAACTGTCTTAAGCCACGAGGAACAAAATTTTTGCGAAGGCTTTTTATTCGAAAAAGAATGCGCAGAAGCTGTAAAGAGTATGGATTCAAACAAAACGCCTGGAACAGATGGCCTACCAGCCGAATTTTATAAAATTTTTTGGAAAGATATTTCCACTTTGTTAGTTTCGGCTCTCAACTATGCCTTTGAATCTGGCTGCCTCTCCATTACACAAAGACGGGGTGTCATTAAGCTTATTCCGAAAAAGGACGCGGAACTGTACTACATAAAAAACTGGCGCCCCATAACTCTTTTAAATACGGACTATAAGATCGCTGCAAAAGCGCTTGCAAATAGAAACCAATCTGTACCTCCCAGCATCATTAACAACGATCAGACAGGGTTCATGAAGAACAGATTTATTGGAGAAAATATCCGGCTAATAGACTGCATCATCCAATATGCCGAAAAGGAAAACACTCCTGGTTTACTGCTCTTTATAGACTTCGAAAAAGCTTTTGACTCGCTCGAATGGCCGTTTATTGTCAACTCCTTACGCTTCCTCGGGTTTGGCCCATCGATCATTAATTGGGTAAAAGTTCCCTATTGCGAAACGGAAAGTTGCGTTCTAAATAACGGGTGGTCAACCAACTTTTTCCAGACTCTACGAGGCGTTAGATAAGGCTGTCCCTTGTAAGGCTGTCCCTAGTCTATCCATTTATTCTTTCCGCCGAAGTGTTAGCCAAGGCAGTTAGAAACAACGTAAACATAAAAGGCATCTCTGTTTACAATAACGAAATTAAAATTAGCCAATATGCAGACGATACCACACTCATTTTGGATGGCTCAAGAGAAGCGCTTGTTTCAGCACTTAATTTGCTAGAGGACCTCAGTAAAGTCTCCAGTCTCAGACTAAATGATAAAAAACGGAAGCTCTTTGGATAGGTCCAGCACTGGCAATGAACAGCTTATTTTGCCAGGAAGGGATTTTAAGTGGCCGAAATATAAAGTGAAAACCCTTGGGTTGTGGTTGTCAGTCAAACCTGAAATATCTCCATGCTTAAATTATAATGAAAAGGATGAAAAGATAAGAAAAATTCTGAGTTGTTGGAAGTACCATAGGCTAACCTTGCTAGGGCGAATCACCGTGCTTAAGTCCTTAGCCGCCTCGCAATTAGTCTATTTGTTATCTCCTATGCCTTCCAATTATCATGCAATAAACGAGATTAATACATTGTTCTATCAATTCCTTTGGAACGGGAAGGCAGACAAAATCAAACGAAAAATTATGATTAATGACTACTGCAAGGGAGGCCTTAAGATGATCGACTTTGTCTCTTTCAACAAATCGCTTAAAACAACGTGGATAAAATAAATACTTGGATTCCACGAACAACGGAAAATGGAAAGTTTTTATCGACCTAGCTTTAAAAAATCACAGATGCAAAAACGTATTTACTAGTAACCTCAATACAAAAGATACAAAAAAGTCGATCAAAGTCTCCGACGTGTTTCTCGAGGAAATATTGGAACTCTGGGCGGAAGTCAATTTTGAACAGCAATTAGCGTCTTTGGAGCATTTCCAAGAACAAAGCCTATGGCACAATTCCTTAATAAGAATAGAAAACAAACCAATCTTCTTTAAAGACTGGTGCTCAAAAGGCATTACCAAAGTAAAACACTTGCAGAAACCAGAATGCAATAGCTACCTTTCTCTAAAAGATTTCCAGTTAAAATACGATCTGAATGCTGCTCCACTTCGTTTTTTCGGTCTTATATCAGCTGTCAAGGCACCTGCCAATAGCAGCCTCAAGCAAGTGAACGACAATAAACAAGAATACGAACCTCTTAGCACAAAATTTTTAAAGTCCAAAAAAGTTAGTGCGCTGGTATACTAATCCTTAGTCAGAAACAAAGGTGAAGCTCCAAGGTATAGCCAAAAGAAATGGCTTATGGACCGCAGTAGTTTGAACAGTGAAAACCTCGACTGAAGCTCGGCATATCTTTTGGCATTGCGGTGCACCAAAAGTACAAAGTTGATAGAATTTCATTTTAAATTTTTTCACAGACGTCTGGCAACTAACAATTTTTTGTTCAAAATTAAGCTGAAGGAAAATGAAAATTGCACCTTTTGTCAAAACGCGCCTGAAACACTAACACACCTTTTCTGGACATGTCAAAAAACTTCTAAGCTTTCGAAAAGCGTAATGGAATGGCTACAAAATATGAATATTATACAGAACAATTTCACGCTACTGAATACTACTGCTCTCGGACTAAAGCCTGACACCTCGAAATATGCCGTCCAAATTAACTACTGTTTACTGCTAACACGATGTCACATCTGGCTTGCCAAAACAAACGAAACCTTACCCCACTTTGAGCATTATCTGCTTCTTCTGAAATCAAGATACGAGCTGGAGACCATAGGTGGTGATAGGAAAAAATGGGAACCTCTTGCAGGGTATATTGAGCTTTAAAAACTTCTGTAATTCAACCGGCTATCTGCATGACCCTATTCTCGCAAGACGTAATTGACGCTTTCTTTCCTAACCTGAAATAAGACCTTCTTTAAGGCTTAAATCAGCGCCGATGGATGGTAAATATTGTAGCTTGGCCTGTACTGGTACCAGCTTTGTATTGCTCCACTTTATTTTATTTTGCTTATTTGTGCTTTCTATTTTTATCTAGTTTGCTTTTTTCTTGTACCTGCATGTCCTTCTGTAACTTTATTTTGTATTCCACTTTTCATTTTCTTTTCGCTTATGTTATTCCACAACAAATGTAATGTTTAAAACACAGCACGGTAAAACAGTAATGTATTTGTAAAAAAAAAGAATCAATATCGAGCATTAAAGAAGGCCAATACACGGTTTCTCTTGCTCTCCTCTTTGTAGCATCTATTCCAGGATGCCCCTTGTGGAGTTGCCTAAGGTACTCCTTATGCAAGGTCTGTGGAACCACAACTCTCAGGCCTTTCATGACTCCATAATCCACGATAAGCTCATCTCTGATTGGGAAGTAAGGCTGCGCCTCTGGGGGCACACACTTGGACTTTGCTGGCCAACCATTAGAAATGAAATGGGTTATTTTCTGCATCACAGGATCTGCAAGAGTATGTTTCTGAAGTTCGACCATACGCGCTGGAGAAATTGATGTGAGGGACAGGATGTCGATCTGCTCATCAACGTCTGGATCCGATTTCTCATCAATGTAGGAGCGTGACAACGTGTCTGTACGTAAAGTTCAGTACCTTTCTTGTCGATAAACTTCAAATCATACTTCTGAAGCTGCAAGAGCATATGCTGAAGACGAACAGGGGCCAAATGAAGAGGCTTGTTTACGATTGCTGTGATAGGCTTGTGATTGGTCTCGATAGTAACTTTCCGACCGTAGATGAAATCATGGAATTTTCTGCATGCTAATGTGGCAGAAAGCAGTTTTTCTCGATTTGCGCATATCGAGTTTCCGCCTCCGTTAAGGCTCGTGAGGCATAAGCCACATGGTAACCATCCTGTAAGTACGCAGCACCAAGACCACTCTTTGAGGCATCAACAGACAACGTGACAGGCTTTGAAGGGTCGAAGTACCTCAGGACGGGAGGCTGCGAGATGTCTGCCTTCAGGGTGTCGAAAGCTTGTTGCTGTGCTGGTTCCCAACTCCAGTGTGCGTCATTCCGCAGCAATTCACGTAGTGGCGCTGTCTTCTCTCTGAAGTTGCTAATGAACTTGTGGAGATAGTTGGTCATGCCAAGAAATCGACGCAGTGCCTCTGGCCTTTCCGGTGTTGGCATTTCTTTAATAGCTGCAACTTTGGCTTCATCAGGCTTGAGACCGCCATTTGTGAATTGATGACCAACATAGGATACTTGGTTAAGGCGAAACTTGCATTTCTTCGGAGATAGTTTCATGCCGACTTCTCGCGCTCTTTCTAGCACCATCTTCAAGTTAACATCATGGTCCGCTGTTCCCTCGCCCCATACTAACATTTCATCAGCGATGATGGCACAGGGATACCCAGCAAACAACTCCTTAGCCTGAGATCATACCCTCCCTCCTGTTAACAACTCCTCCATCGCACGCTGGAAGACTTCAGAGACAGAAGTGATGCCAAACGGCATGCGCAGAAAGCGGAATCTTCCAAATGGCGTGTTAAATGTTGTAAGTAGTGAAGATTCGTGATCAAGCTTTATTTACCAGAAACCACTTCTCGCGTCATACGTGATGCAACATCTTCAACCGTCCTCATAGGATGATGGGGTCGTTTAAGGGCCTTATTGAGATCCCTCGGATCGATGCAGATGCAAACACTGCCATCTTTCTTCTTCGCTGCTACCATTTTCGAAACCCATTCAGTTGGTTCGGACACAGGTGTGATCGCTCCAATCTTAACCATCCTATCAAGCTCTTTCTTAACACTCTTCTCCATTGCAAGGGGTATTCTGCGCGATGGTCTGACCACAGGGGTTACATTGGCATCAAGCTTCATTTTGTGAACAACGGGTATATTGCCAAGATCGCGTTGAAATAAGTCCTTGTACTCGTCAAGGTATCCGGTCGTTTCGATACAAAGTCGTTTCGCAACAAGTCGTTTCACTACAAATCGAAGTCGTTTCGATACACATGTAAAGTAGTTTCAATACACGTCTGAAGTCGATTCGATACAAACTGAAGTCGATTCGATACAAACTTAAAGAAGTTTTTGTAGGAACTCGTAGCAAAAATAAACTAGAAGAAATATCCAAATGAAAGTGTTTTAAGACGGATACCGCTTAAAGTTCGAGCAATAAGTTCAAAAATTACTTACTAAAAGTCTACTCACAGCACATTAACTTTTTGAATACCATTAAAAACCTCTCAATGTTGTTCATTTCTCAAGGTGCCCCGCGATGAAATCCCTAAGCATTCTCGAGAAATTTAATGCCGCGCCTCGTGAGAATGTTTCATGCGTGTGTTATTGTGTTTTCTTCTAACGCGAAACGTGCGTTTTAATTGAGATATGTAGAACTTCAAGTTCAATTATCTCCCCGGCAGGGTCAGCTTGTGAGCTTAAATTTCGATAAGATCTTCTTACCTTTATTAAAAATATTACCATGCTATGAGGCGGAAAACATCTTAAAGGGACACTATCACGATGTAGCGCACGCGCGAACTTGACTGGTTTCTTTCATCGGGAAACAATAGAACTGTCACTTTGTCGAGTCATGCCGACGCCAACCTCGTCTCCAGGGTCTTCTCCTCGACGATTTTCAAAATGGCGGATCATCGGGTGAAGACCCTGGCAATGCCTGGATCACGTGGTAAAAAATCTCCAAAACTTTTGCAGATTTTTATCACGTGACA
>CM042746.1:23233557-23236057 GCA_022496165.2 Catalaphyllia jardinei | reverse complement strand
GGCATACCAGCTTTTTGTTACTCGATTGAGCTTGACGCAGCTCGACCCAACTCTAAGACAATTTTGCATTTACAGCTCGACCACACTCGACTCATTTCGAAGGCACTGGACCCTACTATTAAGCTCGACCCAACTCACCTCGACTGCACACGAGCTTACCCAATGAAGCTCGACGCAGCTCTACCCAACTCTAAGACAATTTTTCATCTCCTATACGATTACAGCTCGACTAGATTCGACTATTTTCGACGGCAGTTGACCATATTATTTTAGCTCTTCGCAACTCGACACAACTCTAGATCAATTTTTCCATGCCTGTACCAATACAGCTCGACTGGACTCGACTAACTTTGAGGACAGGGGACCTAGCTCTATTAAGCTATACCCAACTCGACTCAACTCGACCCAACTCTACTCGGCCTTACACGAGGTTACCCTGTTAAGCTCTACGCAGCTCGACCCAACTGTAAGACAATTTTTCATTTCATATACAAATCTCACTCGACTAGACTCGACTCATTTCCACGGAAGTCTACAGTAAACTATTAATCTCAATCCAACCCGACCCAACTCACCCCGAGGGCAAACGAGCTAACTCTATTAAGCTCGACGTAGCTCTACCCAACTCGACAACTTTTCATCTCGTATACAATTCCAGCTCCACTACACTCCACTCACTTGGACGGCAGTCTACCGTACTCTATTAAGAATTTAATATTACGGATCTTTCTTGACATCTACATCCCAATTTCTTGGCCAGATACAGCCAACCAATGTTTATACGCGTTATAAAAGGTATATTAACATGTTTATGTAACAATGAAAAATGCTAAAAATCTATTTGAGGAAGATAATCCCCCTTCTCTGCTACCCCCTCCCCCCCCCCCAACTCCCTCATGGGGCAGAGTTATGGGGAGCATAGTCTCTGTAAAGTCCCACCCTCACCTGTCCACCCGCAGTAGGGAGTTCCAATGCGCTTTTGTTGCTATGTCTTTGCATTTGAGGCAGAAAGCCTAACTTCCTCCCTTGTTGGAGCATTTCTTTAACTCTCACGAGGCTTTCCCTCTTTTTGGTGTCAAGTTTACAACCCTCTGCGGTTGTAAATTTAAATTTGCCTTTTAGTTTCTTTTCATTTCGTTTCTTTGTACTATTCTTGATATTTTTTTATATTTAAATTGTTTACGGCTTGAATTTTCTAAATACTACGTATCTAAGGCCGGGGTACACTTGAAGGCTGTTTTGGCGTTGCTTAACACAGCCTTTCTTCGAATATCTCGGTCTCGTTTTAAGCTACGCTACATCTCTCTGCTTATAACCATAACCACCGTTTGGCGGTTATGTGTAAATGTTTGGGTTATTTTTTGAACATTTTTGGAGAAGATATATCTGTTCTCAAAGAATAAGTTAAATTGAGGAGAATATGAAATATTGAAGATTTGATTTGGAAAACGAGATTTTAAGTAAAGAATTAGTAAACTAAAACGAAACAGTCCCTTACCACCTGAGGATCTCATTTGCCGGCGTTGTCAATTGTCTTTTAGTGTTTCCATACTATTTTAATCTTATCAATTCCCTTTTAATTATACTTCAAATTTCATTCCTATTCATGTGTACCCCCGCCTTAACTATAACAAACTGTACTATACCATCATCACTCTCCTTCACTCCACTCGCCTCTAAAGCACTGCACCTTACTCTATTAAGCTCTACTCAACTCGGCAATTGTAAAGCACTTTCTCTTCTCTACTCCACTCTACCAAACATCTACTTACAGTTTCCTTAAGGTAACCAAACCCAAGTTCAGTATTTCATTTTAAGTTTACTCTACTCATGCGTTGGACACTGGGGTTTAATTTAATAAGCTCGAACAAACCCTGTAACACTTTTTTCATCTTCACTCCAGTCTACTACACTTGTAATTAACTTAACTTTACCCAATCCCACTATCTCCATTCAACTCAGCTCTACCCAATTCGAACCTACCATAGAAAGCCCTATTTAAATTAACTTAAAACAATCAAACCCTCTTCGTTTTACGTGTATAATTTTATTTGAAACATGGCTTAATTGTCACATACATTATTAGTGGTTCCTCTCTTCCACTTTTTATTCTCTGTTTGAGTATTTAATGTCTCATATGAATATCAAACTCTTTACTCTACTTCTTTTGCCATCAAATGTCCTATTTTGTAGAAACTTTTTATTTACAATTTTAGCATTTGTAGCCTTTTTTCTGCTTCTCTTATAGTTATTTTAACGCACTTTGTATGCTTCCATTGTCTGCATTTCCTACACTTTACGTGTCCTTACTTTGTTTTCGTTCCGCAAATGTGGCATACATCCTTTCTCGTAGTTCTCTTTTTTGTTTTTGTCGATCTCATCTTCCTTTGAGGTAATTTGTCTTCCACTGCAATAGTAAATGGAGTAAAAAGTATGGAGTAAACCATTTAGTTGAACTGTTTACTCTTCTAAAGATCTTTTATTACAATAATACTTCTAT
>CM042746.1:23218557-23226057 GCA_022496165.2 Catalaphyllia jardinei | reverse complement strand
ACGGCTGGAGATTTAACTCTGTGACATTGCAAAGTATCAACTCTAATGCGTGCGGTCATTATCATTTTAGCTCTGCTAGACGCACTCTCTCGCGGTCTCTTGCAGACAACCTCGAACTTGCCTTAGATGATCGCTCAGATCCTTTGTTGCTTCTTCCATCTAGCTGATCAGTCAAGCGGGCTTCAGCCTGTGACATCCACGCATTTAATGGGTGTAAATATGCCATCATATCTTCAACCCTTTCCTTGAAATGGGTATGTTCATGCTCCTCATCTTCTTCATTGGTCAACTCTTGGCAATAAGTAGAGAAGGCTTCCTTGTACTCTTCAATAAGATCAATCAATTTCGCTGTTTCATCCTTAACAAGATGCAAATTGTTGACATCAACCATAAGCTGGGATAGCTCTGTCCTTTTTCTGGAAACAGATCTCAGGGAGTTTGTACAGTGTTGTTTTAGCCTATTGATTTTCTCTTCTAAACCCTTTTCGGTCAAATTTCGCCGCCGCGGGCCAAGATAATCCTGTAGGTCACCAGTATTCGATGGTTGCTCTGGATCATGATCCTCCGTTCTCCTTTCGGTCTCATCTCCTTTGAAATCCTCGAATTCCTGCACAGGAAGTTCGCCTGGAACATTTAAGCCGTCCGTGTGATCCTGGGAACTAGCTTCTGCCATACATGTGTTGAATCGCAGTGATATTTCCACAGCAAATCCAGATAAAATACAAATATAATCGATGTAATCCAGCAAATAGCTTCTTCAAAGCACATAGAACGTTAATGTGAAGATTTCTCTTT
The DNA here is from genome assembly GCA_022496165.2 of Catalaphyllia jardinei. Taxonomy (NCBI): domain Eukaryota; kingdom Metazoa; phylum Cnidaria; class Anthozoa; order Scleractinia; family Caryophylliidae; genus Catalaphyllia; species Catalaphyllia jardinei. The sequence goes on along the minus strand of CM042746.1, from coordinate 23,225,262 downwards.
ACGAAATAAGGCGGCAGAATTGCCTTATGGCGTTGCGAAACAAAGGGCCGTACAGTGCAACAGAAAGCACTAACACAAAGTTTATTCACAATCACAGAAATTCTTTTACACGCAGTTCTCCTTGATTCCCTTTGACGATTCCTTAGAACAATACGATAAACTGATGTCTGATGCGATGATAAGCGATGATAACAGGCAGTAACACACGGTAAATCACAGTGATGAACGGTAAGTCGCGGTAAAGAGAACTAAAGGGAAAACAGAGAACCTAATATAACAAATGCGAGCTCGATGCGAACGAAATGAATTACAATTGAACGAAACAATAACTCTATTAAAGTTACATCTGTGTCCTTACGTGAACCTTGTGTCCTTAAATCCGTCCCTTAAGAAACCTTAATCCGTCCTTGAAACCCGTAGACTTTACACTGTCCTTAATCCGTGCAAATAAAACTTAAAACGAGCTTAACAAAACGTTCGGAAACGTCCTTGAACATTCAGCTACAATGTAGCGTGGTCGCATCCGGGACCGTTTGGTCCTAGACCGCCGCAATGTTAGTGTCACGCACGTGACAATATCATCCACAATTGTATTACTATCATTGATAGTTTTGTTAACAATTAACAGAAGCTGCATAACTACTGTCTGATGGTTGTGGATCTTTGAGATTAATAATACTGTGATTAGCTATATTTAAATTACCTTCCATAGGTTCACTTCCATCTTTTGGAAGTAGATCTGCTTCAGTAATTGCCATTTCACGGATTACATAATCACGTGTGCTCTTTAACAATTCGAAATTGACTGCTTTATGCTTTATTTGGTCATAGTTAGGACTAGGGCCGTCATCTTCAACAATGGTCTTTAATTTATTAATTGCATTTCCACCCATATTTAGATTGCCTTGCATTGAACGATCACCAAGTAGAGGAAGATAAGTTGCTTTAGCACCACCAACAGTTAAAGCCGCATTATCTGCAGAAAAACTATGGATTCCAATAATAGCGTGGTCACTGTCATAGCTTTACTTCCATCTAATTTCAAGACATCAGTAGTAGGGTTTGATAATTTACTAATTTCAGCACCTACAAATGCTTTACTGACCAGACTGTTATCATCAAAAAGTCTATCATAGTAAGGTTCACAGTTTTTTATTATATTTTGCTTGAGATCGTAATATTCTATGCCGTCTTTATCCAGTTTTTTGAGAAAATTACTATTTAGGTATCCTTTGTTGACAGCGCTTTTCAAATCTCTAACTATATCTTCATCAACTTTATGATCATCTAAATTTTCCACAGAGAGAATATGATTTGTACCCATGTCTAAATTACTAAACATATTTCTACTACCATCTCTCCGAAGTAATGGTGTAGAATCTATGTGGACTTTTGCTATTTCTCCATCGACGTATGATTTATTGGCTTTATCAGCAATAGCAATGTCCTGCATAGAATTTGTTGTGTCAACATATTTTTTATTTGCAGCATCAGTTTCATCTATAGGATCACCTAAACCATTGATTTTATTGCCATTGAGATTTAAATTTTCAAAGTATAATATCTCATGATTATCATCAACATCACTGGCATTAAAAATATTATGGTTGAAACTGGTTGATTGTTTACCAGAGATTACTCGGGAATAAAAGATGAATCTTACATTTCTATTATATTGACTACCATAATATCTAATTTGGAATTTTATCCCATCATCTACTCCAGCTCTTCCATCAGTTGTGAATTGAATAATTGATTTAGTATATTTACTATCAATTTTATCACTGTCAAATGTGTTCATAGTATAATGACTATCACCATGGACATTAAAAATTATTGTATCATCAACAGGAAAACCACCAGCATCACCAATAACAAATATTTCAAAAATAGAAGTATAACTACCACTCTCTAATTGATTACCTTTCATTTTTATACTGGACTATGCTTGCCCACCAAAACCAGTACCATAACCTTCTTTCTCAATTATATAAGCATCATAATGTGCTTTATGATTTTGAAAAAAATGGTTTGGTGATGTATTTGGTGGCGACCCTACAGTTAATTGACTCTTGTCACCAAAGTCTTTATAAAATCGAAAACTCGGTTGTAAATGATAATTATTTTGACTGACTTGAGTATGTTCCTTTAATACTTTTAAATTAACTGCATCATTATCATCAATTGAGTCAGCTACATTAGTCAATCGTTTTTCATCAATATCATAATTGCCATCATCTGTAAGATTAAACCCGATACCCGGCAACCCACGTTGTGAACTCGTCGTTGATGGTGAAGGTAAAAGTCCGTTTGAATAACTCATATATAATAAAGTTATATTTTTTCATTGAAATTTTTGGTAGTGAATTTTCGTGGCTTATCAATGTATACGAAGGAATATGGTTCTTTAGTTGCTTTTTCATATGATTCTTTCGGAACACTATTTTCACGGCAAATTAAACTCTTCTCATTAGCACTTGGAAACTCATAAATGGAGATGTGAGAACAATTCAGTCTGATGTCTTTCGGTGTCTTATAGTAGCTTTGACTCGGATAAATCACACTGCAATTTTTATGTCGTCCTCGTATGAAATAGTCGATTAATGGTTTTTGGTTTTTATCACATACATAATCATCAAAAATGACGATTTTTTGTGAGTCACTGTCAAGGTCTTGAACAGGAATAATTTCATCATTACTTGCTTCAATAACATCATAACCAACCTAATCGCTTATCGGCTGAAAGACATCCATGAGATTCTGGTACTTAGACTGTTCTAAATTTTTAGCGTAGAGATAAACTTTATCAAAATACAGCATTTTGTAGATCATATGCATCAGTGTGTTTGTTTTCCCTGAACCGCTTGGACCACAAATCAGCATCCGAAAACATTGATGAGGCATGAAATCATATAGTTGTTTAAAGTTTGAGACTGCATCGTCTTCAACATCATAATTCGGTATTCTCATTATATTATATCGGTATATTAATTCAATATAACACGGTGTTCAACATGGTGTTCAACATGATGTTCAACACGGTGTTCAACGTTGTTTTTCATATATGATTTGTCATTTTTATGTAACATAATAATATAACAATAAATGAGTTTACTTAAATGGAAAGAACTCGCAAAGAGTAAAACTAGATTGGGGAATAAAATCAATTATGTCCATAATTCAATCAAACAACAGGATATAGGTCAGCAAATGAGCGAAGATTCATTTAATAAGGTATTCAAACCAGTCACAAGTAAGTTAGATGATGTAATTAAAAGTAATTTGAATTCAAGGATGCCTCAAAGGAGAAAAAGACCACTGAAGAAGGGGGAAGTTCCAGATTACGGTGTTGATATCGAGGATGTAGTTGAAGACATGAATTTGGATGAACAACCCATCCCACCACAGCAAGAAAAACAACTAGTACCAAAACTTCCAACATATGAAGAATCGTTGGCGGATCTTTTGGAAGGGAAAAAGGAGATATATGTCGATCCCCAATATTTTTCCCAAGATCCTGAAGAGCTGCCACCTGAATACGATGATGATGAAGAAGTTGATTATGCAATGGCTGATGAAGATATAGAGAGGAAAAAAAGCTTGGTAAAATAGTATATAAACACAAAGGGTCTGGAATTATTGTTGATAATATTTTCAAACCGATTAGGAGAATTTTGTCGCCTGTTTTAAAAAAGTTTGCTAATCAATCGGGTAAGAAGGCGCTGAAATCAGGTGTTTCACATCTGAGTGAAAGGGTGGGTAAAAAGACATCCGAGAAGTCAGGAGATCTAATAATAGAAAAGCTCAGCAATATGAGAATTGGTGATGCAAGAGAAAAGGCGCTTGCCCCACCAGTTGAACAGCAAAAAGAGAGTACTGATATGATCGTCAATAGATTGATATCAGGATCAGGTGTGAAAAGAAGGAGTAGAGTGAAAATTATGTAATATAATAATATAATGAATTTGGAAAATTTCAGATCAAGTAAATACACCCAGAGGTATGAGTTGATTTGATTTCAACTAGATGATGTTATTCGGATGCCAGCAGACGGTCAGCATCAAGATAAAAATGGGTATAAGTTTACGATTAATGACAGGTCTTCAGTCTATGATTGGTACAATGCTTATTTCGAGGTGCGATTCCAATTGCAAAAAACAGCTTATGGAACAACCACTGGCGCAGATCGTATAACAGTTATCAATGGAGCTCATTCATTGATTGATCACATTATGATACAGAGTTCTGGTAAGATTGTGTATAATACTAATAATCTCCACAAAGTTATTTTTGTCAAGAAGCTCCTCGAATATAGTGACCATTGTAGTCGCTCAGCATCCAAGAATAGTTTTTGGTATTTGGATACTAGCCATTTGACGGACACTGATGCCAACAATTCAGGGTTTGGGTCTAGACGAGCTTTGACGACTGGCCTCCAAAATGTTAATGTAATCATACCTCTTAATCGTTACAGTTTATTCGAAGAGCTGGAGAGTCGAATATTACCCCCTATGGAACTCCAGTTCAATATAAAATTACAGAATGACGATGAATTAATCTATGGGGCCGCTGGACACGATAACTGTCGAGTGGTCGTTAATAGATTCCTACTTTGGGTCCCAAAAATAACACCAAGTCACTTGCTGTATGAAAAGTTTGTCGATAATTATTTGCAGCCGCAAGTTTTGAAGTCTAAAAAAGAATCGTATTCGGCTTCCTCCTCACCAACACAAAGCAGTGGATTCTTCCGGATCTCTGCCAGTATTGATAATGTTAAGGCTGTCTTTGTATATTTACAACGAGAAAAAAACAAACAAAGCAGATAAGTATCCGTACCTGTTTGACAATTTTAAAATACAGGTGGCTGCTAATGATGGTACGGTTGATCGTTATTTGACAACATGCAAATTGGAATACGGGAATGGAATATTCTACCCAGAAACCGCATACGATTCAGAATCAAAAATAAGGATCTTCAACGATTTGATGTCCTATGCTGATAGAAAGAATGATTACAATACCGGAACACAGCTCAACTTATCGAATTACAACTCTCTTTATTCTCTAATATATTTTGATTTATCATATCAATTGGAGAAAGTAACAAAAGATCCAAAGCAGTTGATCTTTAGGTATTCAATCAATGCTGAAAGTGGTGTAGATTTTAGAGTCCATGCAATCGTCCTATATGAAGAGGAAATTATAATCGAAGCGAAAGGAAAAAATTTGGTTTTTGTATAAAAAGTATCAACAGTAATAAGATATTCCTAATTTTGTATATGTTTTATAATCAGAAAATTATATAACATATATTATATACAAAAAATGACTCAGCTTTTTGAAATAAATGTGAAACTATCAAAAAATCAGAAGAAGAATCTGAGTGACGCTTACCATAAAAGAGAAACGATTGTCATAAGGCTCGCGAATGACTATCTCAGTGGGAATGACACTTTATACGTCCCAGCTACAGTGAAGAAGAGATTGGAGAAGAATCGGAAATTGAATAAGGGTATGGATATCAAGCTTGCCAAGACCAATATCAGAAAACAAGTCGGAGGAAGTTTATTGACTTCTATTCTATCCCTCGGACGCATATTCGGACCAACCATTGCGAAAACCATGGGATTGGCAGCTTTAGCAGGGGCCTCCAGTGCAGGAGCACAACAAATTGTCAAAAAGATAGCTGGAAAAGGGGTACAGACAGGAGGTTTCCTTATACCACAGAATAAGATTAACAAACTCATCGCAAACAAGCATCTTCGATCCACAAAACAAAAGAAAGATATAATGGATGCTCTTCAATCAGGTTCAGGTGTCCGTATAAAACCGACAAACCGACAGGTGGTTTCCTTGGCACTTTACTCGCCAGTATTGGGATTCCTATGGTGTTGAAAGCTTTGACTGGAAGGGGTGCCCCCAAGATTGGATCACTTCCCAAACCTCCTTCAAGGGGAAGAGGGGCTCCGAGAATGGGTGTATATAGGCCGCCACCTTTTTTTGGCACATGGGACAACCAAGTCGGTATGGGAGAAAAAAACAAACAAAAAGAGAAAGGGAAAGGGTCTACTATTAGGACCAAACAGTCCATTCAATAAACCACTTCTAGGGGCAATACTCTGAAACCGAAATTCCATGAAGACATCCCATTAAGCAATCATGATCTAATAAAATGGTGCAGATATCTTAACATCCCAATCAATGATGTTCTATCAAGAGATGGGAAGGTTCCACATAATCAGAACCAAGCACTATTTATTTACAATCTTGAACCATCATATATGAGTGAAAGCCATTGGGTAGCAACTTATGTAAAAGACAACATTATCAATTATGCAAGTGAAGTATGATCCTCGCAGTAAATTTTCCAATTTAAGCAATTGGAAAGAAGAAGCCTGAAAAAAATCAGGGCTTCAACGGGATTCGAACCCATGACCTCCGCGGTACCGGTGCGATGCTCTACCAACTGAGCTATGAAGCCACACATTGGGAGCAAGGTCAATTTATTGAGTTCATATCTCCCGTAAGGAGTGAAATGATGTAAAGTGTATATGTAATAATTCATATTTGAACTGCGGTTATAGATGCAAGTGAAGTATGATCCTCGCAGTAAATTTTTTCCAATTTAAGCAATTGGAAAGAAGAAGCCTGAAATAATTCAGGGCTTCAACGGGATTCGAACCCATGACCTCCGCGATACCGGTG
>CM042746.1:23173181-23208557 GCA_022496165.2 Catalaphyllia jardinei | reverse complement strand
AAGTTTTCTGCAACAGAGTTGTACCTCAAAAGAGCGCGAAAAACAGTCGCAAAGATGATGCGATTGCAGTGGACACAAGATTTAGACACTGAGACACTGGAAGCAAGAGGCCACTGGGCAACAATGGAAAAGCTGTTTGAGGTCGTGAAATTCCATCTGCCGCGCTACGAAAATACCTTGAAGATTTGCAAATCGAGTCCAGCGCAAGTGAACCCCTCAGACCTGACATTTGCCATGAAATTTGTAGTCATGTATCTGTTCATCAAAGTGAAGGTGTCATGTCCCATGACTTATCAATATTTGACGGTGGACATGATTGCTACAGCTAAGGAAAAGGGTGGATTCATTGATCAGAAAACGTTCAAGACTGCTGGAAAGTATGGATTTGATTCTTTGATTCTGACCGATGCAAACATGCAAGTGCTCAATGGTTACATCTCGTACGCTAGTGTTGTAACCATATGTAGTATAGCTCGGATTTGTGCAGTCTACCGAAACCAATTGAAGTGAAAACCAATATAATTATATACGGATTTATGCAGTCGACCGAAACCAATTGAGGTGAAAAGCAATGAACAGTATTTATCTACGGCTCGGATTTGTGCAGCGAACGGATACATCAGTGTATTACAGCCGAAATTTGGGATAGCCAAAAGCTAGTACCGTGATGAAAAAAATTGAAGATATTGATCAAAATTGAAGAGATTGATATCGTTTGATGTTATCAATTTATGTGTTTTGTTTTGTTTTGTTTTGTACATTGTGCACCCGACCGAAACCAAAGAAGAAACCAGCGAAGCGGAGAAACCAATACCAATATGGCGTTTGTCTATACCCATGGCTCGAATTTGTGCACTCGACCCTAACAGAGATCGTAAACAATCGAAAAGCAATGAACAATATTTATCTACGGCTCGGATTTGTGTAGTCGACCGGAAACCAACGACACCCGACCGAAACCAAAGAAGAAACCAGCGAAGCGGAGAAACCAATACCAATATTGCGTTTGTTTATACCCATGGCTCGAATTTGTGCACTCGACCCTAACAGAGATCGTAAACAATCGAAAAGCAATCAACAATATTTATCTACATCTCGGATTTGTGTAGTCGACCGGAAACCAACGATGCGAAGAATTTGAAGAATTGAAACCAATGAGGCGTTGCTCTATATCTAGCTACGGCTCGAATTTGTAAACTCGAGCGTAAAGCCTATCAGATACTCGTTGAAAATGAAGCGTGTGTTCGCATTGAACAGGTATTCCTCGCCTAAGTTTGTTTTTGGAAAAACAATATTTGAGAAGAAAAAGTTTACTTCAGATGTGTACAAAGTAAAGATATCCTTGAAGGAGGATGTTGGTTTACTTCTGGGAAATTTAAAGATGTTGAGCTGGTAACCAGAGTTCCATTAGATGTGGCCCGTGTTCCCGGAGAAGCCTGCCTTATCTGTGCCTTTTTTCAGCGCAAACGCATTTTAGTGTACACCTACATAAAGACGCTGCACCCAGAAGCTGCTCAGAAAAAGACACCAATTCTAAATGGGCTTCATCTACAGAGACACATGTAATGGAACAAGCCGAGTGCGATGGTGCTTGGGAATTTATCATGCTCGAATACCAGACGTCAAAGTCAAACCTGTGCATCTGTAAAGTATGTCTTGTTGACCACCTACCCAATTGATCTGTTTAATGAACACAATGGACAAAGCAGAAAACTGAGGAACTAACAAAGTACGAATTTTGGACTTAACAGAAAGTTGCAGACCGTTATGTTTACTATTGTACACTAAAGGTTTTCAAGTACTGTTTTCACGTTCCGGTTTTCTTTTTTTTCTTTTTTTTTTGCATGATGTTAAGGTATCCAGTTGATCGAAATAAACATTGCTGTAATTGTCTGCATTAAACGGTTTACACTGACTTTTATTTTGTGTCATTTTTAAAACGCAACTAGTTTTTAATTTCCGTCCAAAAACTATTTATTAGTTCTGATCATGCCACTCAGTCAGTCCGTGAAGACCAGTTTACAAAAAACATTGTTATTTTCTCTACTTCCGAGTGAAAGAAAAAAACATCCATTACTCTCCCTGTGTAACAATCACTTGTTCTCTTCTACATTCTCCTTTCAAAGTAGCTATAAAAGGTGTCTTTATCAAAGTTAAACGCATCTACGGTGTGGTCAGTTTCTCTCTGTGATAACACCGGTGGTAATACATCATCATCATGTTTGCTATTTAGCGGAATCACCTTTAAGCTGTGTCTTATCTTCCATGTAAAATACATAATGCGCTCTATCTTTATTGGCATTCTGTTTGTCTCGCAAATGCTTAAATACGATATCGACATTTCTGCTTCTACGTGGCTAACACATGTATATTTCTGGCAAAAAGATTGCACTATTTCTGCAACATTAGGCTCGACATTGCTCAAAATAGCCTCTTGGGAATCGCAAAGAAAATAATTATTTACAGCCGCTAAACATTTAAATGAATTCCTATTACATCCTTCTCGATCCTCTTCTTGAATGTAGTTGCAATGAGCCACTGGAGTTAAGACAACTGTTACGTATCTTAGCTCATTTCTGCGTTTTAAGTAGTCCATGGCCTGTTTTAAAACAGGAATTTCTTTTGTTTTTTCATCATTTTCTCTCCTCTCCTGCATGCACAATACGCCCCTCTTGAATCGCATCCACAGTGAACTGTCATCCCCGAACAATATGTATTCGGATATTTTCACCTTGATTTCAAGAGGCATATAATCCAACAGAGCTTCCATGCCTTTTGTAAAATAAGGATGAAAGATATGCCTGATGTTAGTACCTCTTAAGACTAAAATACTAAAAGACTAAAGGACTAAAAGACTAAAATATACTCACTTTTATTTGTCTTGTTAGTGCTGAGACCCTTGCAGTACTTCACACTTTCATTTGGCTTTGGTTATAAAATAACGGCATAGATGTTGATAATCACAGCTGAAGGTGTGGTGAATTGTGTGTTTTGCCGCCTAAAAAAGGACGCGTACATAGTGATAATATTCTCAGAAACCCTTATGGTTTGCACGTTTTTTTGTGATAGTAATGCTATGCAAATATATTGTCGAATCTATTGTCAGAATTGTACGTTTCTTTTCCTTTGATTTATCACACGGGATAAGTTTTAATCAACGCACTGTGCGATGGTGTTTTGTTTTTCAAATAAGTGGCGTATATATATTGTTGGTAACTGGCTGGCTTACATGATTACTTAAGTTGTTAATTACCTGCGATTTCTTTTTATCGATCTATTCAAACGCTGCATTGATGCATGATCTTGATCAATTTACATAACTCAACTGACATAAAAAGGGTGGTTTTGAGCAAAGCAGACCAAACACACTTTTTGCGTCAGACCAGTCACATCGTCTTCGTGTTAGACCAACCACGCTTTTCGCGGCTTCCAATAATGTCAAAAACTGTTCACAACAAGAAACGAAAGCGAGCTTTTCTAATAGACGAAGCCAGCGACAATGGCGAGCACAGCGGCGACGAGATCGTGGAGCTGAAGGAAACTGCCGAGGACAAAGCCTTCATTAATGATGATCCTGAACTGAAACATCAAAGTACAGCAGCAGAATTAGATGCCGAGCGCCGCAAAACTGAGATGGCTTGTGAAACTTCACAAAACAAGCCCAACAACGGTGGCGGCGTCACATTGAAAAAAAGCTCGAAGAAGCCCGTGCCCAGTCCAACCTCATGGATGATGGACACTTTGACGATTGCCTACGTTGCCCCATATGCTCCATGCGGGTAGCGGAATCCAGCAGTGATGATGGCGAGACCATTATCTGGTGCCCTAACCGTTGCCCACTACCATGGAAGCCAAACAACCAGAAAGCAGCCTTTTTTGGAGAATTGTCCGTACGTCTTCTGAAGGAGTTCGTCAACCCAAACTTACCGCCTACATGTACACACAAAGAAACTTGCAAGCTGGTTCACCTGATTGGAGAGCGCATAAAGAACCCAGATCTGCAAGACACTCTGTTCTGGGTGTGCAACAAGAAAGTAAACGACGGGCAGTGTTCTACCGTGGTCAGTGCGGAATGCGAGGGTGACCAGGCTGAGTTCCTGGAGCTGATTTACAGAAACCGAGCCAGAAACATCGACAACTCTGCTCAGAAGAACAGGATTCCCAATCAACATGCTTTCAGAGAGGCGGCACAAAAGACAAAGAAACACAAGTCGTTGAATGGAACTGTTTAATTTTTTTGTGTACAGGGTAACCTTATTGCATTACCCATCTCTTTAGCAATACATTTTGACTGAGTGAAATAAAAAAATAAAATGTACACAATGTCTTTTTATTTTACTGTCTAAGCGAGCCGAATCATGGGGTGTGGCATGTGGGTTTCATTTTGCTTATTGCAAAGTTCAGTGTAAGTGACATCGTCTATCTGGCCGCCTTCATACTGTTTCAACCATCCGGCTCTTGACTTGCCCGTTGTACACAGGAAACGCATAATCTCATTATAATTTCGGGTCACGCTCCATTAGATTTTTAACGAGAAATCTAAAATCTTCCAATGAATTTACATAGTAGTATGTGTGAATTCTAAGCGAAGTATCCTGGCGCATTAGAAGGAAAGCTTCACAAACTGGTTGCAAAACACTATTTTGCTTCGTGGCAGACATGCTTGGCCACTGCTTTAGGCAATAGGATTTTGGTGGGCGCAAGAAATCTACCACGTTGTTCTTGAGACTATTTTCTCTTTCATTTTTTAACATCTCCTCACGAGAACGTTTGAGCGCGTTGTTAATTCTCGTGGGAGTAATAGTTGAAAAATTTAAGTTGTCAGGAAGCAAACCTGCGACACGCCGATTTAATGGTAAAACACACTTAAAAACTATTTCTTCCAAGACCAACACGCTCTTTCTATGGGTTTCTAGGGTTGACATGTAATTCCAAACAGCCTCTCTGAAATCGTAAAGCTGACCAGCAGCTTCTAGACTAGAAAAATTTGTACATATGAATGTTGTGCCGCGTAGCACTATGAACACAAATGATGTAACAGAGAATTAACTCTGAAGTGTAAATTTTAGTGCTAATTTAACCTATGAATGACCCACTGGGCGTCAGCCCTAGTAAAGGAATCAGGGAACCACAAGAGGTAAAGAAAACATCTTTTGACCCCGGTGGGAATCGAACCCACGACCTCCAGAATAGATCTCCCACCGAGGTCAAAAGATTTTTTCTTTACCTGGTGTGGTTCCCTCATTCCTTTACTAGGGCTGACGCCCAGCGGGTTATTCATAGGTTAAATTAGCACTAAAATTTATACTTCAGAGTTAATTCTCTGTTACATCATTAGAAAAATTTGTGTCACACTCTAACGGCATGTAAATCATATCGGACAAGTTTCGCATGGCTGGTCCCAAATAGTTTTCCAGCTTTATCTTACACTGAGACACGTAGTTAGGAATCTTTCCCGCTGACTTTTTCCCACCACATTTAGCTGTGTCATTAGGTGCTAGTTCAATACCAACAGAAGGGTGTATATTGCTGGCAGGCTCGACTGGAGGCACAGTGACAGTTGCATCATAGTGTGGTTGTTGTGCAGCGGAGTATGGTTTTGCTCTCGCCTCTTTTGCGATGTCTGCCTTGTGGGGAGTGATTTGTTTGTCAGCAAGAACACCTTTGTTCGTATCATCATCCCATGAAGGATTGCTCTTTATCCTTGCTCCCTTTCGTCTATTTTGTTGTCCGCTGTTTACATTGTCAGTCTCTAGTGTCGTGAAAACTGCTTTGTTAATAGCAAGCAAATTCTCTTGGGTGAACATTTCTGAACTTGTAGAATACTCCATGGCATCTAAAGACACGATAAGTTTGCTGATTCATCCGATCCATTTGATGCTAATCTGTTTGCTTCTCCTTATACTTCAACAGAAACTGCAGTCACAGATACAAGGCTTTCCGAAGCAGCCATGGCGGTGAAATTAACGGTTCAATTAGGTGTTTTCGTGCCGCCGTTAGATTATTAAGTGACATATGAATAGCCCCTGAGGGAAATGGATATCTGGCTTATTGTTTACCGAGTAATTAGTAAGAGATGAGGTTGAAGTAATAACAATGGTAATCAAAAGTAATCAAGACACATGCCGCTTAAAGTTTGACCAATAAGTGTAAAAATCTACCCATGGTACGATAACTTTTTGAATTCTGTTTAAAACGATTCAGGTGAAAAAATTTCCAAGAGTTCTCGAAAAAGTTAATGTCAAACCTCCTAAGAATACTCAAAGCGTGGGTTATTGTGTTTCTAACCAACGCGAAACATTAATTAACTGAAATATGGACATCTTTAGTTTCAATTTTCACACGCGAAGCCAGCTTGAGAGCTTAAATTTCGATAAGTCAATTAATTCTTCTCAACTGTATTCAAAATATATCATGCCATGAAGTTTTATTGAATATAACTGGCCCTAATGTAATGGTCCACTACTGAAAGAAACAATCAATATTCTTTTTGTCTCTTCAAGAATTTATTTTCATTCGTTTCTTAGGACTAAATCTACTGTATTAAGTATCGGTTATCCTTTTGTTTATTCGCCTTAGCTCTTTCATTTTTTTTTTGTATTTTATTAATTTTTCCATCTTAGAAAGTTAAATACAGTTACAAATACATGTACATACAACACACGTACACGGTGGACCACTTTACACATATTACACACATTCATTTTTAACATCTTAACAACAAGTGCAGTACAATATTACAACAACTATAATTGCATTAGTTTTCAGTGAACTTGCCCCACTTTTTACGATGGAAGGGCAACTTGTTACAAGATTTGGCTACCGTCATTTCAAGTCGGTGAATCATTTTAATCCTAGCGATTAATACCATAATGGATGGTTTAGTTTTCTTACATCTGCAAGAATAAATGTATTTTTTTCGCAATCAACAAAATATGGTTTACAAGTAAATCTCTATTACAATCCATTATACCAAACATTATATCTTTATTAGATAGAGGTTCAATTTCAATATCTTGGTTGCCCATCCATTTTATAACTTCTGCCCAAAATTTCTTAGTGTAATGGCAAGTTACAAAAAGGTGTTCAAGAGATTCATCTGCTTCTCCACAAAAAGAGCAAGCTGAAGATGGGATTATCCCAATTTTGCTGAGGAGGACATTCGTGGCAAGGCATCTGTTGAGAAGTTTATATTGAAATTCTCGTGATTTTGCGTCTAAGGCAACACGATGTGGTAGGATGCAAATTGAGTGTTGTATTTGAGTTGAGCTGTTGGTGGAGTGATGCTTCTATCACGAATTTCCTTATAAATGAGCTTTGATTCGGCTTTGCCAAGTAAGACATTTTGACCATTTAACTGTAACTGAACTTGATTTTGTAAGTTGAAAGGCTCGATAACAGAATGATTACATGTTTTTAAAAATGCGCGCCATTCAGTTGGGAGAGCATCAATTACACAAGTAAGTCTGAAAGCATCTAACGGTGAAATATTCAATTCTCGAAGATGGTTACTCAGAAGCTTAGTGTCTTCATAAATCAGGTCTCCTATTCTAAGAATACCTATATTTGCTAACCTATTGTAATAGACAGACTTACCATCCACACAAATAGCTTTGTTGTTCATAAAATTATTTTTGAAAGATCTGGATTGGTGGGGTCTTGTAAACTGCCTTGATTTGCAGCAGAGCATTCTGCGAAATATTTAAGGCATTGCTCATAAAACATTGGAAGCTTGATGGGCAAGGTTTGTATATTATAGTTGCAACATAGGATAAATTTACCTCCAACTGGTTTTAGATAGTGCAAAAGTATAGTTTTCCAACTACTTGGTTGCTCATTTGCGAGTCATTTGCAACAGAGTATTCTTTGGGTTTTAATTATGGAATCTAGGTGTGGAGCTTTGAGCCCGCCACTTTCGATGTCATTAATAAGCGCTAGGCGTTTGATGTTGTCTTTTCCTTTCCAAATAAAGTTAAAAATAATTTTATTGGCCTCTTTCACAAATTCTTTGTCTAAACAGATCATGCTTGCTCGATAAAGGAATATTGGGATAATGAATGTCTTGACGATTTGAATCCTGCCAATAATAGTGAGGTCTCTCCATTTCCATATCCTTAACTTACTTTTAATCGAAGTGATTAATTCGTCAAAGTTCAACTTTTGTTTAACGCGATAATCATATGTAAAGTGAATCCCCAGAATTTTAACACAAGTTTTTATTTTAATAGTTTAATTGTGTACGAATTGTAAGCGCCGATCAAGATGGCAGCCGTTTGTGTCCGTATTTGTCGTTTCATTTCATTGTTGAACGTGCTCCTTATCTTACAATTCTATACGGTAAGGCAACCTGATGGCCTCTGCTACCCGATTATGACTAAGTTTAACGCTAAGGCATCTTTTATCAAGAACAACCAAGAACTAAAGTTTCCGAGGCGGCCAATTTTGACTTGGTACAAGCATGGTCCTACCTGTTTGGTTTCACCGATAGATTTAACTGTCCACATGGATGTTGAGCTTAATCCTGGACCCTTACAGAAAAAACCAGCTTTTCTGCTGACCTGTCTAACTGCAGTTTCCGCGATATCTGGCCCGGTCTCGCATACAAGGGATACGCTGTTGTCTACGAATTTTGTCAACACCCGCCATGTTGGATTTTGTAGTTCTCACTATTCGGATTTTTACCATCGATTTTCCTATCGGCCTTGTTCATTGCCGTTATCATGGACCTACAGGAGGTGCCGCGCTGGCCGTCGAGTTAGAGAAAGGAGAGCTAGATCCATTCACAGAATTGAATCCGTGGTTTCTCATCAACGCGTTCGCGGAGGAAGCGATAATTTGCATAAAGGATGCATTTCAAATAACCTCTACGCTGTTGCACCTGTGAATATAAACAATCAGTTATTTTCTAACGCTTTTTCGACTAACTCTTCACTTCATACAAATTTGTCCGTCAATCCATGCTCAACTTTCCTAAACTTTGCGGTCTTCAATTCTAGATCTGTTAGAAACAAGATCGAAAGCATTATTGACCACGTCGTAGAAAACGACATTGGCCTCTGCACCGTTACCGAGACCTGGTTAAACGATGATGATTCAAGCAGTATTGCTCAGTTATCTGTGGCCGGTTATTTCTTTAAGAATTTCTCTCGACAATCGCAAAACCGTGGTGGTGGAACTGGGATTTTATTTCGAGAGTCTTTCAACGTTTCATTAATGGATGGGAAAGAAAACAAGTCCTTCGAATATTCTGAGTGGATTGTTAAAGTGCACGAGCGCTCAATGAGACATATAGTAGTGTATCGACCCCCATATTCTTCGTTACATCCTGTTTCTGCCTCTGTTTTCTTTGATGAATTCTCTCAGTTTTTAGAGAATGTTGTTATGTGCCCCGAGGTTCTTGTTATCTCTGGAGACTTCAACCTTCATTTAGATGACCTCCGTGACAATGACACGAAGAAATTTATGGATTTACTGGAAACGTTTAGTCTTTCGCAACACGTCTCCGGCCCGACCCACTTATCGGGTCATACCCTGGATCTAATCATCACTCGTTCGTCAGATGATGTTGTTCTTGCTTCCCCTAAAGCTACTTTTCCCATCTCCGATCATTTTATTATTCAGTGTCCGATTGGCTTCCCGCGACCAGCTTTATCATGCAAAGAATTGACTTTTCGTAAACTTAAAAATATTGATATCGCCGAATTCTCGGCTGATATTGCCTCTTCTATGCTTTGTAGAAGCGTACATTGGGACAACATTGATGCACTCTCTGACTGCTTTAACACGACCCTTGCTGACACTTTGGACAAGCATGCCCCGCTTAAAACAAGGACTATGATAAATCGTCCTAGGATTCCGTGGTTTAATGATGACATTAAACTACTCAAGCGTAGACGTCGTCGCCTTGAAAAGAAAGCCTTGAAAACTGACCTCCCTAGCGACTGGAAAAATTACCATAAAGTTCGTAATCAGTACTCTGCACTTATTAAATCTGCACGTGTGAAGTATTATTCAACCCTAATTGACCAGTGTGCAGGTGACTCTCGCAAGCTATTTCATGTGGTTAATTCTCTGTCCAGGGAACCATTTGTGACGGCTCTTCCAGAGCACGATGATCCCACTAAGCTAGCAAACGAATTTGGCATCTTCTTCGTTAAAAAAATTGAAATCATAAAGGAAAATCTTGACAAGTTTCAAGTTCAAGAGCCCCGACTTGCTCCTGCTACTCCAAAGGAGAATCTGGAGAATTTTTCTTCTCTATCAATAGAGGAAGTGTGTAAGATTGTTCGAGAATCCTCCAATGCCTCATGTCGGTTGGATCCTGTTACTACATGGCTAGTGAAGTCCTGTCTGGATGTATTAGCACCCTCTATCACTGAAATGGTTAATCTCTCTCTTCTCAGTGGTTGTGTTCCAGAAAATTGGAGAACCGCTGTTGTCATCCCTCTATTGAAAAAACCTGGACTTGGTTTGGTCTACAAAAATTTCCGCCCTGTCAGTAATCTTCCATTCATTTCTAAGGTAGTGGAAAAGGCTGCTCTTCAACAACTTCTCATCCACTGTGAGAAAAATGCCCCTCTTCCTAAATTCCAGTCTGGCTTCCGTAAGTATCACTCGACAGCTCTATTAAAGGTTCAAAACGACATCTTAGTGAGTATGGACAATAAGGAAGTGACACTTCTCGTACTTTTGGACCTAAGTGCTGCTTTCGATACCATTGAACATTCCATTCTTCTGAATATTTTGCAACAGGATTTTGGAGTCGCAGGAACTGTTTTAAAGTGGTTCGACTCATTTCTTTCTGGTCGCAAACAACGTATACTTGTCGGTGATAAGACTTCTGACGACTTCAATCTGAATTGTGGAGTCCTCTAGGGTAGTTGTCTGGGGCCTGTTTTATTTACTCTCTACGTCTCTCGCCTTTTTAACATTATTTCACAGCATCTTCCTTCCGTCCATGGTTATGCTGACGACACCCAGATTTACTTCTCCATTCGACCTTGTTCTATCCATTCAGAAATTAACGCTGTCTCTGTGATTGAAAAGTGCATCGATGATGTTCGCTCTTGGTTTATTGGAAATCGTCTAATGATTAATGACGCGAAAACTGACTTTCTAATTATTGGCACCCGTCAACAACTTGAAAAAACATCTATTGAATCTATTATCATTGGTGACACCGTCATTAAACCCTTAGACAGCGTCCAGAATCTTGGGTCCTGGTTCGATGCTCATATGCGAATGAATGTTCACATAGGCAAGATTTGTAGCAAGGCTTTTCGCGGACTATACAACATTAGACAGATCAGAATATTTCCTTATTGTGGAATCCACAAAGACACTGATCCATGCCTTTGTATCTTCGCATCTTTGGGATTACTGTAACGCACTTCTATTTGGTCTACCTAAATATCAGCTTGATCGTTTACAGAAAGTCCAGAAAACCGCAGCTAGAGTGATTTTTCAGATTGCAAAATTTGATCATATAACACCCGCTCTTATCGACTTACATTGGCTTCCAGTAACGTTTAGAGTTCAGTTCAAATTGCTCCTCTTTGTTTACAAGTCACTACACAACCAAAGTCCATCCTACATTACAGATCTTCTATCTGTCAAACCAGCTGCTAATTATGCTCTTCGTTCGTCTGGAAAATCTCTTCTGCTTGTTCCAAAAGTCAACTGCTCTACACTTGGGGATCGGGCCTTTGCTCATGCTGCACCTGTTTTATGGAACTCGCTGCTATTAACTATAAGATCAAGTGGCAGCCTTGCCTTTTTAAAAAAGCAACTTAAAACATTTCTTTTTAAGAAAGCTTTTAATTTGTTGGAATAGTATGTTTAATTTTAATTTAGGATCTTTTCGAAATTTATTTAACCATAGCTTGACATAAATTTTTATTTATCAATTATTTATTAATTTAAATTATTGTAAAGCGCTTTTGAATATTTTTTATAGTTTTAGCGCTATAAAAATTCATTATTATTATTATTATTATTATTATTAAAAAGGGTGTGGCTGAGTGACGAGTGAGCACAATCTCCCAGTAACATCATTTCCGACTTATCGTGGTTTATTCTCAGACCAGAACACTCTCCAAAGCTGTTTAAAAGTTCTAAAAAGTTCAATGAAGAAGTATCATTAATCAAAAAAGCGGTTAAATCATCTGCAAAGAGTTCCAATTTAATTTCTTCTCCATCCACCATAATACCCTGAACATTCTTGTTGCTCCGTATACTAATAGTCAAAATCTGTAAGACTATAATAAACAAATAGGAGGACAGTGGATCTCCCTGCCTAACCCCCCCCCCCCCCCCTTAGCTCTTTCATAACACCGTTTACCAAGCTATCATAATTAAGTGATGAAGTTAATGTAATAAACACAAAAACAATGTCATCAATAGGAAGTAAATAAAGAGTTAACAATCACATTAATCTGGCACTAACGTAACGGTTCACTGGTTAAAAACGAGCTATATATTTATTCTAATCACGAATCTATCTTTATTCGTTTTTCTTTGGTGCAAGCAAAACATAATACTTCCAGGTCGACTTGGCGCTTGTCTATGGTGTCTATGGTGTCTAGTGGTAAAGGCTTCTTATTTTCGTTTCAGAGCCTGAAACGGTCATTGTCATTTTGAAAAACGATTCTTTCAAATCGAGTAGTTTCTGGGTCAGTTCTTCGTTCACCTACCATTCAGGGTCTGAACAATCGCCTTTTGGCTGCCTCAAGAACTCGGTCAAACCGGGTACGTGATCCACCATTTTTTTAATGACCCGTTTAGCAAGTTTAAATGTGGGCTTTACTTTTCGTCCAGTCAAATCGCCTTTTTCCTTGGCCAGCGACTTGTTGATCTTCAACAAAAAGCTGCCTTCGCATGGTACGGGCCCTGTGAGAGAATATGTCATGGCGCACAGCACTCTTTCCGCCTCTAAGTTAGAGAAAGTATCTCGTCTAAGAGCCATCACATACTTCAGTTCAACTGTCATTATCTTGTCCGAAAGAACAAAGTAGGGTCTGTATGTCAGAGCTAATAGCACCTCTTTTTCAACCAAGGGTTTAATTAACAAACCAGAGTCGAATATACAGTCGAAGTCGAGCGATTCTTCGTCTGCGCCACCCACAAAAGCTGCATTTAAAAAGAAGGCATTAGCTTTCACAAAAATTTTAGAGGGTGTTACGGCATTATGAATTGTACAATTTGAATCCATCTCTATATTTTCCACAGCCAGTTCAATCATAGTTGGTAATGTTCGGAATGAGAAGTGACAACGATACCGAAAGCGTCAGCACTAACTCCAGTAGCGATGAAGATGATTCTCGGAGCGCCAGTAGCAGCAGCAGCGGCAGCGACAGCAGCAGTAGTTTTGATTCCGATGATGAGGAACAATGGACCGAAAGCATTGACCGCTTATACGAAATGCTTTTACGAGAGGCTTTGCAGAGAGAAGGTCATGAGCAGTCCGGAGGTAGTCTTCCATGTTCCACGCAAACAACTTCCACCCAACTACTAGCACCAGATTCCGCTCAACCGCTGCATGATGTCGTTCCCAGCTCACCTCCGCAACTGTCAGTTCCAGATCCTCCTCAACCGACGCAAGAAGTCGTACCCAGCTCACGTCCCGAACCGCCAGTTCCAGATTCCCATCAACAGACGGAAGAAATCGTACCCAGGTCACCCCCGCAGCCGACAATTCCAGATCCCCCCAACCGATGCAAGTCGAGCCCAGTCCACCTCCTCAAGGTATGTTGAGTGATGAAGACGATTCACCACCTGCCTTGAACGTAAGAGAAACAAGCTAATTATCGCTCACAGCAAATAGAACATTTTACAACAGGCGCTTTAACATCAGTGGTTTTGTCTTCTTTGTCGGTATACATACTCGACCTTCCGTAGAAGACCGGGGCGCTGCTTTTACCGAGGTCTTGTAAGAGTTAGCTAGAGCTTTTACAACGGATTTTCTACCTGATGATTATGTGCAACTCATCTTCAAGTCTGGTGACTTAGACAACGATTTCGTATTACCATTAGTTAAGGTACGCAATTTCGATCGTCGCGTAGCAGAAGAGCAGTTTGCTGGTATACTTACTAGTAATACAGAGGTAGATGTTGGCAGAGGCGACTTTAGAATAGCTGTTTATCACACACGTGTTCCTAGCGGTGGCGGAAGGTTCGCAACAGAGTACGGAAAGACTGTGGAACAGTTTTTGAGAGATTATCGCTGCATCTGTCGAATTCCTTCACAGTTTGACCCCCACTGTTTAGTAATAGCCCTCAAGATGGCTTCCATGTTTTCAAAGGGAGAAAAGGTCAGAAACTTTCTCAGAACGGATGTTCGAAGAAACATTTATTCGAAGATAGCGTTTTCCCAGAAGATCAGGAGAGAGTGCCACCTGCCTACTGAGGGACCACTTCAAGTGACAGATCTGGATATTCTGTGTAAGCATCCTGAATTTGAAGAGCATCTGATAGTGGTATTCGGTAGGGAAAACAACTTTAGCGCCTTGTACCGAGCCAATGTGAAAGCTCCTGGAAAACCTCTCCATCTGTTTTATACCCCAAACCACTTTGATGTCATCAAATCGGTCTCTGCTCTACTGGACAAGACGTCTGGTTTCTGCTGTCACAAATGTAACAAGTATGATACGAAGAAGCGACACAGATGTAGTGCCTTTTCATGTAACATGTGTAAAGGGTGGTGCACTGATTCCGGGGATCCATGTTCTTTACCAGTATCGTGTGGCAAATGCAACCGCACATTTTATGGGGAGAGATGTTTCAAGAACCACAAAACAGCTTTCACAGCCGCCACTTTTGACGCCCCGACTTGTAGCAGAATATACGGTTGTCCCACGTGCGGTCGCGATCTCAAGATCATAGACGGTGAGAAGAGTTAATTGGAATTCCCGTCCCCATTAGTGCTTTAAAACCTTCCGCAATACTTGCAAGATAAACGTAGATAAGTTCACCCACCTGTGTTTCTTACAACCCGTTGATGAAGAAGAGCTCAAGAAGAAGCAGTTACAAAAGAGAGGCATTTTACTGTTCCTTGACATGGAGACTCTCTGTGTCGATGATAGTTTAACACCAAACCTCATTGTGGTTCAAGACGAATGGGCGTACACGGGTCTTGAGGCTGTGGATATTTTTGCCAAAACCCTGTTCAGCCAAAATGGGGAACTGTTTCAAGCCACGATGGGGAAACATCAATTTGTCAGGATTTTCGCCCACAACGGAAGCCGTTTCGACTACTTCCCTTTCGTAGACAAGATTGGGCCTTACACTGGGAAATACCCCGACGTGATATTTGACGGTTCCCCAATCATATGCATAAAGGTATTTGAGAAACGTCTGATTTTCATGGATTCTTTTCGGTTTCTGCCTATGCGGCTCGCCGACATGCCAACCACTTTTGGTGTCTCCAATGTTGCAAAGGGGTTCTTCCCTTACAAACTGAACACTCCAGAATTGTGGGACAAGTGCATTCCCAAACCAGAGATTGAAGACTTCGAGTCTGACTTTATGTCCGTTTCTAAGAGATCAGAATTTCTGAAATGGTATCGGAGCGCTATAGAAGAGTCATATAGGTAGAGACTCGAACTTGTAGATGCCGGACAAGACATCCTTTACACTTACAACATATTTGCTGAGAATCTCAAGTATTGCCGTGATAATGTGAAAGTACTACGCGTGTGCTTTTTAAAGTTTCTAGAAGCCTGCATGCAGACCACTGGTATCATGCCTGGCGTCGACAACCTCACAATAGCATCCTATTGCAATCTCGTTTGGAAGGCAAAATTCCTTGAACCTGGTACGTTGGGTCTTGTTCCGCCCAAAGGGTTTGTGCATAAAGATACTCAGAGCAAGATTGCACTCAGCTGGCTCAAGTTCCTGGATATTTGCCATTTTGAGGGACAACTACAATACGCCGGAAAAAATCACGGAAAACACAAAGTGCCTCTTCGAGGAGGAATACTTAAAGTAAACGGCTACCTCCCCCTAACCAATACAGTCTTCGAGTTCTATGGATGTGAATGGCATGGATGTCTCAGCTGTCACTTGCCCAGCACAAAGTCGTTAGTGGCAGGCAGGACGATGGGTGATTTAAATGCTAACACGATGAACAGAGAAGGACGTCTACGCCAGGCAGGTTACAAAGTGGAATCAATATGGGAATGTGAGTGGCTCAGGGAGCTGGCTGAAGGGGAGACCACAGACATGTATGCAACCTATGGTTGGTTTCAATTAGAGACCCGCTAGACCCAAGAGAAGGCCTATTCGGTGGTAGAGTCGATTGCTACAGAATGCTTTTCAAGTCATTCGATCACCCCCTTATGTCGTCAGACCCTATGGTTCGTGAACGACTGAAAAAACTTTGTGCAAGATACCACGACGTCACCTCCCTTTATCCGTATGTCAACAAAAATGGAGAATATCCCATGGGACACCCAACCATAAAGAGGAATTGTGCGCTCCCTACTGCTCTTCCGCTACCTTTCTTTGGTCTGGTGTTTTGTAGAGTGCTGCCTCCTAGAGAACTCTTCCACCCAGTGCTATCCAGCCGAATTAAAAGCCCCACAAGCTCTTCATGTAAACTGATGTTTGTGTTATGCCGTAAATGTGCCGAAGAAGCAAATTTTCAGTTAAACAGCTGCGTTCACACAGATGAAGAGAGGGCTATAGAGGGCGTCTGGACATCAGAGAAAGTCACAATAGCGCTCGAGGAGAAGTACACGATCTTATGTGTGTTTGAGGTCTGGCATTACCATAGGAGAAGAAAGGGTCTCTTCGCAGACTATATCAATGCTTTTCTCAAGGGCAAACAAGAAGCAGCCGGTTGGCCTAAAGGATGCGCGAGTCCAGAATACCGAGCAAAGTACATCGACGACTATGAAAAACCTGAAGGTGTGCGGCTGGACGCATCGCGAATTGGAGAGACTAAAAACAAGACCCTCTATGATCTCAACAAGAGATGTGTAAACAGTTTCTGGGGAAAGTGGGCCGAAAAGCAAGATCAGAGGTAAACCAAATTAACGCACGAACCCTCCACCTTTTATCGTTTTCTCGCAGACAATGGACTGAAAGACAAGACGTTTGCCTTGGTCAACGAAGACACCCTGATGTTGCACTGGAGGGAGAAAGACTTTGGAGTAGGTGGAAGCAGGAAAGGAAGCGTTGTGCACGCGGTGTTTACAACCTCTCTGGCTCGAGTTCATCTCTATAGGACGCTTTTAAAACCTCTGGGCGAACGCGTGATGTACTGCGACACAGACTCGTGCGTATTTGTTGCTGGAGATGGTCTCGAAGATCCGCCCACTGGGAATTTTCTTGGCGACCTTACAGACGAACTGGACGGTTCTGGTGAAGTAGTCATTGGAGAATGGGTCTGTGGGGGACCAAAGAACTATGGTTACTCTTCTTACAACTTACGAAAGGACAGGTGTGACGACGAGTTTCGAAAGATTCAATTCAAGTGTAAAGGTGTGGTGGACACAGTAGCTAGTAACCGGAAAGTCAACTTTGACGAATTGCGCCACCTTATATTGGAGTCTTACAAAGAAAGGTCCTGTGAGGAGAACCCGCCGAATGAGACAGTTACTTTGAACTCACTCCTTTCTTTTCAAACAATCAGCTTCAAGCAGTTCACCATTAACAGAGGAACTCAAAAGGACGGTGTCTTGGATAAGAAATTGAGTCTAACCAGCGAAGTGAGAGAGAAGCAGTATAGAGTGTTTTTTGACAAGCGTGTTATAGACAAGGAAAGCTTCAAGACTTTCCCTTTTGGTTACAGAATATCTACTCCGTCAAATTGATAATGACAGCATTTGCAGCATCTGCTCGTGCTCTGGCAATCAGGAAAATGGTAAGGCGGCTTTGGAAAAGGCTAAAGACTTCCTGTGGCTGTTGTTGTTTCACTAGAAGAAGTTAAAAAGACGGAATCAGCGGTGACAACCAGAGCAACAAGGTGAAGGTAGAGAACGTGTTCACTTGCTGTTCTGGGAGAAGCGTGAACGTGCGTTGGAACGAACCCTATTGAATTTCGTTTGGACCCTATAGATGAAACTTCAGATGAAAATGCCGTACAATCGGATGGTGGAATAAGATTGACCGAAAACCTATGGGACGCCAGTGAGACTGAACTTTTAACATACCGTGAATGTTTTACCATGTAAAAGTCTTGAAACGTCTTGCGTGATGTGTGCAGTTTCATTTACTTTGAATTACGAACGTGAAGCTGCGAAAACGTTTTATCAGAATTTGGGTAGTGAGAAAAAATTATTCTTCTTTTTAACAGTTTAGTAGTTTATTAAAATGAATACATGTGTGTACCGAATGAGAACAGTTTTCATGTCAGGAAAAGAGGTTTTACTTCGCAAGGCGTTTGGAGTCCAGACTTTCTTTTTCTTGCAGAAGATAATTTTCCTAGGTCTTGTAAATTAACACTGTCGCAGCCCCTAAATTCTTCGTGAAGAAAGCTAAATAGAAAAAGGGACGTGTCTGCCTTTCTCTCAAAGACAATGTGTTGTAAACTATTTCTGTTGAGTAAATTAAAACTGTATTTTAAAATGAAACTGATGAGCTTTGCGTGTGTGTGTTTATAATACTAGGTATAAAGGGGAAGGACGGTATATTTAAGGGACTATGGATAACAGGAAACATCAGTTAGTGCTCAAAGCATTTACGGATTTTGAAAATAGCCCTGTTGCGTTTGCTGCTCCAAAGCTGGTGTACGAGTACCTAAAGCACAATCACCCACAAATTGGTATAACGTTTAGGGAGGTCCAGGAATTCGAGAGGGACTTTGTAAGGGTCAACCAGTTGTTCAAAAATACCAAAGAAGGCAAGGAAAAAGGTGTACCCATAGTAGCTTACGGGTTGGATAACCTCTGGCAGGCTGATTTAGTGGACACCCACGACAAACATTTCGTTCTAACCCGAATAGATGTGACTAGTAGACAAGGAGATCTCATCTGGGTGAACACCAAGTCAGGGCCTGCTGTCCTTGAAGCTTTCAAAAAGCTAATATTCCGCAACCGGGGCAACTTTCCTAACAAACTTCAAACAGACAAGAGGTCGGAGTTCTTCAACAAGTGGTTTAGTCCTTTCTTGAATGAGAATGGTGTCAACCACTTCTCGGGCGAAGGAGACAGAAAAGCAGCGATGGTGGAGCGATTCAGCCAGACATGGCAAAAATTTTATTATAAGTATTTGGAATCTCTCCCCTACCAGCGTAACAAGCAAAAAGTGCTCGACCTGGTGGTTAGCGACTACAACAGAAGACCCCACTCTTCTCTGGGTGGACTTGCCCCCTCTCAAGTCGACTTGGAAGCAGGCAACGCCATAGTAAGAGCAGAGATTTCTCAAAGGGAAAACTGTAGAAAAGACTACACTCGGAAGGACAAAAGGAAACCACGTATTGTTGCTTATTCAGGCCTAAGACCAGGTGATACTGTCCGTATCACTAAGACAAAAGGACCTTTTTTCAAGCAATATAGAGGCACGTTCAGTAAAGAAGTATTTGTAGTAGACAGCATAGTGTTTCGGCCTACAGGTCAAGATACCCCGCTATTCGTGCTTCGTGACTTAGTGGGAGAACGAATAAAAGAAGTATTTTATCGCAGACAACTTCAGAAGGTTGGTCTGCCAAAGCACCACAAAATAGAAAAAAGTTGTACGCAGAGGAAAGCAAAGTAAAGCTCTGGTGAAGCTAGTGAATTTTCCCTCGGAACACAGCATTTGTCACACTGGAGA
This sequence comes from Catalaphyllia jardinei, assembly GCA_022496165.2. Classification (NCBI taxonomy): domain Eukaryota; kingdom Metazoa; phylum Cnidaria; class Anthozoa; order Scleractinia; family Caryophylliidae; genus Catalaphyllia; species Catalaphyllia jardinei. The sequence goes on along the minus strand of CM042746.1, from coordinate 23,188,805 downwards.
CGAAGAAGGCGGATACTCTAGGACAGACGAAAAGTGGACAATAGCGTTGCACAAAGCCAACATGCTTAATTACCAACAGAACGCACCGCGTATAATTATTCGCACACCTGATGGGAGAACTGAGGTATCACGCGACGTACCCAAAGGACACTATCCGAATTGGAACAGCGTGTATAGGGCTTGCTTCAATGAGGCGCGCAAAAATCCCGTAGTGGTAAATTTGAAACGACCGCGGATATTCAGAGAGCAAAGTATACACAATGAATGGGGACTACAGACAAGAGCCTGGGTAAGACCTGTAGATATTGGTGCTGATGGGAAGTTCGTGTTTCTAGAAGACAAGCAAAGTGTTATTCAAAACCTTGAAGTCAGAGATGCCACAGCAAGCAAGTACTAGATACGCCTGTGAAATACCACAGTCTGAAAGAAGCGTTATTTCCAGGTGTTTCAAGGGTCTTTAGGGACTTCAGTTCTAATGCGAGCCAACGATTGCACCATCTAGACCAGGTGCCCTTTGGTCTGATGAAGACCGAAATGGGGAAATACCGATACAAGCCAAGAAATTACAAGACACACTACGGTAGTGCATCAGACCAATTTATGACTTGGATAGTGTCTGAAGACCTGGGAATTCTACTGGGGCTTCATCACCTTTTTAACACATGCGTGACACACAAGTGCACTCTGGGGAGAAACGTAAATCGCGACTTCTTGTTCACTTTTTCCTCCCAGATCGGTTTCATAGAGTGGAAACCGCAGCTAACACTTAAGCGCTACGCTTCAGAACTGCCTACAATACCAAAAAACCTCCTCTACTGGAGCATTTCTGCAGATGTCTCAACTAAAACAATTATTACCATCATTCCCGATGACAAAGAAGTCTGCATAGTTAACGAGCAGGGGCAACAATAAGAAACGGAAGTATAATTACGTTTGACCAGTTCTTCACAGAAGTACCTTTTTATTCGGGTTTGGAGAGTACTTTATTCTGTGTCGGATTAAACAACGTGTCTTTCGGAAGCACAAGGCAAGGCAAGTCCAGCAGAGACATTGTTATGCAAAACGATCTACACTCTTTTATACCCATCAATAAAGACAGCAAGGTCATCGAGTTTTACCCAAAGCCCAAGCGACACGAACGAAGGTTGCAGAGACAAGTGCTAACGCATATAGACCTTTTCGTAAGGGACGCTGCAGACTGGAACAAAGAACCGCAATTTTACACGGGTGCGAATGCTTTTGTTTTCTCCTTTTCGAAGAACGGGATAGACTGGTACGACGATTAGACAATGTCGCTTTATTCTGGCAGACCTGAATACCTATTCCTGCAAGGGACTTTAGACGAAGAAGGCAGTTTTGTTGCCACTAAACAGAACTTTTCTAAATACGAGATAAATGTGAGCAACGAAGTGGCATTGACAAATATTAGCCTTAAACACGAACAGATGGTTAACGTGCTAGACGGGGAAATTGTCCTTCTTCCCTTTGACGGTTATTCTACACCCAAGACACCGCTGCCTTTGTCAAAGAGCAGGATACCTACAGTGGGCGACCTATTTCAAAAGCTTAGAGCTGTTATATTTTCCAACCCAGACATCAACAAGTGGGTTTTCAACACAATACTCAACGAGTCCCTCGCAAGTTTAGGTCCTTCCACCTCAAAAAGCGGGGAGATCCTGTTACCAACTCGTGTCTCTTATTGTCTGGGAATGAGTGACAGAGAAGGATATCCGGACGAGTTTTTTAAAGCCTTCATGTCTTTTCTCAACCCCGAAGGTGCCATAATGGCTTCCCAAAAAACTTTGGACGATAACAACTACCTCTCACTAAAAGTAGACTCCTCTATATCGCCAGCAGACATGAACAATGTTAAAGGGGCACCTGTGTGTAGACCTATGACAGAGGAGATATGGGGACTTCTCATAACGCCTTTGCTTACATACTGGTACACGGAGATTTCATAAAAGAGAGTTTCATAGGTAGAGAGACGACTCGCACAATGGATGTTTTTTCCTTACGGCCCTAAAGCCCATGGTGCGGAGTGGTGGAACAAGGTACCCGAGAATCTTCAGTGGAAGCAGGTGAGCAAGACAAATCCAACGCGTTTAGTTTTCAGCGTAGCGACGTCTACTTGCAGGCCCCTTTCTCATACAGACTTCCTTGTGCAGCTCAAACTTAGGAAGAAGAACTTGTTTTAAAATCACTAGTGTTAATCGAACATGGTCGTTTTAAGAAGTTAGTTGTAAGTTAAGACAGTTTTTTGTCAATAAAGATCCAACACTAATTGAGATGGTCTAATTGACATGTATGACTCCTTCGAGAAACACGTAAGGGAGATTGCAGGGACAAACAAGAACTCCACCTATACTAAATCAATTCAAGCACAAAGAGACGAGAGGTAAACTAACCTTTAAAAGCAGATAGGGTTGTCAAATTTATCAAGTGGGAGAAGATGCTTTATGGTTCAGCCAAGAGAGATCTTGTGCATTGGCAGAGGTGTGGTACGTACTCGAGTGGGTCTGCTCCTTATTTGGAAGGCGGTTCTTACTCTAGCGGAGGCTTTCCCTACCAGGAAGGTGGTAAAAGAGGAAGAAAAAATAAAAGGCAAGGAATAACACAATAAATGAAACTCTACACGACAAGTATTGTACAAGGAAGCTACATGGGTGCCCCGAACGGCGGGGAAGATGCAAAAAGGCCAAAGAAAAAAGGGACAAGAACAGGTTTAATGAGATACACCTTGTTCCTTTAAGAAGAAGTAGCAGAAAAAAGATCCAAAAAGGAGGCGGCCTGGGTACAGTCATAGGCACTCTAGCCCCTCATATAATACAAGGAATATTGACAGGTCTGGCGTCGGGGCAACAAGGCAGTGGTGTAGGAGACGCAATTCGTAAAGCGTTCGGTAGATCCAAGAAATTGTCCACCAAGATGCTGGCTATTCCCGAAGTTAGGTCGGTGGTTAAACTCTTGCAAAGAGAGGCATTTCCTATGGTGTAAACAAGCTGGCTAGCAAGGCATCGCGCGTAAGACACCTTAAAAAGTTTGTGACTCCCGGAATGATGTCCAAACTAGAAACTTCTTTGCGCAGAGAAGTAGACAAGCGTGGAAGACAGACAGGCATACCCATATTAGGAGACATTTTTTAGAAAAAAAAAGCGCACACTGGTAATAAATACCACCTCAACGTAGAAAGCACAGTAGTAGAACCTCTAGGAGGAGAGTGCACTAGAATCATGCCTCTCTTAAAGTTTTGGAGTAGCGGTCAACATGGTTCTCAAACTTTGAACGTCCCAGCATGTTTCCCGACTGTAGAACCTAAACGAGTGACTTCTGTACCAGCTGCTGCCATACTCGCTACCACGCCGATGGAAAAGAAGACGAAGGCCCTTTTGGTAGAGAAACAAAAACTACAGAAGAAAATTGACAAGGAGATTGCCAAAAATCCAACCACGGGGAGAAAAGAGGGGCTGAAAAGAAAGAAAACGTCTACACATGGAGCAGATGATAACGACAACGATTTCTTTTCCGAGTTTGAAGACACAGAAGACTTGTCCGACTATTCGGAAGACGAACTGGGGTTTAGCGAAGAAACAGAGGAATATATTCAAGAACCTACCATCCAGGCTTTCCGAAAACCACTCTTGTCTCCTCCAAACCAAGTCAACACTAAGTTGTGCCAGCTTCAGGAGCAACAGCGTGACCTGGAACTTACAAAATCTAGAATGCGTGTTATTGAGGGTATCAAGAAGAAAGCTGAATTGCGTAAACAACAAGAACTACTCATGCAAAATGCAGTCATGGTGGCTAGACGTAATTCTTCTAAGGGTCTTCGTAAGACCCCCTTCCTCGATCGCAGACCCGCGCAAGGACCAAAAAGTCCAAAATGGATGCTCTAGAGTCAGCTGCTAGGGAAGAAAGGATATCCAACTTGGAATCCATCATGATGGATATGATGGACAGAAAATCTAAAGAAACGTCTAGCAAGAAAGTGAGGAAAGGAAAGGCGAGGAATTTTAGTAAAACGTTAGTGTCAAAAGATGATCAAGAATCATCATCTAGCGACGAACAGTCTCTATAAGAGTCTTCCGAAGAGAGTGAACAAGAAAAGAAGCCCAAGCGGAAGCATTGAAAGAAACCTAAGAAACTGAGAAAGAACAAGTCGCCAGAGGACAAGAAATACGGAACACTCGATAGCTTTATAAAGTCAACACTGAGTAAAGATCACCATCCCCACATTACTTCGTTAAAGCGCAGTACGCAGCGGCAAAGAAAATGGAAAACGAGCCTACAGTAGGATCCAGCGGGACGGTCTTGCCCACCGAAACGATGGAAATAGAGGCAGTCAAAGAACCGTTATTTAAGAAACCCAGGACTACGCTGCAGGTTATCGATACCTTTGAGAAAGGAAAGATAATGCGTATACAACCTCAAGAACGCACTTTGGCCCCTCCAAGTGGTTGGATGACGAGAGATGACTTTAGGGAGAAATTCATTTTCAAGGTTCAACCCCAAGAGTCGTCTGTACTGCACCTTCAAGACATAACCCTTAACACAGAAATCAAGTTGCAAGTAAAACAACCCGGCCAAATGGTCTGGACAGACGTGGTATACACATCAGATCTCTACAGAACCCACCACAGAAGCACCACTGGACCAATCCGCACACTACCAGACGATGCAGAGGGTAATGCTAGGGGAGACGAAGTGCTACGGAGACACCACGCGAGATTTTCGTGTCCTTTGCCTGTGATACACAAGTTGCAACTCCGCATGAACAATGCAGACAGAATAGACAAGTCAACGGACTTTGATGCATTTTCAAACTACCTCAGGTACTACCTAAATACAACAGATGCCGAAAAGAAAGACTTGGAGTTGCAACTAGATGAAAATCTGTGGTATGACGAAACTATGTCACGCTGGGGAACCATTTCTAGGTGGGGCCGGGGGGGGTGGACAAGTGTAGTTCTTTGTTTTTCTCTTTGCTTAGTGTCTCTGCACTAGACAACATGGGCTCTATGCACTGTTTAAATTTGCTTCATTATTAGAACACCAGAAATGCTTTTCATATGCTGTTCCCTTCCTCTTTAATCCTTTTTTCCTTAACTTTAATATTTCCTTTCGTTTTGTTTTGTTTCGGTAATATGTCATACCCTTCTTTTCATACCGTTTTAAATAGCTGCTTTTAATCCAGGTGGAAACAGGTCCCTTTTAAAAAAGACCCATCCCTTGACGGAGTATCTCTTTTTTCTGGGCGAGTAGAACTTGTGCTGGCCGCTTCTCCTACCTAACAATTATTAAGTAATTGTCATCTTTTTTGTTCCCTTCAATGTGAAGTAAAGTTGCTTGTTCTTCTATCTTTAAAATGTTGTACATGCAGTGTATTTCCATTGCTTTTCCATATTCCTTATATATAGCTACTTCATAGAAAGTGCGACGTACGAATTTTTATTCCAGAGTTTTGTAACGAGTTAATAAAAATCCTTACAAAGCACTGTCTATTTTGTAATTTGTTTATTGTATATATAGCGAGAATTAAACTTCTCCTTTAAATCAGTTTATTTTTTTCCCAATAACATAAGCTTACATGTAGAACGGCAAGAAATTCAAGACTGATGTAAATTACCGAACGTAATAAAAAAAATTCGTTTTCCCTTCGAGCAACTAGCTTAAATACAATACTGAGAATTCGTATTTAAAACACAAAGTGTGAAATCGTTTCGCTCATCCATGATGGCGGCTTCGCGCTGTCCAAAGACAAATTCAGACTCTGTCGACTTACGCTGTTTATAGAAATGTTGAATGTTCCTCCTTGAATGTTCGCACTTGAGACAGGGATGTTTTGTTGCTGAGGTGACTGTTGGCTGAAGCTGAAGTGCTAACGATAAAGATGTTGGATATATTCCGTCGCTGTTTCCTAAAGTGAACTAAAACGGGAAGCCGAAGCCATGTTTTCAAAACACAAACTTCAAGCGGGCCACGCCTCTGGGAAGCCGTTTGAATGCCCCGCTCCGATTGGCTAAGCGATTCTACTCTGGGTGATGATTGGTTATATTTTCACATGTGAAGAATGCTATACGCGACGTTGATTGGACTTAATCCTTTTTCACATGAGAAAATATAGCACATATAGAATTCTATTTGCAGGGTTTATTACCTACAATTCTCGTTATATATACAATAAATAACTCATACTCTTTATACTTGTATTTAACAGTTTGATTAGGTGCTCTATATTTGTATCAATTTATAGTTGATTAGGCGGAATGATCTTCAATTATTGATGATCTTTGCGCCGGTACAAAATTTCTCATATTCATTGTCTTTTTGAAGTCCCGGAAGCGCGAATTAAATTCATTCATTCTTGTCTGTAATTTTAAATCCACAAGATTTTTTGGTTTATTTATATATCCACTCTTTGTTACCCTTAAGTACTTAATTACCCACTTTAACGTGATTTATTTGAGACTCCCAAAAGGAGGGCACTTTCTATATATCAATTGCGAAGGCAGTCCAGATAGAAAAATTCCCTCTTTACTTTTAAAAATCAAATGTCCCGGCATGTGTAATATTGATAACATTTCTTATGTTTTGCAATTTAACATATCTTGGAAGAATTGTTAAGCAATGTTAAGTCTAAAGAGGCTGCAAAACAAGTTACACACGTACCTAACACTTTACCTAGTTGCTCTTACTTCTCATTTAAATTGATCATATTTTTACCTAGATCGAATTTCTCAATGTTATCTCGTATCTCTTTCTCTGTCATAGGCCTTATTCCCCTCGTCGTGTATAAAGTCAGTAGTGCTCCTATAGGTACTGCGACCACTGGCTCCTCGCCGTCTCCCAATTCTGTATTTCTTAGTGTAACAACCGTTGATAGCTGAAACGTAAAGGAAAACGTAAACGAAAACGTAGCCCTTCCAAAAAGTTTTCCTTCGCTTTAGACATTTGATAACTTTGCTTTTTTACAATTCGGTCTTTTACAACGGCGGAGAAATCGGGCTGCCAGACGACTAACATTTGCGTTCAATGTCTACTAGCGTTTCCGCAATTTATATTATGTTGTACTTTGGACAGGCAAAAAATAATACTAAAACAATAGGCAATTACTTAAATCTGTTTGAAAAGGGGCGCAACAGCTCAGTTTTCCTTTGCCAATTGAATAGTCTGGAAGTTTCTTAAATTTCTTTACATTCTCTATATCATTTCATTTCTTTAATTTATCACTTCTCTATCTATTCCCAAATCCTAAGGTTTTTTACTTCTCCTTGCTTTACATTCTCGGTCATTGTCTTCTATTTTTTTCACTAGATAAAGTCATATAGCATTAGAACCTTGCATATCTACTACTTATATGCTATTTACCTCCTTTTTCGTTAGCCGTCGCGTCGCCCTCTCAAGAATATCTGTGAATTTATCCAGGAAATCTTGGCTAGATAGGAATTTGCTGTTACTTTTAGTGCTTGCAGCCAAGCTCTGAGAACATGTCGGAGAGATGCTCCTGTCTAAGCTGTGTTTCGATGACATAAGGGGCTAGAACTTCCCTGAAGTGTTTGACTACCTCTTCGTCGCTAACTGTGGTAATTAATTCTGACATCTGTAATGGGAATGAAGTTCCTCTTATTAAAGCTTTTTTTCAATTATTTTTTAAGATTTTTGAAGGGTCTAACATATTCTACCTACAGCAATACCCTTTTCATATTTCTACGCTTTATTGGACTTTGTTACCTAATATTATTACTTTTGTTTACATTTCTTGCAGAAAATATGGCACATCCCCAGCTTTGGCATAAACGTTGCACATTTGGGGTTTCTCCTAATTCCCCTCTTGCTAATGTTGTGCAGTCAGCAAGGAATTCCCTTCCGTGTGTGATGTGGAGCCACTGTCCTATACGTATTATTTCTCCAACAGTTTTGGGTAGTTTTTTCATAATCTTTCCGAACCGTTTGACCCACACGGAAGCGGAAGACCCTGAGACCTCTTCGTCTCTGTCGCAGACCTTTATTATCAGCAGGCGGACAAGCAGTCTATTGAAAAGAATAGACGATTTATAATGAAATAAAATATTTTGAATAAAAGTGTTTCCGTTTTGTCTTAAAAAGTGAGACCCCATATTTTTGGGCGGAAAAAACATAGCATTTCATTTTCATTTTACAGCCAAAAGCTTTATAACTTTCCACCTTGCTATTTTTATAGCCTTACCGTTTCCTGTCTGGTTTCAACAGCCATTTCACTACATGTTCGTTCACTGTGCATAGCGGCGTGCACTTAGGAGAACTTTCCTTTCCAATGAATACATTCGTTCCGTCTGAAAAGAACCTTTTGGCTGCCTTTCCGATTTGAGACGGGTCAGTTGGATCATCAGCTCGAAAACCCATGGTGGTTTGAGAACTGACTTGTCCATTGTGTGCGTCGGTAAAAGTGTTGTAAAACAATTTTGGAAATGCTCCCACTGTAGAGAGGGCAGCGTTGCCTGCTTTCGTCTTTCCTGTTCCTGGTTCTCCCACTGCTATGATAAGGGGGCAGAATCCCATTTCTTCCTGCCACTAAGTTTAGTACGCAAAAGTATTTATTCAAGAACGGGCATTAAGACTCTCGAAATCTACTTAGGTTGCTAATGTTGTAATACAGATCTAGTATGAACTTACCTTGGCTATGACAACGCCGATGGAAGATACGTAGAACTGTGACAGGAAATTGCCTCTGTTTTTGTTTACTCCTACAATCCTGCCATTGCTAACTTTGCTGCCGTAAAAGAGATGTGTGTCGTTCTCAAAAACTTCATTTACCATTACCCGCGTACTAGTGTCGTTTGCACACACATCTTCCAGGGTGTCGGCCAAGAAATGAGAAAGTATATTGTAATACCTGGTGCTTATCGGGCCCTGCCCAACGCAAGACAATTCTCTTTTTGCAATGAACTTTCCATCACCCTCTCTCAGTTGACTGATCCACTCCAGTCCATAATACTCGCAGTTTACCTCGTTTCCTTCTCCGTCCAAGGCCAAATTCTCGTTGAGACACCATATTGATTGGCCTCTTCCGTTTACGTTTTTCCCTATTACTGAGACGGCGCGTTTGACATCTCTGTCGTCGTCTGGGACTTGAATTTTGTCCGATAGCTTTGTCAACAGATGTTCCAGTGTAGGGCCGTTTACATTTACACTGTAGCGTCTTAGGCCACTTGTTCTATAGTTCAAGTCCTTTTCGAACCCGCTCACGTTTCTGAAGCTGGTCAAATGGCAAAAGACTCCCTGTGTGCATGGAAAGAAACTATACTTAGCAGATATATATTGCCTTAGCTTTTGTTTTCCGCTTTTAACATATTTTTTTAGATTTTCATTCCGTTCACTACCTTCCTTTCAACCTTAGCCATTTCTCTAGGTTTTAAAGATATCAGCTCGCTTACTGTGTATGTCCACTCGTGTGTGTGGCGCGTCGCAGTGTGCAGTTCGAAAGAGGTTTGCCCTCAGTAGAGCCTTTTGTAACACATTGACCATCCTTTACTGTGAGCGTCAAGGCATTCATTCTGCGCGTTAGACTTGCGTGCGTCTTTTGCAGAAACAGGTCACCTGAATCTCTTTTAAAGCCTTCTGAGCAAAAGTATTTTCTTTGCAATGTCATCTATGTTAACGATGCCCGTCTATCTTCTTAGTGGTTAATAGGCATTTAATTTCGATGACATGTAAAGATAAACCTGATAACCCTTTACTTGCTCATTTCCCGTAAGTCTTATCCACAATTGTTATCTTTTCAACCTTTGAACGCTCCACTATACCCCGCTCTCTTAACTCTTTTATCTCTGCATTTGCGCGCGTGTTTTTCACATGGAGTGATCGCCCACTTGTTCAAGGCAGCTTGGTATTAACAGCTAACATCTTGTCTTCCGCAAGATTTATTGACCTTCGCTAACCTTCACTTTTTTTACACTTGTTCTTTTATGTCGACAATAGTTTCTTAATTCAGATAGACTTTATTCTTACCTCCACATTTCGGCTTCCACATAAGGGATTATATTTTAACGCGCAACTTTTTTTTATTTATTGTGGACATGATAAGAGGTTTCCTTTCAAAAGGGGTTAGAGTTCTCCTCTTCATTTTCGCTTTCCCTCAACACTTCGTGCAGTGTTAATTACATTAACCCCCCTATAGAGTGGTTTGACACAAGGCTTCCGACTCCCTATTCAATTTTGCTTTCATGCGTTTCTTTTGTTAAATTCTTATATGTTTGTCAACGCTTAGGTGATAGTAGAAGTACACGTACACACATAATCACTTGAATACATTTGTTTTATTTTCCAACTTCAATCACTTACATGTGTTGACAATAGCGTACATTTACAGTGTGAAGTACTCGATGTGTGGCATACAACGCCCCAAGCGATGTTATAAATATAATATTCATATGACAAAAGTTAAGGTTTTACAAATGGAAAAAAAATGTCTTTGGGAAGGGCTTACTTTTCCCATAAACTGAGAAGCTTAAAACCATTGTCATTCTCTCTACTACTTGATTTTCTTGATTTCGGCTTTTGTCTGGGTTTGCCCTATCAAGAAGATTTCTCAATCACCCAATTGCCACTGACGAGTCATTTACTTGTCTTTAATATCAGGTAATTGAAATCTGTTGCCAACCACAGTTAAAGTCGAGTGTGTACTAATCTAACTTTACAATATGAATGTTGTGCCGCGTAGCAGGATGGAAGTTGACGAATGAAGAGAAGTGTGAGAAGTTTAAGATATGATGATGTCAAATAAAAGTTGGTTGAAAGAAAGAAATTGTTTCCATCTGTGCTGTTAAATAATACAGTGGAGCTTTTTCGAGCATCTGAGCCGGCCGGAATCCGACTTCCTGGAATCTAATTGGCTAAACATGTGATAGTGACCGGTCAAGCTCTTAAAACAGACCATCACTAAAAATAAACTAGTAGTAATCGGAGATTAGGGAAGTGCGTTCGGCATTTCAAAGGGGAAATATTGTGTTGTGGTTATTGGGGTATATGAATATGCCTATGGTATATTGTCAAATAAAGGGTTATGGCGTATTGTGAAACTTGTATTTAGTCAGTGTACGAAAAGGTTTTAAAGGCTAGTTACATGGTATGGTTTTTGAGGAGGCTGTCGTCGCAGTCCATCGCGCGTGTACATATCCAAGTTTTACCGTAGTTGGTTCAAAATTGTGACGTCATTCAAAATGGCGCTGAAAAGATGAACGCCCGGCCGGCCGACCGATCGAACGAAAAAACACGGGTCAGCTTTCGCTTGCGTGCACAGGAAACCTACGCGATCACAGGTAGCCCAGGAGATTAGGAAGCGTTCTTCCTTCGTCGCGAACGCAATTATTCCAGACTGGAAAATTGGTAATGTACGAGGATATCTAAGCAATAAGTTTAAATACGATAAGCTTAAAAAAATAACCATTCTTATTAAAATAACACCAACTAGGAAACTTAATCAAAAAGTTCCCTTCCTAGGTTAATTTTATTCTAGTAACACCTAAATCAAACGTCCAGTAAAATAATAGTTTATTAGAGTAACATTTCTTGGAGTATTATTGCAATAAGAAAAAGGGTTTGAAGAGAACTTCATGAAACATTTCTCTAGAGGTTCGAAGTCGATCAGAAAAAGTAAGAGTAAGTAATCATCGTAGGAAAAAAAACTTAAAAAAACATAACAGCGCAACGATTGCCTCTCAAAAGTCAAGTATTTCGTTATAAGTAATTTGCTAAACAGTGGTTGCACTGTATTTGAGCCATTGCCCAGCTTTTCCTCTATATTACGCAAAATTCCCTTTGGCTTGCAGAAATATTGTTAAGTGTGCCGGGAGACTGGAAATTAATATTCTGTACAGAATAATAATTTCAAACGATAAAAATAGTTTCAATATAATGCACTATATCCTGTTAATTTACAGACACTGATCTTTCAGAATCTCAAGGTTTCTCAAAGAATGCAATTTTTTGTGATAGATGTAGCTCTCTGCTTTTGCTAGAAATTTGTACTAAAATTTGAAAAGTTACACAGGTACAATTTGGATCAGCGGCTTTCATGCCAGGAAAATCCGTACCTGACGACACTAATCAGATTATGGTGCTTCTTGGAGCTCATGACATATTAGAAGACAGAAAAAAACATGAACTCATTATGAAAAGGCCGTTTGTGTCTTATTTTTTATGAAATTACACTGGTAGTTTAGGTTCCCAAATTGGTCATATTTATTCGTTTTAAGTGCGTTGGTGCTTGCAGCAGGTGATCGAGGGTCCCAAATAGGTTTAGCGGGCTGTGGAATTTGACTTTTTTTCGCCGTGATATTCGTGATTTGAGCTGAAAACAGGGGCGGGAAGCGAGAATTGCAATTACGAGTGGGATAGGGATTTCCTGTTGTTATGGGGTTGGGATTGGAGATTCACAAGGGGAACAGAGCGAGATAGGGGGGTTCAATTCTTGTCGTGATCTCATACACTGACCAGCGGAAAACCCGCAAGCTGGCAGAAAAAAACTTTTGTGCTTATAGCTATTTTGGATGGCGGTGATAGTGATTTAGCGAAGGAAATATGCGACAATATATAAACTGCGTTGCAATATGTTACGAAGGGGATGTGCAAAGCAGAAATATCTTTCGCAATCACCTCGATTCACGAACTTCTCTTCAATATCTGCATGTTCCAATCACATCTGCCAGATCTGATTGGTTGAGAAAACGAATCCATTACTCCTGCTCAGATAATTGTACCTTCCTAGGAGAGGTCTCGATTCTTGGTATAAGAAAAGCGCTGTCCGTGGGAACGAGAATGACGGATTACCAAAGCAAACGTTACAATCATTTGCGCTTACCTACCTGTTACCGAGATCTATTTTTATGGCCTTTTGCAAGGAGAGATGGTTACCCTAACAAGCGAGTTATACTAGGACTCACACATTTTCTCCTTTTTTTTCATTTTACGCATTTATAAGGCAGTCAGGGTTACACTGGCAGGCGGGTTGCCTTTTTTTCCCTTGTAAACAGTTCAGATATGGTCCTGCCTACCTGAGTTAACTAAATGATCGCCACAGTTTCACCGGTTTCCAATTTATCCAGTGTTGTAGGTTTATTTGCTTGTACACCCTGGCTATCTTTTGCCCTCCAGCTAGGGTTATATCGCTTTTGAGGGCAACCCTCTCTCCTTGTAAACAAGCCCTTAAAAAGTTTCAGTGTTACTTTTTAATTACACAAATGAACAATTCACCTAGAAGTGTCTTTGAAAAGTGGGCGGGATAGGGATTTCTCGGCATAAAAGGGCGGGATGGCGGGATTAACAGAAACATTTGGGTGGGAAAGCGGGATCTGAGAACCCAAATGTGTATCCTCGTGATCCACTATTTCGGTACTAACGTTTTCCGTTTCTTGTTAAGGTTAAGTCGATATTTTCCTGCACGAGCAGCTTTTCAATAATGGCTTATCTAAGTTCTTACGGTTCTGGAAAATGCACCCTTTTAAGTATGATATCAATCTGGCCCCGGTTGTTCGAAAACTGGATAACGCTATCCACCGGATAAATCATTATCCAGTGGATAGCGCGGTTTGTTTTGTCAAGACTTATCCAGCCTTTGAACAACCAGTGCCTGGAAATAATCCAAAGTCAAATACCCAGTTACAACCAGTAAGTAACCATTATTCACCGAAGTGGAGGTGAATTGTGGTGCATATTTACGGAGCCACGAAGCTGCGAGTTAAATATCCAACATTTTCACCGCCACAGAGGTGAATAATGGATTTAGTATATAACACAAAAGCTGAATAACCTGCGGCCAAAAGAGTAACTTTATTTGTGACAATGTAACAACAAAGGCAATTTTGGTTTTCTTCGGCTGCTCGGAGGTGAATAGTAATTGGCTAATCAACTCTAAGCTAGCCAATCAGCACGCGAGAAACCTAATATTCACTGGTGTGATATATAAAAATTTTCTTTTACTTAAATCATGTTTACTTTCAGATGTGCAGGGAGTCCTTTGCCTTTTTTTAGGACAATTCCGTAGTTAGACGGAAGTTCTAGAATCGGCCAAAATACACCCAGTTGGTAACTATTTTTTTAAAAAAATGGTTTTAACATTTGGCCTTCTTCAAAAACGTTCTTCATTATACTGTTCTTGGCAAAAAAGGGGAAAAATCTCTTGCGTTTTGTATGCTAAGGAGGCCAAAATCGAGGGCAGTAGGGATGGGACATGCAATAGTCATAAATTTCCGTAATGGAAAAACGATTTTGTCTGTCAAGGATCTGTTATGAAGAGAAACAAAAGCAAATTGAAATCCATGGATTAAATTCGTAATACATTGTCCAACTATTAAACTACAGATTAGAATGATTTAATTAGGTATTGTCCAACAATTTCCCGGTGTGAGACAGCTGTGGCAAAGAAATAGGCAGTGCATTGCAACTCGAAGGTACCAAGTTCCAGGCGGGGAAACCCTAATTAATGTTAATGTATTTTAAAGGAGAGAAAGGGAGTTACAAAGTGTTCTATAATTCCCTGGGCATAAACCTGTTGCAAATGGAAATTGAAATAACTAGAAGAGTTTAAACAAAAACAAACTTTATTTAGATGTAGTAAATAGAAATTTACAAAAAAATGTAATATATTGACAATATTTTCTCGCTTAGAAAGATGACTGGAAAAAAGGGGGTAAATAATGCACAATTTTAATTTAACGTAGGGGCGGGCGTTCACTTGACAAAATAGGCTAAGTTAAAAAAACATCCAAGCAGAATATTAGCTATTGATGGAGAAGTTAAAGTTACGGAAAGGTCTGGATCGACAACTGAAACTGCTCTCTGCGTCGGCTCCTTGCGAATTGTCGGCTTAGGGTTGAAGGATGATAACCACAGTTGGTCTTGAAGGAAAGACAGAGCGCCTGTTGAAAAATGTTAGATAATGAATTAAAAAGGAGAGGAATACATTTGGGGTTTAAAAATCATAAATGGACTAGACCCTTCCAGTGAAGGTGTGATATCTTACGGTCGTTTCGCCCCAGGTACGTTTCGTCCCAAGTCGTTTCGCCCCAACTTAGAGTAGTTTTGCCCAAACTCAGAGTGGTTTCGCCCCAACTCAAAGTCGTTTCGCCCAGACTAAAACTTTGAAGCAATAAATGGTTGAATTGAACAAAACAAGCACTTACTTACTCTACAGGTAAAAGGCCGTGGGAGGCTTATTAAGTTTTCAGTGACGAGAGCGGCCAACTATCAATCAATGGAATTCGTTTCATTTTCCTACGTAGGCGCGTAATCTAACATACAATTAGACTCAATGGCTCTAAAACCGCGAAAATAATTCATAGAAAGGTTTAAATGGCGTTTCATACTATAGAGGCAGAAATAGTCGAAGATTTATTAAGTTTTACAAATACGATCGGCCATCGACCAACCGGCCGCGCACTATCAACAAAACGTGGGCGGGAAGGAGCGAATGGGGAGAGTGAAATGAACAATTTAAAACGTAACAAACCAAATCATGTCAAAAAGGTGACATTTTAATCCTCGTGTGATTTGCAAATACATTGCAAATTATTTTAAACTAAACGACTTTGAGTTGGGGCGAAACGACTTTGAGTTGGGGCGAAACGACTTTGAGTTGGGGCGAAACGA
>CM042746.1:23164344-23171626 GCA_022496165.2 Catalaphyllia jardinei | reverse complement strand
TTGCTTAAATTGGAAAATTTACTGCGAGGATCATACTTCACTTGCATCTATAACCGCAGTTCAAATATGAATTATTTCATATATATATCACACGAATTCTCCATGCTTGTGCATACCATAAAATCGCAAGAGTCCCACTGCCAGTCACGGTCTCAAACCGGCACTCAACATTGTTCACCGTATTCCCACAGAAAGTCTCGTCGAATGACATCTGGGCTTGTTATCCTAAAAACTGGTCAGCTGGGTCATAGAAATAATCGTGACCACTTTTTGACAGCGAATAAGGTTTACCAAAAGCGAAAGTGAATGAGATTTAGGGAATGCAAATTAATTTCTAGCGACAATGATTTCTTTAGCGAATAGGCGAATAAGTGTAGCGACAGCGAATAAAATTTCGCGAATGCGAATAGTATCTAGCAAATGCGAATTAAGTTTAGCGACAGCGAATGAAATTCAGCGAATACGAATTAATTTCAGCGACAGCGACTGAAATTTAGTGAATGCGAAATAAGTTTGGCGACAGCGAATGGAATTTAGCGACAGCGAATTGAATTTAGCGACAGCGAATTATGTTTAGCGACAGCGAATAAACAATTATGGAATTTAGCAACAGCGAATGGAATTCAGCGATAGCTGTTAAACCAGTCAATACTACGCCATGTGCGATTACATAACAACTACTTTAATGTCTAATATGGACATACAAAATGGTTTAAGACTATGACGTAATCGAGCTAACAATAGCTATCATAACATCTCCCCTTTTTTTAATTAAAAAAATGAATGAGCAAAACTTACAGAATGAAGCACTAGTAAGCTGCATAAAAAATACATGTATTAAAAAAATGAAAGAAATAAAACAAAGAAATTTGAACAGTTTCTCAGAGTTCATAAAGTTCAGTAAAACAAAGTCCTTGAGTCTCACTGACAGTTCAACTACTCTTTAAAGTTCAAGACACAAAGTCATTGAATCTCTTTGGTGGTTTCACTGCTCTAGTACGTGTACGCTCTGTGGGCATTGCAGGCATTGCAGGTGCAGGATCAGGAGGGATATCAGACACAGGATCAGAAGAGGTACAGGTTCCTAGATCAGGTAGGATTGGACTGTTTGCTTTTGGATCAGGGGCAGCAGCAACAGGCTGTTCTTTAGCAACTTCTGAAGGCACTTTCTGGGCAGTATTAGATGCTGACTGTTCCTTAGGCTTAAAAAAGTGTCTGTTTCGACGAACGTTATCACTCCCAGTCTTCACCAGATAGGATCTGTCTGATAGCCAACTCTGTCCTTTTTTGAGAGGTGCTACTCTGACTTCTTGTCCAACTTCCAGTTGTGGTAGTGGGCGTTCCAACCAATCATAATAGCTCTTTGCCTTCTGTCGTTTCAGCTCGATCTTCTTTTCAACACCTTCAACAACTTGAGGGCGGAGCAGGGTTGAGGCTGTTGGCATTAGTGTCTTTGTTCCTTGAGACATGAGTTTTTGTGCTGGACTTGATCCAATGGTTTCAACAGGTGTGTTTCTGTATTCTAACAGGGCAAGCCATGGATCTCTGCTATCCCGGAGGGCTTTCTTGAACAAGTTCTTGGTGACCTTCACTGTAGACTCTGCCTTGCCGTTGGCCTTGCAATGACGTGGAGAAGACGTTACATGCCTGAATTCCTACTCTTCTGCGATTCGTCTAAACTCATGACTTACTAGTTGCGGTCCATTATCAGACACGAGAACGTCTGGGACACCATGTCAGCTGAACTGTTCCTTTAAAAACTGTATGATGGTTAGAGAGGCCGTGTCAGCTACTTCTTGGACTTCTACAAAGTCTGAATAGTAATCTACTAATACGACATACTCTTTCCTATGAAGAGTGAACATGTCAAGGGCTACACGACTCCATGGACGATCCGGAACTTTTGAAGTCTGCATGGGCTCTGGGGTTCCATGTCTGAAATTCCGCACCGACTGAACACTGCGAGATGGCTTCCTTAATCTCACTGCTCATCCCAGGCTAGAATACTGAATCTCGGGCCTTTCTCAAACATGACTCAATGCCAAGGTGACTTGAGTGACTTCGTGCAATGATCTCTGGTCTAATTGTCTTGGGAATGAAGATACATTGGCTTTTGAACAAGATGCCATTGTGCAGAGAGATTTCTTCCCGGTAGTTCCAGTAATCTCTAATTGGAATAAGTACCTGGTTTTTCTGTTCTGGCCATCCTACCAACACGGTGGTCTTCAGGGTCTGGAGAACTGTATCCTGTTCTGTTGCTTTCTGAAGCTGTGCTAGCCTTTCACTGGACACAGTTAGTGAATCCAAGGGGTTTAAGGAGTCAACCTCCAATGCAAACACTTGAAACTATAATAAATAATAATGATGCTTTATTTATATAGCGCTATTTCCTTTTAGCCCAATAGCGCTTTACAATAATTACAATTTGAATAATAGAAATGGCATTACAGTAAAAATATATTAAAAACTATTTAAAGATGTTGAAAATATTCCAAAATTAAAACTATATAACATGCTAAATTAAGCTAAAACATTTTTTTTAAATATATGTTTTAATATAGGTCTTGAAACTTGACAATGAGCTACTCTGTCTGATAAAATCGGGGAGGGAGTTCCATAAAGTGGGTGCTGCAAAAGAGAAACACCTATGGCCATAGCTTACTAGCTTGACGAGTGGTATTTTTAGGAGGTTTTTTAGAGGAGGACCTCAGATTCCTTGTCGGTGTATAGGGCTCTAATAGTTTAGTAATGTAACTAGGGGCCTGGCCATTAAGCGCTTTGTAGGTGAGAAGTAGTATCTTATAGTTAATGCGCTGGTTAACTGGAAGCCAGTGCAGTTGCTTTAGGACAGGCTTAATGTGGTCATATTTCTTGGTGCAAGTGATAATACGGGCCGCAGCATTCTGGACATTTTGTAAACGATCTGTTAGAAAGGTGGATAGCCCATACAATAGTGAGTTAGCACTATCAAGCTTAGAGGTAATAAATGCGCGAACCAGCTTTTCAGTGTCTGCTTGAGATAAACAGTCTCTTATTTTACTGATGTTCCTGAGGTGGAAGAAACAGGCCTTGCAGATATCGGTCACGTGCTTATCTAGTGACATGTGCTCATCGAAGATAACTCCAATGTTCCGGATGAGGTTGGCTTGATCCGTTCACCAGACACATGAATGTATTCTATTGATGGGGGTGGGTGATGTCGTGCGCTTAGGACCAATAGCTCCGTTTTTCCTCTGTTCAGTTTAAGCTTATTGCTTACTATCCATGAATCGATTTCGGAAACACATGCTTCTATCCTAGTTATGGAGCTGGCTTGCTCAGCGGGTGTGGACTTAAATGAGAGATATAATTGAGTGTCGTCGGCGTAGAGGTGGTAATTAAGTCCATGCCGTCTAATTATGTTCCCGATGGGCGACGTGTATAGCAAGTATAGGATCCGCCCTTAAACCGATCCCTGGGGAACTCCATAGCGGAGTTCTTTCACTTTTGATTTGATTCCGTTAATCATCACAAACGGCTTCCGATCTTGAATGTGGGATCGGAACCATTTTAGCACATTTCCTTTCACACCATAGCGTTTTGACATTCTTTCCAGTAGCAGCTCATGGTCGACGGTATCAAATGCTGCAGACATGTCCAGCAATAGTAGGACAACGCATTTCTGATTGTCTATTTCACAGAGAATATCATTTTGCACCTTTAAAAGGGCAGTCTCTGTACTGTGAAAGCATTTATATGCTGACTGAAAAGATTCCTCTAGGTCATTATCACCTAAGTAATCACTCAATTGACAAGATGCTGCCTTTTCAATTATTTTTGATAAAACCTTCAGATTTGAGATAGGTCTGAAATTTGGATAATCCTCAGAATCTAGGTTGTCCTTCTTGAGCTCCGGTTTAATCATTGCTTCCTTCAGTGTAGCGGGAAAAAATGCTGATTGGAGCGACATGTTAACCATGTTAGTGAGAGTGGGTAGAAGAGTCGATTTGTATTCCTTAAAAATAGATGCTGGTAAAGGGTCAAGATCGCACAATTTTTTACCGATTTTGTCCACAAAACGTTCCACCTCTGTCGCTGTCACCACTCTGAACTCTGTGAGTTCAACATGACATGGCTGTTCATTTGCTCTGCAGGACTGGACAGTGGAAGTCAGTTCATTGGATAGCTGCATTCTTATGGATGCTATCTTCTTGTCAAAGGAGTCAGCAAAGTTATTCGTAAGCTCAGTCATAGAGGACTCAGTCGGATAGCGTTTCTCTACTTTACGATGTAGCAACTTGTCAACTGTGTTAAAAAGTATTTGGGGATCTAGTGCGTTGTCTGATATAATTGATGAGTAATATGAAGCCTTCGCGTCCTTGAGCATTTGTTCACTATCTGACACTGGTCAACATACGTCTGTCTGTCGACACACAATCTTGACACTCTCCATAGGCGCTCGAGCTTCCGACGTTTTCTCTTGGCATCACTAATACCCTCATGGTACCATGGTGCCGATGGGCGGAGAGTTTTCATGCGTTGTCTCAGAGGCGCATGCTTTTCTAGTGTTTCTTTCAATGTGTTTTCGTATAGATCGATAAGGTTCGTCAGATCGAGGGTGTTGGTTGTCAGAAGGTTGGACTGCTTTAGATCATCGTTAAAGCTATCCATATTTACAGAGTGCAGCTTACGACAACTAATTTCCTTTCCTTTCTTTGTCTTCCTCTCCCTGGCTGGCGAGGTAGGCTCTTGAAAGATGATCTGCTATGTACATCTGCGAACCTGGTTGTAAGTGACATCCAGATTGAACCGTTGTAGGCGGAGTAGCATCCTTTGCAATCTGCACGGGGCTGCTAACACTCATTTCTTGAAAATGGCTTGAAGAGGCTTGTGGTCAGATTCTACTGTGATCTTTTCTCGTCGGGATATGAACTGGCTGAACCTCTGACAGGCAAACACGATTGCAAGGCACTCTTTCTCTATTTGAGCGTACCTTCTCTTGGTTGGTGAGAGTGTTTTTGATGCAAAGGCTACCGGTTGACCGTTCTGAAGAAGGACTGCGCCCAATCCTTTTTCGCTTGCATCACATTGAAGGGTAACTTCTGCATTGCAATCATAATACTTGAGAATGGGGTGATTAACAACAAGCTTCTTCACTTCGTTGAAGGCTGTGTCATGCTGCTTGGCCCATGTGAACTTAGCATCCTTACATGTCAAGTCCCTTAGAGGCTGTGCTACATCTGCGAGTCGCGGCAGAAACCTTGAGAGATAGTTGACGAACCCCAAAAGACTTAACACCTCTTGTTTGCATGATGGCTGAGGCATTTCCTCTACAGCTTTTACTTTCGCCGGATCTGGTTTCTCATTCCTTCCTTACTGATGACGTGTCCCATAAACTTCACTTCAGGTTTCCTCAGTTCCATCTTCCTGCTGTTCAGGCGGAGGTTTACTTTACGTGCTCTTTCAAACAGCTTGAGTAGGTTCTCATCATGATTGCGGACAGCTTGTTCTTGTGTTTGTCCAAATCCCATGACTATGATGTCGTCTCAGATCACTTCAACACCTTCCAAATCGGCCAGTTTCTTTTGAAGGGTACTTTCAAACTCTTCTGGAGCAAGGCTTTCACCGAAGGGCATTCGAAGATAACGATAGCGACCAAAGGGCGTCCAGAACGTTGTCAATTTGCTGCTGGCTTCATCAAGACTGACTGGATAAAAGCCGTCTTTTGTGTCTAGCGTGCTGAATATTTGGCTTCGCACAACTTAGGCAGCAGTTCCTCAAGCATAGGCATTTGGTATTTCGGACGCTGGATAACTTTATTCAATTCTTAAGGGTCTAAACAAATGCGGATCTTCTTTGGCTTAGCTACCACAACCATATTGCTTATCCACTCTGTTGGGACTGTTTCTTTTACGATGATGCCTCTTCTCTCTAGATCTTCCAGCTTTGCTTTCACTTCCTTATTCAGGGCAATAGGTATACGTCTGGAGGTGTGCTGTACTGGTATTGCCGTGGGGTCTACTACAAAGCTGCTGGTTCTAATGTGTCCCAGTTCTTTGAAGACATCTTGATAATCTTGCAAGATACTCTGGGCTGTTAAGGGGGCTTGCTTCACATTTAAGGTTAAGACTTCAGTTTGTGATCCCAACTTGAGGAGTCTCAACTTTTGGCAGGTTTCAGCGGACAATAAACGTTTGTTGGTACCACTAACAACTTGAAACTTAAGGACATGAGGCTGTCCACCATGTATGACTTGAAGATCAACTTCTCCGAGAGGCTTCACCAGGGAGCCATCAAACAATTTGAGCTTTGTTTTGCTGCTTTCCATGTGAGGGTTGTCGTCCTGTTTGATGATCGGCAGATCTCTGTAACTAAGAACATTACAGGTTGCACCTGTATCCAGCTGACATTTGAGCTTGGTTTGGAGCTTGTTTTGTTCACAAAAGAAGCTGAGCATTGCAAACCAACGATTACCACAGGATTCTACAGACGAAACATCTTCCACTATGAGAACTGACTCCTATCCTGAATTTCTTGTACGAAATTGACCATACCTTTCTTCTTAGCCATACACACACTAGCAAAGTGATGCCATTTTTGACAGTAAGCGCAACGTTTGTTGTATGCAGGGCATTTGTTTCGCTTGTGTTGAGAGCCACAGTTTTTGCACTTTCCGGCGTTTCCAGGATCTGCTTTCGGTTTCTTTTTATTAGGGAGATGATTCTTTCTGTGTTTGGAGTTACCACTTGACTAGTTCTTGAAGTCTTTGTCTCTCTCTTTTCCCACGAGATTCACTTCTTTCGGTGGGTTAACGGTATCGGATTTCATGGTCTCTAATTGCTTGCTGGTTATTTCGTTAGAACGCGCAATGTCAATTGCTTTGTCGAGCGTGACGGATTTCTCCCGTAAAAGCTTCCCTTTTGTTCCCGTGTCAATTATGCCAATGACCAATTTTTCGCGGATTAGCTCATCAGTGAGCGTTCGAAATTTGCAAGACGATGCGAAATTTGCAAGACGATGCCTTGATTTTGCTAACAAGAATTGAAAACATATCGCTCATAAACTAAGTTGCGTTGCGGCTTGAAGTAGTTTTCTAACGCGGTCATACATGCTTCCACATTATTCCTGTCCTCAGCCGAGATGTAAATCTTTATTTATACACGGAGAATCATCAGTTAAGTTAATAATTAAAAATTAAAACTTGTACAACTGCTTTACATGATTGCCGTGTGGGAATCCGATATCTCAGATACTTTCTTAATACCCCTTTTAAACTGCCCAATAGAACAAACGGTTTTTAAAT
>CM042746.1:23124344-23154344 GCA_022496165.2 Catalaphyllia jardinei | reverse complement strand
TCGGGCTGAGGCATAAGTGGACTTATTTGATGAGGACCCTGCCAGATGTTAAAGATCTCCTGGAACCACGCGAGTGTGCTATCTCAGATGTCCTCATACCGTCACTAACAGAACATAACTGTTCTGTGGCTGAACGAAAACTGCTAGCATTTCCTGCCCGTATGGGAGGCTTGGGATGACAAATCAATCTGAAAATGCCGAGTCAGAGTATTCACCATTCCTCAGGATGAGCGCTCCTCTTGTTGATAAGACCCCAGACCCCAGATGATACAGATGGCAACGGCTGATGTGCGCTGTTCGAAAAGAAAAAGATAATGACCTGAAGGGGAAACTAGAGGAGCTGAAAGTAGTAGATGTTCATTGGAATTATCCGGATTACTGTCGAGTAAGTGTCCAGTTAGGTCGAGGAAAATCATTAATATGCGTAATGGTCGAGTAAGTGTCGAGGTAGGTCGAGGAAAAACATTAATATGCATAACGGTCGAGTCCATGAGGTGACCTATTACTATAATTTTTGACTTCCTGGTGTAGGTTTATTAATAAGCAACTCTCTAGTACAATAAAAACAATAAGGTTGCCTGGGCTTGCCCGTTAATAGTGAACCCTGGTTGAAAATCTTTTATGTGTTCAGAATAAAAGCGCAAATTTTAACGAAAGCCTCATTCCTTTATTCAACTTGAACTCGCTGGAAATTTGAAAACTTTGTTCGATTTTCGAAACGTTTATCGTGAAGATGGCTTTTTTCACCAACGTTATTGAGCTGCAAGCTGCTTTGAACGCTCGGTTAACTGTCCGTGATTGGGAAACATTGACAAGCGCAAATTTTTGAACGCGTAATAATTTCAAATGTTCTCTAGCTTTCTTTGAAAACGTTCTCCGATTTTCGAAGCCGGGCTCTTTTAACCCTGTTTGGCTCATGAAAATATCTATTATGTTTTTATCTGCACTCTCAGCTTTGTTAAGAAGAGAGAGAATTAATTCTTAGCTGCTCTTGTTTTCCGCTCCGTTAGTCACTACTTTCAGCCCTAGATTTGCATACAAACTCCTACGGAAGACAGCCCATGGGACAGCTCTACGATTGAAATTACAACAATAGAAGTTCGGAGCGCTAATTCATTGTCAACACGCGACAATAAATATTTTTGAACAACACGTTTGTTGAATATTACTTTTATTAGCGAAATGGTTCAAATACACAGAGATTTGAAATGAATTTTTTAAAAAAAATACATTTATTGATAACGAAAGCTCCACAACGAAGTGTTTAACACAAAGTAAATCAGGAAATTAGAATGCAATGAACAATAAAACTGAAGTCCCCTAAACAAAGAAATAAACTCCAATAGAACAACACACAAGATATCGGTTTGAAATACATTTTTTTATTGAGAACAAAACACAGTAGGTCTAGTCTTCATCTTGTGGAATGGGTTGCTTCACAAACAATCGATTAAGCAAGAATTTCCGCTTATCGATGGCTAGTTCTGTCGATTCTAACCAATCAAATCCATCTGTATCTTTGAGATCTTTTTGAGTTTCCATCACTTTTTGAAAGGTGTAATCTTTCTTCATCGCTCGCATCCACTGCAGATACTCTAACAGTACTTTTCTCAATTCTTTTCTGTAGAGAGGAAGGAGAGCGTTCTGCGCTTTAAGGTGAGCTACATTTTCCGAATCTCCGTTTCTTTTGTACTCGTCGACCAAAGCATTGAGCTGAACCTCGTGGCGTTCCTGAGCTTAATATGCGCGACCAAGGGTTTAAGTGCTCTGTCACTTCTTGGGAAGAATCCGTTTCTTGGCTAGATTGAGAGTCTTCACTGTCTTCGTAATACCCATTACCTCGTTGAAGAAGGCAGTAATTATAACCGTCGCTCCAAGACTTTTTAGGTTTGAACAGCACGAGCTTTGACAGCAAACTGAATGGCAAGTGGAGCGCTGCCTATAAAACAAGCACCGAAAATGTGAAGCTTATGGGACGCGGTTTAGTGTGACAAGCTACTGGTACTATACTGCAGGTGGGGTTACTAAGCTCTCTTCTCTGTGTTCGGCCCTTCATCGTCTCCATACAAAGTGAGCCACTCAGGAACTGAATCTGCTGTTGTTTTATAATGTTTGATGTTATTGGCTGCTTTTCTAACGCCTTTTGGTAGAGATTTCAGTGATTTATTTAGTCCTCTTGGTAGAGATTTCAGGGATTTCTTTACTCCTCTTGGTGTTGATAAGTGATGGACTATTGTATCCTTTTCCTCTTCCTGCACTGATAGAGGTGTTTCACTTGTTGAAGGTTTTACTACCTGGTTCCTCTTTGCTGGATAGATCATCACTCTAACCTTAGGTTGTAATTTCGCTTCTTGTAACCACTTCCTTCGATTGATATAATCTAATCCATGTACATCTGCGAGATGATTAGACAATCTAACGAGATATTTTGCTCCACAATTCGGAATTGGGCAATCACGGCACAGGCGTTTGGTCATGTTAACAGTTCGAGATCTCAACAAAAATAAAACAGTTTCAGCGAGTTTTAAACTTTTATGCGAAGGACAAAAAGGACATAACACAGGACAAAAGGGCCACAACACGGGACAAAAAGGACTTTTGAGGGACAAAAGGGACAAAACGAGGCCATTCAGGACAAAAGGGCAGAAGGGGCACCTATTTGGTTCTGTGTTTTTCCCTAGGCGCGCGTGGAATCTCGCGTGGAACACGCGCGCGTGGTTTGACAGTCAAGTTATGGACTTGCCTCGCTAGACAAGAAATCTAGCAATAGCCAACTTTAATATCAATGTTTTCCCTAGAATTAATAGGTCACCTCATGGACTCGACCGTTATGCATATTAATGTTTTTCCTCGACCTACCTCGACACTTACTCGACCATTAATGGTCTGAATCTCTTTACGGTGGCTAATTCACATTATCAACTCAGTTGATAAAACCAAATTATCTTGTAATACTCCCACCGACGCAGCACCATAGTTTCTTTAGAAACTTACCCCCTTTACTCATTACGCATATTAATGATTTTCCTCGACCTAACTGGACACTTACTCGACAGTAATCCGGATAATTCCAATGAACATCTACTACTGCTGAAGGTCTCTCTCCCAGTGAGGACACAGAGCCGTAGACCTGGCATGTGAAAAGGGAGCCTCTAGTTGACTTACTGCGATTCCACTGAAAGACATGAACTTTGACCTAAGCAAGCGGGAGTTTCCTGACTGGCCCATACCCAATAGCCTATCCGTATGCGTGTGGCTGTAGCTTTACCGTGGACCACACCATGATATGCCAGCGAGGTGGCACACTCATACAGCGTCACAAGGAGATACGTGACCTGGAGGCGGAGCTACTAGGTATGGTTTGCTATGACGTAGCAACTGAGCCCACTTTACAACCCTCTCATAGAATAAATTTGCATCATCTGCGAAAAGGTGAAAGTCAAACAGTTCTGAAGAACAGTGGAAGTCATTTATATATAACAAAAACAACAAAGGACCAAGAACAGAACCCTGTGGGATTCCACGTTATACTACGTTTCCTTGATGTGGTGTTATTTACCACGACAACTTGTTGGTGATCAGTAAGATAGGATTTGAACCAATCATTTCAAATTCCTCTTATTCCTCTTATAATGTTTTAGCTTTCCTAGTAGGATTTTATGATTGACTGTATCAAATGCTTTACTAAGATCAAGGAAAATTCCACAGGAATAGTTTCGTTCCTCAATTGCTTTTTGTATTTTATCTACTATAGATAATATTGCATGATCAGTACTATGTTTAGACCTAAAGCCAAATTGCTTCTCAAATAATACATGATGCTTGTCTAGAAAACTAACAAGTCTATTATACATAAGTCTCTCAAGTAGTTTATGAAAAATTGAAAGCAATGAGATGGGGCGATAATTTGACAAGCTAGTTTGGGATCCCTTTTTAAAAACAGGTATCACATTAGATAATTTCAGTACATTTGGTACATTACCAGACAGAAATGAATTATTAAAAAGTATTTGTAAAGGTGTGGATAAAACAGATTTTAGCAGTTTCAGGATGCCAACTGATATACTGTAAGGTCCTGTAGCTTTTCCTAGTTTTAATTTAGAGATCTCATTTTCAATCTTATCTGTAGTTGTTGGCTAAATAAAAAATGAAACACGAACGGGATTACATAAATATTCCATAGGAGATTTTTCTACAATGCTTATTGATTTAGTTAAGTTATTTCCTATGCTAGAGAAATATGTATTTAAAGCATTTGCTACCTCAACTGGGCTAACAATTTCACGATCATTTACTCTAAGCTTAATATGTTTTGCACTAGTCGGGGGTTTGTAGTTAACTATTTGTTTGACCCCCTTCCATATTCTTTTGCAATCATTAATATTATCAAAGAAATAATTGTTGTAGTATTCCTTCTTGGATATTTTGAGATGATTTAATTTATTCCTATATAATTTAAATTTTGAGTGGATATAAGTGGATCTGATCTTAATAAATTTCTTATATAGGTTATTTTTAACATATATTGATTTTCTCAAAGCAGAGGTAATCCATGGCTTTGAGAGGAATTTCCGTTCCCTCTTGGAAAGTTGCTTAATAGGGATATGCTTGTCAATAATAGTTGACATCACATTATAAAAGGAGCTGAATGTGCTTGAAGAGTCTTGTTCAGATGAAATAACAGTTTGCCAATTAATAGTCTGGAATTCACTTATCATATCTTGTGGGTTAAAGGTTGAATAGTCTCTTTTATACAGTTTAACATTGTTATGAAGAGATGAAAATTTATCGAAAATAAGAAAATTAGGCAAATGATCTGTTATATCATAAATTATATTTCCACTGATTGTGAAGTGCTCCAATGAGTTGAAAAATATATTGTCAATTAGTGTTTTAGAATGATCTGTTATTCTTGTGGGCTGTAGAATATGAGCCTGAAAACAAAATGAGCTAATAATATTTATGAAATCATTAGCTGGATAATGATTTTCACATTTGAGAAGGTTGAAGTTAAAATCACCTTGTATTGCACAGTACTTGCTACCACGATCAATCTTCTCAGCGGTAGAATTTAAATACTCAAAAAAGCTTTCCAAATTACCACTGGCATGCCTGAGTGTATACAATGCCACAGAGGATATTTACAGGTACAAAAGGGTCTACAGGGGATTACAAGGGTATACAAGGGCTTAAAGGGGATTGCAGGGGTATACAAGGGTATAAAAGGGATTTGAGGGGATTACATGCATGGGTATACAAGGGATTACAGGGGTTTTCAAGGGATTACATAGGGATACAGGGTTAAACAAGGGATTCATCACAGGGGTATGTAATGGTTTAGAAGGGTTTACAAGGGATTACAGGGGTATAAAATGTATTCCAGGGGTATGCAAGGGTTTACATGGGTTTACAAGGGTATAAGGTGTTTACAGAAGATTACAAGGGTATGCAAGGGTTTACAAGGGATTGCAGGGTATACAAGGGTATAAAAGGGATTTCAGGGGATTACACGCATGGGTATACAAGGGTATACAAGGGATTGCAAGGGATTACAGGGGTTTTCAAGGGATTACATAGGAATACAGGGTTAAACGAGGGATTCATGACAGGGTATGTAATGGTTTAGAAGGGATTACAAGGGTATTCAAGGGTTTACAGAGGGTTACAAGGGAATACAAGGGAATACAAGGGTATACAAGGGATTAAAAGGGAATACATGGGTTTACAGGGCATTACAAGGGTTTACATGGGATTAGAAGGGTATGCAAGCGATTACAGGGATATACCAGGGATTATATGGGATTACAGGGGTATGCAAGGGATTACAGGGGTACATAAGGGGATTACATGAGTGTATAAGGGTATACAAGTGGTTATAGGGGATTACATGGCTATACCTTCAAAGGACTACAAGGGAATACATGGGTTTACAGGGGATTACAAGGGAATACAAGGGTATAAAAGGGATCACAAGGGAATGCAAGGGGATACATGGGTTTACAGGGGATTCCAAGGGAATACAAGGGTATACAAGGCACTACAAAGGAAAAAAGGGAAACATGGGTTTACAGGGGATTACAAGGAAATACAAAGGTGTACAAAGGATTACAAGGGAATGCAAGGGAGTACATGGATTTACAAGGGCATGCAAAGGTATACAAAGGATTACATGGGAATACAAGAACTTACATGGGTTTATAGGGGATTACAAGGAAATACAAAGGTATACAAAGGATTACAAAAGAATACAAGGGTTTGCTGGGGATGACAAGGGTATACAGGGGTTTACATGGGATTGCAAGGGAATACAAGGGTATACAAGGGATTACAAGGGACAACATGGGTTTACAGGTGATTACAAGGGAATACAAGGGTTTGCAGGGAAGTACAAGGTAATACAAGGGTATGCAAGGGATTACAAGGGAATACATGGGATTACAGAGGAATACAAGGGTATACAGGGGATTACCAGGGAATATATGTACATCGGTTTACATGGGATTACAAGGGGATACAAGGGTATACAAGGGATTAAATGGAAATACATGGTTTTACAGGGGGTTACAAGGGACTACAAGGGTATACAAGGGATTACAAGGGTATACAAGGGTATTACAAGGGTATACAAGGAATTTCAAGGGATTACAAGGGTATACAACGGATTACAAGGGTTTACAAGGGAATACAAGGGTATACAAGGGATTAAAAGGGTATACAAGGAATTTCAAGGGATTACAAGGGTTTACAAGGGATTACAAGGGAATACAAGGGTTTACAAGGGAATACATGGGTTTACAGGGTATTACAAGGGAATACAGGGGATTGCAAGGGAATACAAGGGTATACAAGGGATTACAAGGGTATGGAAGGGTATACAAGGGATTACAAGGGAATACAAGGGTATACAATGGATTACAAGGAAATACATGGGTTTACAGGGTATTACAAGGGAATACAGGGGATTACAAGGGTATGGAGGGGTATAAAAGGGATTACAGGGGTGTGCAAGGGTTTACATGGATATACAAGGGTATACAAGGGTTAAAGGGGATTACAAGGCAATACAAGGCTATACAAGGGATTACAAGGGATTACAAGGAAATACATGGCTTTACAGAGGATTACAAGGGAATACAAGGGTTTACAGGGGATTACAGGGGAATACAAGGGTATATAAAGGATTACAAGAGAGTACATGGGTATACAGAGGATTACAAGAAAATACAAGGGAATACAAGGGTATTCAAGGGATCACAAGGGTTTACAGGGGATTACAAGGGAATACAAGGGTATACAAGGGATTACAAGAGAATGCAAGGGAATACATGGGTTTACAGGGGATTACAAGGGAATACAAGGGTATACAAGGAATTGCAAGAGAATACAAGGGAATACATGGGTTTACAGGGGATTACAAAGGAATACAAAGGTATACAAAGGAGTACAAGAGAATGCAAGGGAGTACATGGGTTTACAGGGGATTACAAGGGAATGCAAAGGTATACAAAGGATTACAAGGGAATACAGGGATTTCATGGGTTTACAGGGGATTAGAAGGAAATACAAAGGCATACAAAGGATTACAAGGGAATACAAGGGTTTGCTGGTGATGACAAGGGTATACAAGGGTTTACATGGGATTGTAAGGGAATACAAGGGTATACAAGGGATTACAATGGAATACACGGGTTTACAGGGGATTACAAGGGAATTCAAGGGTATACAAGGGATTACAAGGGAATACAAGGGAATACATGGGTTTGCAGGGGATTGCAAGGTAATGCAAGGGTATGCAAGGGATTACAAGGGAATATATGGGATTACAGGGGAATACAAGGGTATACAAAGGATTACAAGGGAATACAGTGAAACCTGTATTAAACGGACACCCTTGGGGAATGCTCTAGTGTCCGCTTAATACAGGGTGTCCGCCTAATACAGGTTTCGATAAATAACGTCTTATGAGTTGTCAAATACCATTAAAATGAACGTTGGAAATGTTTAGAATACTCGACTGGGACGAAATATGTTTGCATTACAGTATTTAATTTTTTTTTATTTAAGTGGAACAACTGATCCGATTACTACAAACAGATTACACCTCAAATTTGAATCAGATGAATCAGACGAGCGAAACAAGCTCTATACAAACAAAACGAATCAATACTGTACTCTGAAACTGATCAAATGAGCGAAACAAGCTGTATATTGTACATAAAAACCATAAAAACTTTGTCCTTTTCTAAGCTGTTGAATGTACTAATCTATCTTTAACAATAATAGTCGTCAATTCTTGATTGTTTGAGCTTTTTAAATTTCATTTTCTAAAGCAAGTCGGTTGCCTTGCTAATGGCCAGCATTACATCTTCTTTTCCATAATATCTGGAATATTCCAGCAGCATTTCAGATAATCGTAACGCCTCGCTTTCCGATTTAATGGCTGGTTCCTTTGTGGTTTGATCCTCCCCTTCGTCTGAGTCTTCCACTTGAAATTACTGTTGCTTCAGTGGAAATGCTCTTATGATTCTTCAAAATTTCTTCTCTTGCCTTTTCTCTCCATTTTGGATCTGCTGAGTCAAAGAGACCAGAGCATATCTGAATTTCATCTTCAGCCGCTAAAACCTCTTCTGCAGTACAGGATACTTCCATTGCCGTAACGAGTTCCTGCAATCCTGAAATTTCTTCCCCCTCAAAAGGATTGTCCTCCTCGTCAACTTCATCAGGGTACAACCGAGTTGTTTTGAAACATTTGACAATTGTTTCTCTTGAGACATATCCCATGCCTGCCTCCCCCATTCGATAGACATCAACAAGTTGACAGATTTTACAATGTCACTCGCACTGTTTGACCCATCCACTTTACTACATACATGACGCAACAACCTTTCTTGTATCTGCACTTCCAGCTAGCGATTATGCCGCTATCCAATGGCTGTGTCCTCGATGTTGTGTTTTTTGGTAAAAACACAATGTTTATATTGGAAAGTTTATCTTGTAAATCAGCTGGATGGCATGGGGCGTTGTCCATGAAAAGCATAATCTTCCTTTGCTTCAACTGCAAACGTCAGTTTAAGGACGTCAAGATGTCTGTCATAAGGTCTGAATTCATCCAGGCTTTCTTGTTTGCAAAATAATGACATTTGTAAGGACGGCTAGCATCTTTTAGGGCTTTTACACATCGAGGCCTTTCTGAGTGGCCAATTACGATAGGATCTTCTTTCCCACCTGCCGCATTGACAAAAAAGGCCCATGTGTTCTGCTGCTTTGACTGTTTTCGCCACTTCACCTGCTTCCCTTTTTATTCAGGCTCACCTCAGGAAGACCTTTCCAGAAGCAGCCGGTTTCGTCAATATTCCAGATAGTTTCTGGCTTCCATCCTCTAACCAGTTCTCTAGACCTTTCTTTCCAGCTTTCAAGGGTCACAGAACTAACATCTCCTTCTTCCCCAGCGACAATCATTGTACTTATGCTTTACGTTTGCTTGAACGATTCCAACCAACTATTGCAGGCGGCGAATCCTTCAATTCCTAACTTTTCAGCTATTAATAGAGCTTCTTCTTGCATCATAGTACCAGAGACTGGTATGTTAGATGATCTGCATAACGTGTACCAGTCCCAAAGGGCCTGATTGACGTCTGAGAGCTGAGAACTTCCCTGTACGTTGTCGTTTCTGTTTCTGGCCTTTGCTAAGATTACTCTAGTGAGCGGTTAGTATTTCCTCTTTCTTCTTGATTATCGACTGTACTTGAGTTCTTCCAACACTGAATGCTGATGCAATCTTCCTGTAACCAAAGCTTGGATTTTTTGCTGCAAAGTGGATTATTCCCACTCTCTTGTCCACTGGAAGACAGGATCTAAAACTCTTTACACTCTTCTTCCGTTTCTTTGACAATGGCGCCGTTGACGAAGGTTCAGACGATGAGATCTTGCACTCATCATAGCTGGTTGTTGGTGTGCAAAGTTCAGCTTGTTCGCCCTCGTGTTTATTGTTGTTGGATCCCTCACAACATGAAACGCAAAAAGCAACGCTATATCCAGCTTTCCAGCCCAGGGTTTCTTCAGAGGCAGCAACATAGCAATTAAGACTCCTATTACAAACCGCCCCATTGCATTTTAGGCATCGATAGCGTGTGTTTTCTTTGCAGTTCCAGCAAGGAGCAGTTTCTTGCGTGGAAATCGACATGATCAGCACATTGCAAAACAATAGACGTCGAACAAATGCATGGACAGTACAACTGACACTTGCCTACCTACCTTTCTCATCTTACACATTGACACTTTGTTATTCGGGACAGAAACAGTAATGTTCTGAAGTAGCGTTCACACCAAGCCCGCTTTAGCACCGTAGTTTAAGCTACAGTTTACGTGGAAATGGAAAACGAATCTATAATTATACGAGTGAATTAGTTTGTTCGTGGCTATCATGCGTATATGGAGATATGGGAGCCTGATGTTAACGACGAAAACCCTCTAAAACGTGAACCTAACAACACTGCTGGCGAAAATGCTATGGCAGTTGTACAGTTACAAATACTATCCGCAAACCAGGAGCCAGTGCATTCTTCAACTCAGAAACGTACTGGACCAACGATGGGTGCTGGAGTTTAATTACAAGTGTCCGTTTAATACAGGTTGGCAACAATAGAAATGACCATTTCAAGTACTTTTTAGGTGTCCACGTCCGCTTAATAGAGGTGTCCGCTTAATAAAGGTTTGATTTACAGTAAATAAGGGATATAAATTTAGAGATGATGAGGGTATACAAGGGATTGCAAGGGAATACAAGGGTATACAAGGGATGACAAGGAAATACATGGGTTTACAGGGGATAACAAGGGGAGACAAGGGTATACAAGGGAATACATGGCCTTACAGGGAAATACAAGGGTATACAAGGGATTACAAAGGAATACATGTACATCAGTTTACATGGGATTACAAGGGTATACAGGGGATTACAGGGGTATACAAGGATATACAAGGGATTACAGGGGATTAGAAGGGTATACAAGGGATTACAAGGGATTACAAGGAAATACATGGGATTACAAGGGAATACAAGGGTATACAGGGGATTACAAGGGTATACAAGGGTATACAAGGGATTACAGGGGATTAGAAGGGTATACAAGGGATTACAAGGGTATAGAAGGGATTACAAGAAATTACAAGGGTATACAAGGGTATACAAGGGATTACAAGGGATTATGAGGGTATACATGGGATTACAAGGGAATACAAGGGTATACAAGGGACTAGAAGGGTTTACAAGGGATTGCAAGGGAATACATGGGTTTACAGGGAATTACAAGGGAATACAAGGGTATACAAGAGATTACAAGGGTTTACAGGGGATTACAAGGGTATACAAGGGATTATAAGGGAATACAAGGGTATACAGGGGATTACAAGGGAATACAAGGGTATACAAGGGATTACAAGGGTATACAAGGGTTTACAAGGGAATACAAGGGATGACAAGGGTATACAAGGGATTACAGTGGTATAGAGGGGATTACAAGGGTATACAAGGGTTTACATGGGATTACAAGGGAATACAAGGGTTTACAAGGGTATACAAGGGTTCACAGGAGATTACAAGGGTTTACAGGGGATTGCTGGGGTATACAAGGGACTACAAGGGAATACAAGGGATTTCAGGGGCATACAGGGAATTCCAGGGGTATACAAGGGATTACAGGGGAACAGTGCATAAATAGGGATTATTATGGGATAACTGGGACACTATCTGGGAGACTATATGGTGGCCTACCATGAATTACATGCCACAATTCCTTGATTCACTCTGACAAAGGGCTAACGCTCGAAATGTCAGCTTCCGAATCTCTTTATGGTGGCCAATTCACATTAGTAACCCAGTTGATAAAGCCAAATTATCTTAGGCTAACGTCCTTTCTTAACTCAATTATGCTATATGCCGAAACACCACAAACGTTAAATCCTAATCAAGAAGCTATAAATTCATGCAAGTTGTCCTGTGACGAGGCTTTCAACATCGAAAGATGCCATAAATTGGTTGTGCATTGATAATCCTTTTATGTCGCATACAAAACTTTTGTTTTCCGTCATGACAGAGGACCGTTCATTCACTGTGTCAACACACCTGACTGTAATCTGCTCACTGTACCTGGCATCTGATTGGTGAGGAAACAGGCCCCAGTAAAATGATAAAGTTTGGCTCATTGATTGTACAAGAGTTTTCATATCCACTTTTTAATCAGCAAGAGTGCAGTAATCTATATCAGTTTATTTTTATTTACAAGTGCATTTCTTAAAGCAAATCGTACAATGTAGTGTAAAAATGGATCTCTCTCCCAAGCATCACTAACAGCAGTCTAGAGCATTCACAGTTCTTTAGTTAGAGCACTGAAGATAAGGGACAGGGATATACAGTGGGATGAAGCAATGAACTTATTTTCAGCAGTGACGACAGAGATACAGGGACCATGGAAGGGGAGGGGCTGGTAGGGCTGTAGCACTACCACTGTTATTTACTGGGATTTATTATGTAGCACTCTAGATGGCATGCAAATGCAAGATAAACTTCAGTTGGTTTGAGTGCTTGAAAATGTAATTATTGTTCTACTTTGCACTACAAATCTCCTTTCAGCTGGCGACTTGTGAGGGCGACCTTTTCTCCTGGTTTGAAGGCCGGCATTCCTAAGTAAGGACAACTTGCACAACGGAATGCATCTCCTAAATAGCACTAGAAAACAACAAATAAAAAACTTCTCAGTTGCACTGGACCCTATATTGAGCATTTGCAAGGGTCAATGTGATGTGTCTTTAATCTTGTATTGCTTCTCTCTAGTGAGCACTATGAACGGTTAATGGCAACTTGACAGGTCAACCTGACAAAAATGCGTGGCAGAGGTGCACTACTGCAAACAGCGGACACTTGTTCCTGCTTGTCAGTAATTGTGACAGAATTATGAAGTTCATTCAGCTGAAAGATGTACAACCCCCAACCAGGCATTAATTCTCATCAATATTTGAAACGAAGAGTCTTGATAATAACTCACACTTCCACATGATGATGTCACAGTCTTCTTTTCTGGTGTCTTTCCTTGATCGAGTTCCTCAGCTAAGCCACAAGTACTGTCAGTAGACAAAAAATAATAAAATTAATTTCATGGCTTTGTATAGCTATGGACATACTCATATCATAACTGTTATCTCATTATGAGTCATCAGAGATCAGATACTGGATGAAATCACTTGACCATTTCATTGGACTTTTAGCATTGTGAAGTGAATTGCTGGTAGTGCTTACCAATTCTTGCAAGCCTTCTTCTTGCCTGCCTTGTTTGTGCTACAGTCACCTGAGATATCACGAACAACATTTAAGAAATAGAAAACATGTACCATGTTTGTATCGAGTTATACAAACACGAGTGGAAGTTTGGGAGAACGAGAAATGCTGTGGGAACACGATCACTACGTCAACAGCGTGCGCTTAGTTCTGTGTCTACATCGAGTTATACAAACAGGCTTTTTTACCAATCAGCGTGCGTGCTTCCTTTGGACTGTTTTCTAAATAGTTATGTAGTTTAATGGAGTTGCGCTCTGCTTCTAGTGCTTGCATACATTGATTTTTGTGTGCAAACATTAAAATTTGTCATTTAGAAGGTCAAAATGGTACAAAGTGGTCAAAAACTGTATGAAATTCCTCTTACTGACTAATAGAAAAATATTACAGATAATAATGTGAAGAAAACTGATGTACATGTATTGCTTATCCGAAATCCAACTGGAGCATGACTTGAAAATTATGCAGAAGTTGTAGGTTTTTTTAAGCTTGATTCTTGGGTAAAAAAGTGAAATGTTTGTAGTCACTGACTGTTTTGTTTTTGTGGAGCAAGAGGCAATCAGAAGAGTGATATTTGCACTTTGCAACAATAAACTTGTGACATGAAAAAGGAATTTCCATTAGCCTGTGCTTAGTTTTGAGTAGTTACTAACAATAAAACATACTTTTTAGAGAAGCAGGATCCGGTTTTCTCAAATCTTCCTCATCAAGTAGAGTATCCGAGTCAAGAATATCCTGCAAAATTAATTCACATTGCTGTAAAAATTAATTGTTGTGACCAAAAATAGATTCTCTTCACGATAACAATATTCTGGTATAAAGGATGTCACAAGGGCCAGGTAGAATCTAAGTGAGTTTGACATCTCTGGGCCCAAGTGAACCATGTGCAAGATTACAGTCCAGTAGACAAACATATCTTTATTCACTCATGGATATGTTTGTTGTAAAGAAGTGGAAATACATTCCTCAAACTCATTAGTAATTCACCAAGTAAGTCCTGATAGTGCCATATGGCACAAAATGATTGAACACCAAAAAGATCTTTGAGAGATCTTCACATTGGAAGCATAAAATCCTACCCCCTCCTGAATTAGACATGATTAACCACCCCTCCAGTTTTTGAAACTTTGGTGCTTTACAATTTCAGAGTCAAGTGAATAGCTGTTCAGTTAAAAATCTCCACACTGAGAGCTGCAAATTAAGCTATTGTTTAGGGGTATACAAAATATATACAAGGAATAAGGTGTTTTTGAACATTTTCATTTGTTTACTTTGCAAACTCGTCAATTCAATTTGGGGCATTTTGTATGTCTGTGTATGACCACATTTCCAAACACCTTGAAGTTTGTCAAACATACTCCACTATGCATTGTATTTTCAACCCTCTCCTCAGTGTTTGGAAATGGGGTCAAATATGGTCTTTTTTGTTTGATATATTACTAAGAAATTTAATGTAGTTTTGAAAACACTGCCCACCAATATGTTTTCACCCAGACGTCCAAAGTGTTCTAGAAATTACCAAACAGGAGAGATCTTAAACAAACAGATTAGAGTCTTGATAATAACTTGATGCATAACGCTTTTACCGGCTGGTAAAACACAGTTAATGGAATATGACACCCCTTGAGGGCAAGGCTGCTTTCGTTCGTCATGCAATCCAGTAGGGTAAATAATAGAACAATTCATGAATGAATGTTCACTTATTCTAGCAGTTAGCACAAACGCTATTAATGTCTGTATTTGGCCCATATATTTGTTAGCCCCATTCATGGCTCACAAGCTTGCCATGTTGCGTCTAATTAGCTTATAGTACAGCTGTACCTATTGGTTGAACTTTGAGACACTGTCTTGCTATATAAATCTCAATACACTGTCACAGGGCACAATCCTGGCAGCTTGCATGAAAGTACACAGTTTATAACAATTTTGCTGTAAAATTTCCCACCCTCCCTCCCTCCCTGGGAGAAGGGGTTTTGTTTGTTATTTGCCAATAAACTGGGGTCACTCCTTGTGGTTCGGTTAAGTCTGCGTAGCGACTTCCCCCAAGCTTTGGTTAAGTCTGTGTAGCGACTTCCCCCACGCTTTGGCATTGCTTGTGTGTCTTGCCATCCAATATCCTTGCCTTTATCTTGTCCGATCCAGTCTCTGCTGTGCAGGGGAGATAAGTAAGGCTCTGCCAATACTCTTGTTCTACTCCCGCGTTAGTGGGGGAATAAGCAAGGTTTTGAGTTTGTGCACCTGTCATGAAGTCACGTCAAACCTGCCACAGGGCTGTGTCCCCCAAAAGCATGCCATGTTGTTTGCTTTTTTGTTGCCATTACCTTACCTAGTTACGTTACACTCTGACCTTAGTTTAAATAGTGGAATAGTGACATTAATGTCATTTTTGGAGGAAACATGATCAGTGTAGCAGAAATAAAAAATCATGAAATGCCTGAAAGTTTAGCAGTTGGACACAACATTGCTGTTTAAAATAATGTGTCTAGCTCAGACCACATTTCACAGTAACACCAGAACATAACCTGATGAGTAGTACCATTTCATTAGAGGAAAAGTTAGTTAGCATGTCTGCTGAAATAGTGGATATAATCATGTAATTTACATAACAGTGGCATCACTGTAATCCATTCTTACAATTTCGTCATCATCAATATCCTGCGCTGATAATGTCCAAATTTTTGCAATATTTTCATCTTTGACCATGGGCTTGGAAGCTGTGAACAAACAAAAAACATCTAAACGTTTTGCAAGTTATTGTGTGAATTTTTTAAAATAAATTTCCTACACTCAAGCAAACGCAGTTAAGCAGAAGTGAAACTCTATTGTTTTAGCAAAACACACACAAATTGCTCAAGCCCAAATTGTCTGTTTCTGCACTCATTCCCTCAGAAAACCTGCTATCCCTCACCCAGGATCATTCTATGTGGATGCCATGTACTGATTTTCTATGCAAACCCCAGATGGTTTTCTATGAAGACCTTGAACCCTACTTCCGGTGACAATGTTTCCCTATTTAACAATTAGATTATGAGCTCAAGATTTCCTTGAAGTGATAGTTCATGAGGCCGAAAGCTGAATCAGCTATCACCTCATAGAAATCAAGAGTGAATTCTAACTAAAATCAAATTAAAACAACAGTTTTCAATTATTTCGCAAAGTATTATTTAACTTTGTGCCTTCAGAAATTGGATTAAGTTGTATATGTATATGTGTCAAAAATTTCAACATTTTGTAAGTCAAGAAACCGCAAATGTCTTCTTAGGAATTTAATTATCCATTTGCATCAAAATTTCCTCCAAAACTTTGGCAAAACAACAAAAAAGGCATTTCACAGACAACCTCCAGCTAGTGTAAGATAATTTATTTAATGATAAGAAAATTTATTCAATGTGTGCAATGGCTCAGCCAATCAGATTAGAGCATTTGCATTAGTACACTAGTAGAATTCTACTGAATATTAACAGGCCCACACTTTGAAAGTGAGTATACTTCATCATACATCATTATGGGTCTGGCATCAGGCAAATTGACAAACTGTAGGGACAATGTTTCTTACAAAGAACTTCAGT
Source organism: Catalaphyllia jardinei (assembly GCA_022496165.2). NCBI lineage: Eukaryota > Metazoa > Cnidaria > Anthozoa > Scleractinia > Caryophylliidae > Catalaphyllia > Catalaphyllia jardinei. The sequence goes on along the minus strand of CM042746.1, from coordinate 23,137,445 downwards.
TTCAAAAGTCTTGTCTGACTGTGAAAACCAGTTGCCCTCCTGCTGAACACATTAATGACACTCCTGCATTTGAGAAGCACATGTCATTTTATATTAAACTTGACATCATGTAACAAGCCCATTACTGTGCATATCACTAAAAACTAACCTGATTTTGGAGCAAAAGAAACTGGCAGTTGTGAAATTTTTCCCACCTCAAAACTAGGCTTGAAAGCAGAGATCTGCAAGGAAATCACATTTATCTTCAAACAGTCTGTTGTTAAGCATAATCAAGAAATATTGTTTTTTATGGACATCTTTTTAGAGTAACTTGTTTCAGTTTTCTAGAAAATAAATGTTTCTATTTCAGTATGTTGACTGACAAATGCCTAACATTATTTTGAAGCACAATAGCATTAGCCATTAGTACTTTAATGTTTTATGCCAAATGTGCCATGCTGGAACTTTCTGTGTTCTGATGACTTTGGCTTGGGCCAGATGAGCCTGGTGTGTGTTTGTGTGTGTGTTGGGGGCATTGGGCCTGATTGATAACTAGACTACATTTGATTATCTTCATGTAAGTTTTATTTTATCAATCATCACACACCGCCAAGTTACCTTAAAAGTGCAATACAATAGATAGTATTAAAACTGAATCATTAGATAATGTAATACAAGAGTTTTCATTGGCTTAGCCATCATGGCATATTTACAGGTTAACACACTTGTTGCTCGTAAATTATCGGGATTTTCCTGCACAAGTTCACTAACAAGAACAAGAAATTTCAATACCACACGAGGCCGCCCCATGTGGTATTGAAAATTTGAAGTTCATTGCTGGTGAGCTCGTTCAGGTAAATCCTGATAATTCACAAGCAATGAGTGTGTTAACATGTTTGTTATCCAAATTGAATACACTGCAAACAAAAATCGTCAAACTTTGAGTCAGCCAGAGCCATGGTGTAATGACAATGGTGTGTTGAATTTACACCATGGCTACTATATCACGATAATGTCATCAAGGAGGTTGTTTCGTCACAACCCAGTGTCACGTGATAGAAATCAACCAATCAAAAAATCAGAATTCGTACAGTGTATGAAAGTTGAATACTGGTAATAAGAACCATTATACCATGCTCAGCAAATATTTATGTAGTTAAGCATACAAGTACCGGTAACTTTTTGTTAAATTTCTAATTATATTTTATTTTAGTTCTCTTTTTTTTTTTGGGGGGGGGGGTGTTTTTAATAAAAGAATTATTCCAGTCACACTTTTTGGATATGAGATGGCTATAGCCAGCTAATATCCAATGCAGGTTTTTTTGGCTACACTGTACTTACCATTTCATGTCCAATGCAAGCTCATGGAAAAATATAATTATTGTTAATATAACAAATCTCTAATCACAATAATTATTAGTGCACCTAACCCCCAAATGTTTTTTTCACTAAAACGAATTTACTTGTTATTTGAAATACTTCTGCGAAAAATTTTTTGATTTGGATAAATCCTTGATTTTCTGTGCGCCGATGAAATCCCGAAAACACCGTCATTTTTGTTGCACGACCAGGTCTGAGGAGAATGGGTCCAGCAGCTGTTGTGACGTCTACCAGAAAGATCGAATATCTCCCGTCCTCTCATTTCCTTGAGGATGATGCAAAACAAATAAGAAAAGTGCGCATAAACGCCTTCCAGAGGTGCTATCGGCTGTTGAAGCAATATCCCAGATTTAAAGAAAGATATACTATACAATTTAATGGCGATGATGATCGGTCAATAGTACAATAATGTTGAATTATCGAACAAGCGAACTAAACTCTGTGAGAACTATTGAAGAACTCTTAGTGGAATTTGTTCCGCGGACTTTCAAACGCTATTTCCGAAATTTTCTGCTGAAAGCCAACCAGCAATTTGCAGATATACTGACGACAACCTATATCTTCCTATCCCACAGTATCTATAAGATATCTGGCAAAGTCGTGCGACCAGTATATAAGCTTACTGATACATAAATAAGTCACAACTATACGCCGCCAACGAACACTAATTTCTCTTTTGATTCTGATAAAAGTGGAAGACCAATCCTTTAAAATTACACAATAACAAAATTGTTACACTCAAAGAGTTTTTCGAAGGTTTTGAAGATGGCAGTCTGACAAAAATTCTGTGCAATAGTGCCGAAAAAATGCAGGCTGCATAATATTCGCTTCAAAAATAAAGGTCCAAACAATTCTACGATTTTCAATCACCGGATCGAAACCAGTGTTTTGGAGGTCATATCATCAGGTCTCAAAAACTGCAATGTACTTCGCTCTAATAAAAATGAAACATTCTAGAAAGTAAAATACAAACTGATTTAATAGAACAACTATACCTTGAAAAACTACATTCTCACTAACAACAACTGTAAACATGCTTTATAAACACTTGTGGGAACCTTGTGTTTAGGTAATGAATTTACCATCCAAAAGCAGTCCTTGAGTTTTCTTTCCTGCTTTTTGTTTTCCTGCTTCTCCACTAGCTTTCCATTTTCTCCACAAATACCCAGAGCTGACTGAGGCGCCATTGTGTTTGGTTCCTGGGTAGACGTCATCAGCAACTGCCGCCCCAGACTCCCTAAGACTTGGTGTTATGTGTTTGAATGTTTTTAGTGGTAGGTAGTTTGTAGTCCAAACAGAACACAGGGATGTCGGAAAACACAACGAGGATATTTATTCCACACGAATGCAGTAATTCCTCACAAGACTCCACAACAAGCACACGCTAGGCTTGTAACTACACTTGGACTTCTGTCACTCTTGAATAAACACACAGCCTCTGCCTAGATATCCACGTAACCTCTCTGTTACACTTCATGACCTCTATCGATACTTTACAAAGCCTTCAAGCTTTACACGCGACCTTCGTCACACTTCAGTAATCACTACTGGTTCACGAGATTATCCTCTCAACACTCCTGGGAAAAACCCATCTAAACACTACACCAATCCTCTTATATACTTTACGGCAAAAGATTCTAGAACTTTCCGGCCCTACCAAATAAAGAAACATTACAATAAGAAGCTATTTACAGTAACATACACAAACGGCTTAAAATAGAATTGCTGAATCACGATGATACACCATTAATTAAACATGCTAGAACATTCAAGATGAAATTAGCATATTCGCGAATCTTCACGTAAGTCACGCAACAATTTTTTGTAACACTCGGTCGTGCAACACTTCAAGTGCAACTTTAAGAGGGCATAGAAAATCGAGGATTCAAGCAATTTCAAAAATTTTTGAGCCCAAATGCTTCAAATAACAAGTAGATTCTACTTAACGAAAAAATTTTTTGGGAGTTAGGTGCACTTTAAAGCAACTTAGGACTAGATTTCCTCATTGCAATAAGTTAACCTGACTTGAGCCTGCAGCCCAAACAAAAACCACTTCCTTGGCAGCCATCAAATTAATAAAAAACATGTTATCTTGATTAGCTCTAAACTTGAGCCCATAATATGGTCATTGGATACTGGTCAGCAGATACTTTGTTTTGACAGGGCAATTGAGAATAACATGGATGCTTAATGTCAACGATTTGCACTTTAGCTAAGATTCCATGTCTCTATCAACCTACAGTGTATAAGCTGGAGTATGCTGCCATGTTGCAGCTTTTTTTCTGTCACAGTTGTCATCGTGCTTGGACACTCACAAGCAATACCATGAGAAAATCAACTCATGAGTTTCCTTCTCTTTCCTATATGAGCAGGGTGCTCACAGGGCTGCTAGAGCTCCACTGGTAATTTAATGTACCTGAATCATGGTCATATCTCCTGATTCCTCCTTTAAGGCTTTACCCTCATCTGCATTCAACTTCAGTTTTTTGGGCTGAAGTAGGGAGTAATAGTAATCTTAATTCATCTTAAATACAGAAATAAGAATACACAAATTAACGTTCCTGAGCTGTACCAGTGGTCCTTGTGCTCTTGCCTATGTACTTAGGTTTTCTGCCCAACTATCAGGCTAAGGGAAGTAGAACAGCTGTTCACCTCACCTCCCTGAATAACATATACTGGCAAAGAAGACATCTAAAAGTTTGAAAACACCTTCAGGATTTATATTTAAAAAAAACTCCAAAAAAAATAAAGAAATTGTCAACTTACTAGATAGCTAAATACAACTTGATTAGTAATGTACTTACAGCAGAAATGTCCACAAAACCAGAAAGTTTGAGAGCAGAAGCCACTTTATCAGGAAGCCTTAAATTTCCAGTAGTTCCTGATAAAAAAACATTACTTATTCAAGAACAGGAAGGTCATCACTGTACACTAAACCCCACCTTATCAATGTTACCAATAAAATCTGTTTTGATAACCTTGTCTAAGTAGGCATCTAAGAAGCTACTAACAGGTGTAATAGCGTCTTCTTTGAATTTGCAACAGATCTTATATGCCTCTGGTTAAAAGGCTTACCAAACACAGGAAAGAGAGATGCTATCTAAGAATATTTGTTTCTTTGAAATAGCAGATGTCAACATACGTAATCAGATACAACCAGTATAATGTTTCCCATATATACCAGGGGATTACTCTTAAAAGCATGACAGTGCCTGTCATTAAGTTTTAATTCACCTGTAAACCCCTGGCAAACTTGTGACTTCATGAGTGAATTGTATTGACTACAAGCAAGTTCACCCATACATGTAACATCAAGGGTCCATCAAACAGGAAGTAGAGGGAGAATAACTTTAAGTAGGCAGTGGACAATGCTGATAAAAAGATGAGCAGTGGTTTTATTGGGGCCACATGTAGGATGGAGCCCACCTTTTATTGGGGGTCCAGGAGCCTCTCCGACAAAATTTTGAAATTGGGGTCCTAAAAAGTGCATTTCACTGTAATTTAATTAAACAATAATGGTTTTAAGTTCTTTTGTTAAAGAAAAGGATTTCACTGAGCAAAAAAAAAATGTTTGTCTTAGTTTAACAGTTTAATTGTCATCATCCATATCAAGCTCGAATTCTGAATCTGCATCATACATGTCATTGTCATCCTTCATGTCAATGCTATTTACTTTGATTAGCCAGTGCGCAAAGGATGACTCGGCGGCGAATTTTGCAGGTCGCCAGAGCTTACTAAGAACTCTGATCAAACATACTCGGCCATAACAGGTATTAAGGGGTAAGGCCTTATTGACAGCCCTAAATGATAAAATTAAAAGAATTATAATATTCTCCAGCTGAAAATTTGAAATAAAACAAACTTTTGCCTGTCACCCTACAGCCTTTGCAGCCTTTGTAGATTGGCAGCCAAAAGCTTATTGCTGCGGAGGGAGTGTAGCGAGCGAGCAGCAACATAAACAGGATTTTAGAAGAATATATAAAAGGGAGTATGAATTCTCGAATTCATCACTTTTTACCAGAATGCATTGTACTTTTCTACCAGAATGCATTGCACCTTTTTACCAGAATGCATTGCGCCACGACAGGAGCCCCTGCCATGAACAACACGAGGTTGTGACACCATTGTGTTGGCGTCCTTTTTTGCGTGGATTGCAGTTGAGAAAGTTTAGTGGTTATGGTTTGCTTTGATTTACCTGTGAAGTGATGTGAGCGAGATCCTGCTTGGCTTTCACAACCCTTGCTGTTGTCGTTAATGCAGAATTATCTGGACGATTAATTGTCACATCTTAATTTAAAACTTACTGCGTCAATTGCGTAGCAGTCTCGCCTCCTTCGTCAAATTCTTAATGAAGAGAAATCGCCGGTACTTTAGCTTGTAGAATAATTAAAACAAACGAGAACCGTAGAACACGCTAATTTATATCTGCTGCGATCGATGTGTTTCCATCCAAACATGAATTTTAAGCTAAAACTTCAGGTCCTTCAGCATTTTCACACATTGCAACGGACACGTCCTCATCGGAGTCTGTCACATTCGATTCTAGAGACATGTGCGTACCAGTTCAGAATTTTTAAGTCGGCTTTCTACTCTTACAATTTCCACATCTTTCCGTTTATTTGGATTTGGTGAAGAGGAGGTTGTTGTGTATTAATTCATGTCTAAACAGTTAAGATCACCATGTGCTTTTGTCACGATCACCAGCGATGGAGAGTAGTGTGATGATGGCTAAATTGGAGGAATAGTACACCGATTTTGGCTTACTATTCTTTGATCTACCACTAAAGATTTATGAAAGTGATGTACCGATTCTATGATTCCTCCGTTCTACGATTTTACCTGAAGATTGTTATGAAAGTGATGTACCAATTCTACGATTTTACCTCAAGAGTTTTATGAAAGGGATGTACCGATTCTACGATTCTTCCTATTGTATGATTTTCTGCAGTATTTTCTGCAGTAGATGAAAGAACGAGGTATATTCGTGGTTTTTATGTGCAGTTATTATGTTCTCACCTTCATGACAACCTTAGGGTAAAATTGTTAAATCAAAAGAATTGTAAAATCGGAAGGATTGTAGAATCGGTACATCACCTTCACAACAATCTTAATCGGAAGAATAAGTAGTCAAAGTTCATATTTCACTATTCTCCGATTTAGCCATAATTATCGCACTCTACTGCAGCGATGCGTCATATGTATTAATGTGTTGTTGTTGTTTTCTTGCAGACAATTTGGAAAACTGCGCCACGAACAACACGAGGATGTCATACAGTCTTTTTGTGTGGATTCCACTGAAATTTTGCTCTGATTTACCTGTAAAACGATGTGCAGGAGATCGTGATTGACTTTCACAACGCTTACTTGCTTTTAATGCAGTACATTAAAGTTTGTACAAATCTGGACGCCCGGGGGTGTACGATAAATTGTGACATCTTATTTTAAACTTAGTATGTCATTTCTTAGCAGTCTCGCCGCCGTGGTTGAATTCTTAATCAGGTGAAGAGAAATCATCGTTACTAAAACTTGTAGAATAATTAAAACAAACGGAAACTGTAGAACACACTTATTTCATATATGCTGTGATCAATTCCTTTTCATCCAAACATGAATTTAAACATAAGTTTTAGCAGTTTCACATATCCGGCGAACGACTAGCCTGTGAACACAGATGCCAGTATTTCCGGCTGTCTCTGGTGCTGCCAGCGGAGACAAGCGACAGCTGGAAATAGTTCGTAGGCTACCTATTGACGCATTTTCGATACTGTGAACACTCTAGACTTAATGCATACTAGTTCAGAATTTATAAGTGAAATTTCTGCCCCTACAATTTCCACGTCTTTCAAATTTCATCTTCTCGATTTTCTGGTAAACTTGGGGGAGGTAGATGTGTATCATGTGTATATGTGTATGTCCTCTATTTTCTCGATCCCTTGTCATGCCTCGCCATCGATTCGTCATGATGCATGAATTTGATACATACCAGCACATATTTTAAGTTACACACCACAATTTGACACTACTTTAAGAAATAAGGTTACAATGTAACACTTGGAACCCGCATATAGATCAATGACTACGTAAAATATGTCACTATCAACAGAATGGGCTGCAGAATTACTATCTTTTAGATACCCTAGTTTTGACATTAAAGGACCATTGTCATGATAAAGCGCATGTGTGGTCTTGACTGACACCATTTTTTAACCAATAGAAACCAATAGAGATGCACATGCCTTTCAAACTCCTCTTTATCCGCTGGCTTTTGGCCTTATGTTTGTAAACAATATTTATCATGTTTATGCTGTGTGAAGGCCGTGTCCTTTAATTACAAGCACATACACTTTACTTTCTTCCAACTTGTATGCATATGTTGTGGTCTGTTTTTTCTGTCTGGTTTAATTTTTTTAAACCAGTTCAAATTTTTTTAAACCAGTTTAAATTTTTTAAACCAGTTTAAATTTTTTTAAACCAGTTTAAATTTTTTTAAACCAGTTTAAATTTTTTTAAACCAGTTTAAATTTTTTTAAACCACTATAAAAAAGGAAAAATATCTCTTTTCAATTCTCTATCCTATTCTCACTATCCCCCAGCTACTCTACCCCTTCCCCCAAATCCCCATTAAGCGTGAATACTAATTAACAGTAAGTTTCACTTTTTTTCTTTTTATCTCATACTCACAGGGATTTGAACCGCCAACCTCTGGATCTGCTTCCCACTGTCATTACCACTTGACCATGAAAGCAATGGATGCAAGAGTTCTCATACTTGTTTTAATTATCACTTCATCACCCCAAGCCCCTCTCATATAAATTTTAATTTATTCAAAACTGCATATAAATTTTAATTTATTCATACATGAACCTTGTCTTAATTACTAAGAAGCTAACTAATTCCAAATAAGTGGTTAGACCTAATCACTAACCTGAGAGCTCAACCCAAACTACTAAGTCATATGCAAAGTTCCCAGCCTAACATCAAAGCTAACCATTCTAAATAAGTGCTTAGGCCTAATCACTAACTTGAGTGCTTAACCCAAATTACTAAGACACATGCTCACATTCTGCTCAAAACTGAAAATTAAACTGGTTTAAAAGTTTCAACCCAGTTTGAAAATATGAACCAGTTCAAAAAAAATTTAAACTGGTTTAAAAATATTAAACCAAAACTAAAATTGAACCACAACACATATCTGCAGCTATATATATAAAGTTTCTGACTTTCTTCCTTGCCCTTGCATGTTTTCTTCGTTTTTTTTTTCCGAACAAGACCGCTATGAGGTGAAAGTAGTTTCGTCTCTAGCTGCTTCGAAAACCCTCTTGAGGACATTGTATTTCTCGATGGCATTCAACTTAAAACACAAAATATAACTTTTAAATCCCTCATGAATGACTAAACAGTTCTTCAATATCGGTATTCCTATTTTCACACGCCTCACAAGGTCGATGGAGGAGGTTTTTTTTTCACACTTAACAACTTTGAAAACTGTTCCGTCGGATGAGAAATCAAATTGCCGCACATGCGCAGAAGGGTGTCAAATGCCCTTTAAATGTTAAGCCTGAGAATGTTCTAATGTGTTTAACCATGGTTGCTTGACATACCACCAATGCGTCAGCCGACACGCTACTGATGCGTCAGCCAACACACTACCAATGCGTCGGCTGACACACTACCGAAGAGTATGGTAATCAGCATTTATAACCTGTGAGAAATTTGGGTGTGTTCCCTAAATTCGATTAAATTAAATGTTAGAATTAATCTTACCTGTAGGTTCTGCAAGAGTTAACTTTCCACTTGGTTTTAAGATCCTGGCAATTTCTGCGAGAAGATCAAGACTGTGAACCAGCTGAGATGGCAATGTCACTCCAGATAACACCGCATCAAATGATGAGTCAGGATGAGAGGCTGTGAGATAAATGCAAACACTTCTGGTTAAATTATTCATGGCTTGAAATACCTTTTAAGGGTTCCATTTTAAAGGTTACCAGTCAAAACGTCCTCAAGACAAAACACCCTTTCCTGGCTATATCTATTAGTTGTTCTTTAAAGTTCTGTGCCCTAACAAATGTTTAAGAGTGTAGATAAAAATCACAGAGACATTTGGACTAGGGCAGTCTGTCTTAGGTACAGTTTCACCTATAATTAAATTGGACATCACATTTAACCGTAAAAATGTAATGTTGAATCATTATCTCAAAAATGGACAAACTCTCTTTTCTTTTCAATCTCTAAGAAGCAAATACGTTTTTTTAGCTATACAACTGTTTGTTTTTCTTTAGGGACTCTCACTCAGTGAGAGTAGTTTCAGTTTAATTTAATGCAAAAAACATGACCTAAACAACATATCCAATTCAAGACGACAGTGCTAAAACCATACCCTCGTTGAGACCAAAATACACTATTTCTGAACGAAACTGCTAAAAAACAATACCCTTTGGGACTGCAGATACCTACAGTGTATAGAGCCCATGTAAGGGAGTGGCCCCTCTGTGAGCCATGTCAATTTTTCTTGTCTTTCATCAACCATTATGCTCTTGACCAATACCCTTGAGGAAAATTATTTTAATTTAGCCATGTTGTAAATTGTTTTGGCAGCGTACTTGGCAAGTTTGGCTGAGCCATGGTTCATATTTTGGTCAGAAACAGTTGTGTCAAAATACTTGTAGTGAGACCAGAAGAGCTTGATATGCCTCTGAACTGCATCAAAAAGGTACAACTTACATGTACCTCGCCTAAAGGCAGCTACAAATCAGGTCAGTGACTTGCTATTGGAGCTTATCGGGTCAGTAAACATGGCTCCTAATAACATTAATTCCCAATCAATGACTGACCCGTACTTAAGTTGCAACAGTATGACATTTACTGACTGCAGACTACAATCCATCCTAAACAGCACTCCAGTTAGCCTGATTATCAAACTCTCTGTCTTTTTTGATTGGCCCAGAGCATACAATGAATTTTCAAAAGCAACATGTAACATCATCCAGCTGCAGATTATAGAATAATCATGTCAAGGACACTGAAGGTTGCGTGTATGGCTGTGGTGCATAATTTCTAAGGGTAATCATGTCAAGTTTGTGTACTTTGTGATGCTTGCCGTCAGTGAAGAAGTGAAAACATGACTTCCACTCTTTTGTTCACTATAAAGCAAATTATTAGAAGTTTGAGGCTGATAACCCTTACCAAGATCAATAATTATTTAATATCAATAAGGTCACGCCCACCCTAAAAAGCATTCAGATTAGCCTTTTTATGGTTAGCTCTCGGTAATGGAAATGGAAATACTCTTTTCATGATAACTGCAAGAATTCTCGCCCACTCATTGGCAAATTTTTGTCAATAAGCGGACAGACACATAAATTTATAATTTATGTGACACCTCAATGAACGAGAGCGGACAATTTGATAATTTGCTATTGTAAAAAATTTGATGTCAGTTTTTCATGCATCTGTCCTGTTATTGACAATGAATTTCGTTATAACGTTGTAAAAGTAGTCTGCAGATCCACTTGGCTATTGCCTCATTGATCCACAGCTATTTTGACAATGTTATGATGAGATTCATGATCAATAACAGGACAGACGCATGAGAAATGGACACATCAATTTGTTAAATGGACTGAAAAATTTTACAGTCTGCAAATCGGTCAGTATAAAACACGGACTGCAGACTACGGACTACTGACTACTGACTGGGTATAAAACACGGACTCAGGTATAAAACGCGAACTAAACATTACAGGCTGGGTATAAAATAGGAACTCGGGTATAAAACACGAAGAAACGTTCTACAATGAATAAATTCTCGCATGAACGTCTTCATAATAAAAATAGAAGCTACCTGTAATTATAGAAGTCTCATTTCCCGAAAATGATCGCTCATACAGGTTAACCATACTCGATTGCCGAACAAGAAATAGAAGACACTGAGAGTCACAAAACTGACGAACTGTAAGAATTTCCGAATGGTTAGCTACTTGAGCTAGGAGCCTAGTTTGCTCCAGGCCCTCGAGTATAAATAAAGTTTTCAGTTCAGTTTCATATAAGCCATGATTAAATGTTTTGAAAGATCAACAGTCGAGAGATAAAGTTTGTCGCATGCCAAGATGACATTTTAATTTATGCGATACAGAAACGAGCGCAATTTTAAAAGCATCAAGTCTTTCCCCGAAGAAAAAGGTTTTAGACAAGTTAGTCTTTGTTTTAGACCGAGAAGGTTCCTTGTATTAGACCACAGGGTCTTCATTTTAGACCAGAGGGGAAATTGTTTAAAAGGGACAATAATCGATAACAAGATAACAACATAGTCTATGTTTCAATTTCTTTCGTCTAGCTTTGGTTTGGTTTCATTTGGTTTGGCTCAGTTGGGTTTCATTTGATTTCGTTTGGTTTGGTTTCGTTTCGCAAAGTACAGTAAGCCTCTCGACTGTTGATCTTTCAAAACATTTAATCGTGGCTTTATGAAACTGAACTGAAAACTTTATTTATACTCGAGGGCCTGGAGCATACTAGGCTCCTAGCTTAAGTAGCTAATTATTTGAATATTCGTACAGTTCGTCAATTTTGTGACTCTCAGTGTCTTCTATTTCTTGTTCGGCAATCCAGTATGGTTAACCTGTATGAGCGAGCATTTTCGGGAAATGAGACTTCTATAATTACAGGTAGCTTCTATTTTTATTATGAAGACGTTCATGCGAGAATTTATTCATTGTAGAACGTTTCTTCGTGTTTTATACCGAGTCCGTAATGCTCAGTCTGCGTTTTATACCTGAGTCCGTATTTTATACCCAGTCCGTAATGTTTACTTCACATTTTATACCTGAGTCCGTGTTTTATACCCAGTCCGTAGTCCGTAGTCCGCAGTCCATGTTTTATACTGACCGGTCTGTAAATGTCATGCCCTTTTATGTCATGTACCGCTGCAAATTTGGGTTCGAATAATCCCAAAACCCTTAGATTGCATTTTGCCTTTTTCTTATCAGCCTCTAGATGTACCGCGGAAATAAAAATGTGGCAAGAACATTAGTGATCCAGTAAACTTCTTCACGTAACCATTGTCTCATTCGTGCCACATTTTCTCGTTTTACTTGCTCGTGCATGGAGTCATGGCTTGAACATCGTACTAACACAATTGGAGTCTTTCCTCGTGTTCCACGGAAACTTTCCCTGCTGGTCCGACTTTAGAGTTAAGTTGAATCACGATCTCTTCTATCTTTTTAGGAGGAGTACTTCCTGACCAAATTAGAAGAACGGCTTGACTTTCTTTCACCTCTTCAGCCATGTTTCCCCTTCGTGCGCAATTTTTTTCGTGCATTGCTTACACAACGCTATGACTGTGAATAGATTCTAAGCTCCAGTCGTCTTCTGTCCTCAGCACGAATCCAACATGGCCGACATCGAAGAAGAAAGAGAAACTGTTGTTGAAAGCAAGCGGGGAAGAAAGCGTAAAGCCAAAATGGAATCGAGAAAACAACACGAGGTTGGCATTTCATATTTTACCATTTGACTATGGCTCCACAATAGCCCAGCTCAAGAGACTAATTAACTACACTGTATAGAATACAGGGCCATTTTTGGAAGACTTGTTAGTCATGTGAAGTGTTTTGGGAACAAGAAAGGTGGATAATTAAGTGGCTTGGGCACTCGATGGCTTGTCAGTCGTATTGAGCGTTTAAAGAACGAGAAAGGTATATAATTCAGTGGCTCAATGGCTCAGCAGCTCATCAGTTACATTAAGTGTTT
>CM042746.1:23086754-23100098 GCA_022496165.2 Catalaphyllia jardinei | reverse complement strand
GCGTAGCCCACAAACCTACAACTACGTTACGGCACTTACTGACCAACGTTAAAGACCGAGACGAACCCAACAACAGACAGGGAGCTGTTTACAAGATCAACTGCTCCGACTGCCAGGCCTCCTACATTGGTGAGACTGGCAGAAACCTTAACACGAGACTGACTGAACACAAACGAGCCACGAGAAGTGGTGATGTCAACAATCACATTGCTGTGCATCATCTACTGACAAACCACAACATTGACTGGGACTCTGCTCAATGCTTAACCTACAGTACAAACTATTTTCAACGACTGACTCTGGAAAGCTGGTACACTAACTTAGAACAAACGCCTCTTAACAGATGTCACCAACTACTGGCACCTTTCAAACGACCTATCCGCGACGAAAAAGAAACCGACAAACAGACTTCAAACAGACCAACTTAATTTTGACTAACAATAGACGGACTCTAACAGACCAATTTGACTAACAAAAGACGGATCGAAACCGACCAATGACTGATGACAAACTTTACACGAGTCTTTCAGCCAATACCATCATGGCTTAACTCACCAATCACTATCAACGGACCACACTTATAACATCATCGACTGACAAACACTATTCACTCGACTCTGAAGATGACTTCCGCTCAGGTTGCCGGTTGTCGAAACGTCAGTCACCAACAACAGTTCTTTTCAGAACTACACTCACCCGGACGATCACACAATACGAACTAGAGGAGTACTATATTGTAGAAAATGAGCTTGATGTGCTGCCTTTCTTTCCGTGGAAAGTTTTCGCAGAACTGATGCCTTCATTAAAATGTAGCTAATCTAATCTACCTGCCGTTTCTACAATGTTGCGGAATTTATTTTGTTTTGTAGGTGTTCCACATACTGGGAGAATGCATCAGATCCGTGTTCACTTACAGTGGCTCGGTTATCCAATCATAAATGATCCCATATACAACCATGAGTCATGGGGACCCCTCAGGGGTAAACATGGAGTGTCAGATCAATTGGTACATAAGGTATAAACAATGAAATGTTTTTAATCTCCAGACGATGAAAACCAATCAGATGGCAGAACTGAAACAATAGATACCAACATTTGCAAATCTAGTCAGTCAAAAATCTTATTTTCAAATCCAGCAAATGAAATGTCCGGTACAAAATAATGAAATCTCAACTTGTTCGTTGTGATGCTTACGCGACTGCAGTGTCGTTTATCAATTAATTGTCAAGTTGAAACCGTTAGTACTTTCGCGTGCTTGAATTGAATTATTTGCTGCACTTTCTATGAGGTAGTCGTTGGTTTGGAAATACATGTAAAAAAAGCTACATAAGAGTGTTACTCGTAAATATATAGTATATCGCCATAGTGTGTGGTGTAGGGTTTGAATATTGTCATGCTTGTTTACATGTAAAAGAAACCCTTCAAAAGGTTCGTCGTTTGTTTTGGCCTGAGTGATTTTTACACACTGAGGTCGCTGAGGCTTTGATAGTACAACGCGAAAAAAACGGGTTTTGACAAAACACTGACCCCCTACTGACCCCCTATAAAATCAATGGGAAAATGAAAATTAAGAAGGACCAGAACCATCAATGGCACCCGATCCAAGTTTATCAATAAATTTAGCTTACCTGAAACTTCCAAGATGGCGGTCGCGTTCTGACTCCCTTCTTATTTGATAGAAGGATTTGTCACGGAAAATCGAGCATAAAATAAATTGGAATATCAACAAGCATGGTATTTGTACCCGTTAGAAACTTAACCAATAAAAATAACAAGAAAATTCTGCCAAATTAACGCGCACGCAACTAACCGCGAGCGACATGGACACGGTTACATCAACCGGTTACATCAAGTTTATTATGGGAAGTTTGTAGTGCCAGGTCCCTTGCCTTCCGCATGCAAAAACTACGTTGCACATGGCTTTAGTCATGGACGGTAAGACTGAGTTACCTTGAGAATCTGTGGTCTTTTTGACGATTTCATGCACCAACGAGAAAGTAATCCACCAGGATTATTCAAAAGGTTAGCACCATAGCTACGTACAGTTCTTAAAATGCTGGAAACAAGGCGAAAGGCATGGAACTACCTTATGAAATTCGTCTTCGAGTTGAGGTTTACGCGCGTGTTCGTGGCGCGAGCAGTCCATCGCGATCCTTTCGCGAGCCTGTTCATTTGTCAGCGTTTCTCTTTGCTGAATTTCCCAATGCGTACGAAAGCAATATTGGGTGATATTCAATCTTATTCTGTGCTCGATTTTCCGTCAACAAAACCCCCAATAAACAGTAAAAAGAGAACAAGAGTCGGAAATCTGCATCGCGTCCGCCATCTTGAAAGGTTCAGGTAAGCTAAATTTATTGATGAACTTGAATCGGACCCCATTGATAGTTCTGGGCTTTTTTTAATTTTCATTTTCCCATTGATTTTATAGGGGGTCAGTAAGGGGTCAGTGTTTTGTCGAAACCCGGAAAAAACTCGTTTGAATTTTGGATGAAGATGTTATTTCAATACACTGATAACCCAGAAAGGAACTCAAACTCCGAAATGTACAGCCCCTGAGACAGTGAACGCGATAGTTTTTCCGAGAACTGCGTGGTGGATTTCATGGTCTCCGAAAGCTGTGTAAAAAAACACGCAAAGACAACAGGCCCGAAATTTATTTTGTAAAATGTGATAACCGTAAAGATGATATTTTGTGTGGTCGTATGTTCACAGTGGAAAACGGTCATACTAATGAGTTTATTATCATGGTTGTAAATGTAAAATCTAGATTAAACTAACACAACGCGAAATTTCTAACGCCGTGGTCGCGAGCATCACAACGAACAAGTTGAGATTTCATTGTTTTGTACTGGACATTCGATTTGCTGGATTTGAGAATGTTGGAATCTATTGTTTCAGTTCTGCCATCTGACTGGTTGTCATTGCCTGGGTGGCCCCGCTTTCAGTCAACGCACTGTAAGCGGACACTTGTTGAGCATATCTTTGGTTGGCGATGAAAAGGTGTGAAAGGAACCACACGTATTCTGGACCATTGCCATGAATGACCGAAAAGGATTGTATATCAATTGGCGTTTTGCAACAAACGGTGACATGGTACAAAATCCGCCATGCTGGAGGACAAGATTGAAGATTGTGACAGCCTCCAAAACAAAGCGATTTCAACCAGTCAAGCTAGACAGTAGTTGTATCGGCCAGACTACCACTCAACTCGCGCTCTGATTGGTTGTTTGAGCCCTAATTCTTATGCAGATAAACTAAGATGGCGGCCGGTGTAGTCATCCGTATCCAAGATGGGGGACCCTTAGTCTCCTTCCCCTATGATGTCATCCTCTAGTTCCCAACCCCTCTGCCCTTCTATGACGTCTTCCCTGGACCCTAGTCCCCCTCTGACCCCTCCCCTAGTTCCTAGTCCCCTCCCCTTTCCTTGTTCTCAGTCCCCCAGGCCCCAGGCCTGGTCCCTAATGACATCATTCTTCCTCTAGTTCTCAGTTTTAGCAACCCTAATTTGCATATTCAAGATGGCGCCCTAAGAAGGTGGTAACCCTCGTTACTAGATAATTTGGTTTTATCAACTGAGTTGATAATGTGAATTGGCCACCGTAGAGATTTAAAACCTGACGTTTCAAACGCTAGCCCTTCGTCGGAGCGAATCCATTCGCTCCAATGAAGGGCTAGCACTCGAAACGTCAGCTTTTGAATCTCTTTACGGTGGCCAATTCACATTATCAACTCAGTTGATAAAACCAAATTATCTTGTAATACTCCCACCGACGCAGCACCACAGTTTCTTTAGAAACTTACCAACTTACCCCCTTAACCCTCGTTACTAGTCTACGAAGTGACATGAGTCTTATATTAGGAACATGCCATGTTTACTTATCTATGTGGGACAACTTACTCTGTCACTTTAGTCACTGTGCATGCGCAGTACATCGTGGTAAACCGTAAGGTCAAGCGTTGTTTATATATGAATCACGAAAAGTCCTCTGACCCCTGTGGGAGATGGTACTCTGTTTCCTGGTGAGTTGTGCATGCGCAGTATGAAGAACATGAATTTTATAGATTTGTCGGAAAGGGTGAAAAACACCTTGTTGAATTTGTCACTTATTGGTTAAGTAATCGTGCGTTTACATATGGTAAATGAGGGTTGTGGGATTCAGTATAAAAGATACTGTCCCGGTCAGGAATCGAACCTGTAAGCATTTAGCTTACCTTTTGATTTGAAGTTATTTTGACTAGATAGCGCAGCGGTCAGGGTGTTGGGCTCATAACCCAAAGGTCAAAGGTTTAAATCCTTGTCCGGTCCGTTTTTTGTGGGCGAAACACATATGTAGTAATAACTTTTAATGGATATGACTCTGTAGTCCTCGATTGTCACTCCAGAGACCCCGCAGGGTCGTTTTACAAAGCTAGTAGATTGTTTATAAAAACGATGAAATTTGTAATAAAATGAACAAAAAGAAGAAAAACAAAAAAGAAAAAACGAAAAAATTATGACTTATGGCCCTTGTAGGATTTGAACTCCCGACCTCTCGTATGCTACCGCAGGCTCAGATTCGGTACGTTCAAAAACGTTGTAGGTACGTTATCCAATCAAAAACAATAGTATAGGCTAATACGAGCACAAGGATAACGATGCAAGACATATTCCTTTCTTTCTGAAAATGTGCATTAGGTGAGAAATTCGAGACTTCCTTTACAAAGAATTTGTTAACTTCTTTAATTTAGTGTTTTATCAGTGATTTTTGCAGAGATATAGGGGGAAACTTTTATTGAAAGCACGTGTGTGCTTCTCACGATATCCACCAGCGATTCCACGCGTGCTCTCAGAAAAAACACCACGCTAAAATGTGGCGTTTTCGGCGATTTTGGCTTGATAAATTTAGTTTTGCAAACAGTTTTGTTCAGTTGTAATCCAAAACGAACGATTTTAGTAGTGTGGAAATCCACAAAGTTGATAATGCTGGAGAATTTTTAAACTCTGACCCTACAGAAGTGAAGTGCCCCAAAATCTCATCCATTAGACCACCGAAGCATATAGCTTGTGAAATTGTTATTTAGTAAAGTATTTAGACTAGATAGCGCAGCGGTCAGCGTGTTGGGCTCATAACCCAAAAGTCCGTGGTTCGAATTCCCGTCTGGTCCACAATAAACACATAAACTTTTTTATTGTAATGTTTATTAAGACTCTGTAGTACAACGGCTAGTATCCTCGACTGTCGAGGCGCCACGCACCTCTCGTAAGGTCTAACAGGATTGGCCGAGAAAACAATAGAATAAACAACAGAAACAATGGCCCTAGTCCTGAAAACAATAGAGGTGGATGACTCCGGGAGCAAATAAAATTAGAGGTTCCGAAGAGGTGCATGACTACTGCGACTGTCGCTCGGGAGATCGGGGTTCAATTCCCTGCAGGGTCGTTTTTTCCTACAATAGTTCTTCTGACTGCTCCAAACTCCTCATCATCTTTTGCAAAAGACAGCGTATAAAAATGGTATGTCGCCATTGATATCCATGTATATAAGATCTCTCTTGTATGGTAAACTCATACAATAAATAATGGTCAAAAAGAAATCATCAAAGGATATTGTTTCTGGCCTCGTCCAATATTCTTGAATAATTCTGTCCAATGCAAGTTTATCCATTTCACACATGTCTTTAGGATCATATCTTCTTGACATTTTGAAGTAAAATGATACTGTGATCTTTTACAAAGCTAATAATATTTGATATGCCTTAGACTGAAGACATTACTTGTAAGTAGAAGAAGGACAGTTCTTTCTGGTTACAAAACTAATAAAGTGTCAATATTGTCGATATCCTGGTCATCAAAGGCGGCTTTATATTCATATGGGTAGGTCATAAAGGTTTCAGGGTCAATGACTCGTTTTGAATAAACGAGTTGATAGTTCTTTGTCTGCTCTTCTGTCTGAATGATGTAATCCTTAGCTTGACGATTGATGTGATAGGGTTTGATGACAGCGGTTTGGCGAGTTTCGGCCAGCGGTCTTTGGATTTCGTCGAGTACGTTTTGTCTCAGGATTGGAAAGTTAAGCTGTTTGCTGCCTTCGCTGTTTAGTGAGATACCACGTACTTTACATTCTTGTTTGCCTTGCCGGGTCTGATAGCCATAATTCTTGGGTCCCCCAGAGGCAAATTCAATTATATTGTCGCCTTCATTCATTCATTCAGTTCAATCGCCCAGGTACTCGCCAAGCTCTGGTTTTCTTTGACCCGGTGAGGTTTTGAAGATCACACTGTCGGTGTCAAAGTAGAGAACACGTTCGTTCAATTTGTGGAGCTGTACATAGAGCTTGAGTCGGGCGTGGCAGGTCGTGAAGCAAGCAATGAAAATGTTCAGGTTAGGTGAGACGGTCGTCTTGAAGCTGATGTTTGTAGTGGACCTCGACACGCTGCTCGGTGAGGACAGACACGTAGCGGATATTATATTTGTCACTGTCGTGAAATTGGTGAAATTGAATAGGCTCGACAAATTCTTTGACTTGGGTCTTGTTGGGTTTCTGCCCGAACTTTCCCCACATGGAATTCAGCATCATCTTGGCTAGGGTACGTAAGCCAGGATTTTTTTCGATCTTGGTCGGGTCAAGCTGGATTTTTTCTTTCTCATAATACTTGGCGATATGTTCTTGTTGTCTAGTTGGATCGTTCCCGACATGTCCTGGCCAACCGCTGGCTTCTTTTATTATGAGATAATTTGGTTTTATCAACTGAGTTGATAATGTGAATTGGCCACGTTTCGAGCGCTAGCCCTTCGTCTGAGCGAATCGAGGAATTGTGGGTTGTGTGTGGTTTATAGACAGAAATATGGAGCTACGCCATGCCGCACTTGCCTGGCAACGTGAAAAACAGAATAAATTAGTTGAATGAAAAGCGTTCGTTGATACCGTGAGGATTAAGAGTGCCGATTTGAAAAATAATTTTTTGTTCTAGAGTTTTGCGACTTTCTGTGCTTCCTTGATGTAGGGAGAGGCCGCAGACTGTCATATGTTACGTAGAATTATTCGGCAGATTTAAGTGTCTAGCGACCGGTTTAGATGCGTTTTTGTCCTCTTTCTCTACGTCGCTAAGATGTTCTCGAAATCGGTCGCCTAGGCTGAGGTGCAGGTAAAATGATCAGTGATCTTAATGGATCACTTGGGTCCCGACAATTTCTCAACGTTGCAAATGAAAGGAAATGTTTTGCATCGTGCGCTTGAATTTTGTTCCTATATCCAAAAAACTTGACGAATTCTCGGTTAAGCAAGATGTTGAAAAATTTCTTCGCCGCGTACAATTTAAAGCCTTTTTCCATAATAAAGAGGATGATTCCAACACCTCGGGAAAAGATATTTTCGAGACACTCCAGACTCGAAAATCGAAGTGGACTCCCCCAGAGGGCCAGTTTGCCTCTTTAGAATTTTTTATCAATAAATGCCGTCATGACATCAATAAACTAAATTTCAATCAAAACACCAAATTTTCCAACCTTTCTTCGGAAGAGAGGGCGGCGCTAAAAAATCTTAGTAAGCGAAAAGACATAATTGTGAAAGCGGCCGACAAAGGCGGCGCTTTAGTTGTTTGGCGGGCCGACCTCTACCAAAAAGAAGCTTTGCGGCAACTTTCTGACACCTCCTTTTATGCTAAAGTCGAAAAAGACCTCACTTCCACTAACCAACAAATTGTCAAGAGCACTATTAATGATGTTATAGTCAAACAAGAATTGCCGGCTACTGCTACTAATCTCATCATCACAACTCCTAGAACTTCATGTATTTACTTTACGTACTGTTAAGGAACCAAGCTCGGAAACACTGCTCCGCTTGGCTGAACTAGTTTTAACACTAAACTGTTTTTCATTCGCCGACAGTTATTATAAACAAATCAATGGTGTGGCCATGGGTACCAAAATGGGACCCAGCAACGCCAATCTTTTCGTAGGCTACATTGAACACCAATTTTTCAATCAATACAACAGTCCCAAACCTGACCTCTACCGTCGCTACACTGACGACTGTGTCGGCACCACTTCCTCCACCATCCGGCTCTTAAATATACCTGGGAAATTTCCGATGCTTCTTTAGCATTTCTAGATATTAAAGTTTTTGTCGAAGGCAACGGTTTATGTACCAGTGTGCACTACAAACCCACAGATTATCAGTTATTTGTTGTATTCATCTTCACATCCATCACATGTCAAGAATACCATTCCTTATTCTCAATTTCTTAGGCTTCGTCGGCTTTGTAGTGAAGACTCTGATTTTTCCTTAAAATCAGAGGAAATGTGCGAGTTTTTCGACAAACGTGGCTATCCTGCCTCTGTTGTTGAAGCAGGCCATTATCGCGCCCAACAAATTGATCGGCAGTCAGCACTACAAACGTCTCAGAAGGAGAATAACAATAGAATTCCATTCACTCTCACATTTCACCCTCACAACCACGCAGTTAAATCCATCATTCTAAAAAACTTTAAATTACTTCAAAATGATCCCGATACTGGCAGAATCTTTTCGCAACCGCCATTAATTTCATTCAAACGCGACAAAAACATAGGTAACTTTTTAGTCAGAAGTGCTTTTCAAACGAGTGAACAACCCGGTACTTTTAAATGTGCACGCGCACGATACAAAACATGTCCTTTCATTTGCAACGTTGAGAAATTGTCGGGACCCAAGCGATCCATTAAGATCACTGATCATTTTACCTGTACCTCAGCCAATGTCATCTACTGTATAACTTGCACCCTTTGCAAACAGTTATATATCGGCGAAACAGGTAGACGACTAGGCGACCGATTTCGAGAACATCTTAGCGACGTAGAGAAAGAGGACAAAAACGCATCTAAACCGGTCGCTAGACACTTTAGTCTGCCGAATAATTATACGTAACATATGACAGTCTGCGGCCTCTCCCTACATCAAGGAAGCACAGAAAGTCGCAAAACTCTAGAACAAAAATTTATTTTTCTAATCGGCACTCTTAATCCTCACGGTATCAACGAACGCTTTTCATTCAACTAATTTATTCTGTTTTTCACGTTGCCAGGCAAGTGCGGCATAGCGGGAACGTCAGCTTGTCGTTGTGTCTGAGAGGTAGGACGGGATGGTAGAGCTCGTAGGGTGGGAGGACGGTGGATTTTGCGATACCAAAGTACTGGGAAATATCGCCTTCTGGTTCAAACTTAAGATGATTTCTGGGTGTCCGATGGGATACAGACTGTTCTTGTTGACATAAGGATAGAGGGATGTAAAGTCATAGTAGTCGATGTCTTCACCAACCTCGGTCTGATGATAGAGCTTGATGGCATTGGTTCGCCCGCCACAGAAAGCATCACGGGGGTTGAGTGGAGAGACAATGTTCATTTTGCTAACAAAGTCACGCACCTCCTGGTCGTTTTGCTTGAGTTGAGCCCACTGACATTCCCATATTTGTTTCACGTTATATCGACTTGATAAATCAAGGACTTAACGTTGTGTGCAGATGAACACATCTTCCATGCTACGATCTTATAGGCGGCGGTGCGGCTTGCTACGATTGGGATAGCATGTGCGACATCCGTGCCAAAAGCACCCTTGAAATTCGTACACGGTTTTGGTGACTTCATCATAACCATCCACTGTGTAATTCGTGTTGGGAATGCGAAAATCTCCTTTGTTTCTTGCATGCTGAATCCTGTGGAGCTTGGAATCTTCACACAGAAGTCCAGGTACCGTTTGGCGCTTGCGGCTATGAAGAATTAACCAAGTTCTCTATGGCTCCTTCGTTATACGGCTATCAGCTACTCGTCATTGACGAAACCCGAGGGTATCGTGTGGATACGTTTGGCACGCCTCAGGACAAACAGCTCATACTCTTGTACAATCGGCAACACTACGACGTCGTCACCAGTCTCCCTGGCTATTTTGGTTCCAGTTATTTCTGTGGGCGTCGTCTGAAACCTTATGGCGACAGTCATATTTTATTGACCGGTCCGAATAGCCGCAGATAAGAAAGCTTTGTATCTACTAAGCTGTGCTGTTCAAAATTTATTTTATTAGAATTGAAAGCTGTGTATTTTCGGATTTATCACATTGTGCGAACACCCTACCCGTGCTGAAATCTAGCTTTTAAGCTTATTTTGTTTTGTGGTTGGAATTACAGCGGTTCTAAAAGCAGCTGAGAGGTAAATCTAAGTTTTGGGAGATGTAAGATCGACACAAGAGAAGGAAATCATTGTCATTGATCAAGCCTTTGTCGTGTGAAAGTAGAATAAAAACTCGTAGATGCTGAACACCCCGTTGCCTTACAGCGAAATCTTAATCTGTTTGAGCGGGGGAACGGAGTTGTCAGCCTAGTCCCTCACGGCCGAAGTAGCCGTAGTAGCAGCCTGCCGTAGGACCGCCGTAGTGTGGTTACCGTGCACCTTCAGATCGATAATTTTCTTCAAATCTGATTTTTCAGTCAAAATATTGGTCGAAGTGTGATCTTATAAAAAATTATTGAAGAAGACTAAATCGCAGTTTCATGTTTACGCCGGAAGTAAAAGTTGACCCCTTGATTGACAGCCCTATGATGTTATGCAAGAAACCGAGACGACTTTCGCGGGATTAGAACTGGCTACTCAGTTCATCAGCCACCACGCAAGCATCTTCCTTGGTGTAATTATTTTAGGTCTGAATAAACCTAGACCATAAAAATGTCAGTGGACCAGTTCGAAGAAGCGGAAGAAGCGAAAGAAGCGAACCAAAAATAAAAATACAGCAATGAATAAACGAGCGAAACTTGGCGGAAAGTTGAAGCTACGGCTATCTGGGATCAAGCCTGCAAAAGATCGAGTCGGGGGTTATAATTTACAAAGGCGCTGTAATGATAGTACATGTTCTTTTCTGCCTGGCTTGCCTCCTCTTATCCAATCCGACGTGCTTTTGTCCAACATATCAGCTGAAGAGTTTCCGTGGAATCTGTCTCTCTCTAAAGTTTATCGGTTCATTCGAAGCTGCCACGTTTTCTTTTACTACTGAACTTGTTTTTCCCGCCTAGCCGCTTTAGTTTGCTTTCTAGCGGCCGTTCTCTTTGTTATCTTCCGCATTTTGCTCCAACAGCTTCAAGAAAAAAACGAGCAGCCAAAAATATTCTCTTTGCTTAGAGCGCAACGCGAATCACTAAGGGTTGATTGAAGATTACGCGGATAAATTTCACCAGGAAGCCAAGGAAAGTAAACTTTCGAAGCGCTGATTGGCTCAGTTATCTGAAAACCCAGTTGACTGTGTTTGGGGCGGAGTTTGTTTTGCGAAGCAGGAAAATTTTTTCAGCGCTGTTTGCTCGAAACAATTTTTTCACCAGAAGGGGACACTTTAAAGAGCTACAAGTCAAAGGGAATTTGTTCGATTGCTCTCAAATTTTGACAGTAACTAGTTTTACATATAAACAAACAAAAAAAAACGTGTCTGCGAATTTTTTATTTCTAAATACTTCTTTTGAAGAGCGATTTTTGTACGATCACTCCATATTTTTTAATCTTAGTTCAAAAATGTTCTGTCATTTTTCACTGAAATTGAATATGGCAAATCGCAGACACGTTTTTTAGCGCTTTGGCCCCGGAAACGGAGGAACAAATTAAATAAGCGAAAAACAAAATTCGCTTTGACATGTAACGCTCAAAAGGCGATTCGGGCGTTCGCATTTAGGAGCCGTGAAAAGTTCGACAATTCATTTTTTTTTCAAAATTTTTCGCATAACCTGATAGCCAGTCCTATAAGCTATAATTTGATAGAGGGGTTTCGATATCTACAGTTTAAACCGGACGCGCTAAATCGCTTGCACGCGAGACACCCCTGAAGGTACATGGTAACCTTTATTAAAGTCCCTAATATCTCGATTTCCAGATACCAAAATTTCTTATCTGCTCTTGCTGATCGCTGAAACATTGACGATACTTAACTGAGCTTGTGATGCCACTGGACTTGGATCCCTTTAGTTTCGATTTGGTTGGCAGATTGCTTGTTATTTTTAATATATCCCTAGACTACTGTCTCGTACATCACTTTGACTGTTGGGTGTTCCTTTGTACAGGTGATCTCTGAACTGGCGAAGTCTTCCACCATCACGACCATTAACAGCACTAACTGTAATGACGTTGAATGTGAAAAGAAACAATGTTCACGAACATCGACCTGCGGCTTAATTGATCAAGCAGGATCGTCAGAGTTTGAGCAAACGAACAGCAGCAACAAAGACGAATTTGTGCGGCAGCAGTCGTACGGTGTCCATGTTAAGGACTGCCACGACAATGGAGATTGTTTAAATGAGGACAGTCAGTCTTGTAAGGACACAACTAAACAGTATTACGATAAAGACTGTAGTGAATGCCAGATCATAAGAAGAGATCCAACACCTACTGAACTAATCATGTGTCTCCATGCTGTCTCATACAAGGTTAGTCACTGAAATACTGCAGGCTCGTGTTGAAGTACGAAGTTGCAGACCCTGTTGTATATGGTGTATAGAAGTGTCCACCAACAGCAACATGGAAATTGGAACACATTCCGGGGGATTGGCACAAGTCATGGTCGCTTCATACTTACCGAGTCATCTTGTCCAGTTCTTTCATTAAACCAAACTTTCAATCTTTAGATACCTTTCTCTCGCTAATAATCGCGCGTAAGTAGATTTCGAGAATTAACTTGTGCTATTTCTCGGGAAAATGGGTTCAAAGGGTATAACATCACATTTGCAAGTTGTTACTCGCGGAATTAAGCGAAAATAAAGAAACTTTGAGACTGCTCACCCCCGGTGTTCACCCAACCCTTTTTACACATTTTTGTTTCTGTTTCTAACTGCAGGGCCCAGAGTGGAAGTTCAAGACAGGACTGCCAAGTTGGGCTGTAGAGGAGAAAGAAACCAGCTTGCCTTTAATTACCGAGAAATGAATTATCCGAGTAGAAGACACACACAAGTTTTAATAAAAGTGATTTCAGTTTATTGGGTTAAGCATACTGTATTGTGCCATGTGGCAACTGAGCTGTAACAAGGATTCTTATCCCTAGACACGTTAGACGGTACCCAGTACATTTCCAGTGTGGAACCATGTCCGGATACTAGCAGATTCTCTCGAGAATACAGCTTTTGTCACCCACGGGGAACTACAGGTGTATTTGAATTTCATGTTATGCCGTTTGGTCTCAGTAGTTCCCCGAGTTGTTTCCAGGGCTTGTTAGAATGTGTATTACCCCTAGACACAATCTACGCTCGATCCAGGCTTCAATCTTCCCCTAAGTCGTGGGTTCGATTCCCACCGAGGTCAAAAGATTTTTCTTTACCTCGTGTGGTTCCCTGATTCCCTTTACTAGGGCTAACGCCCAGTGGGTT
>CM042746.1:23070080-23086744 GCA_022496165.2 Catalaphyllia jardinei | reverse complement strand
TCCCTTTACTAGGGCTAACGCCCAGTGGGTTATTCATGGGTTAAATTAGCACTAAAATTTACCCTTCAGAGTTAATTCTCTGTTACATCATTTGTTTTCAATCTTCTCCTACCCTGACTACTAAAACCCGGGAACTGAAATAATACATCAGAGGCTACCAATGTTTGGTAAAACATCCTTTACTAAAGCTCAGAAAAACTGTTACGTTAAACGTCATAAGAAGTAATACCCTAACTTCAGTGACAACAATAACAATAAAACGCATGTTGGAAACAAAATTCATTTAACTCTACGTTTCGTATGTTTCAATATACAGCTTCGGAAGTGACAGTTTAGATATAGAACATAGGAACACTGTCACGGTATTTTGAGTTATTTTGACCATCGACAAAATTGTCGTTAAATTAAAGGAAACCTGAAAATAATACTTTAGAAAGATAGAAAAACACCAAAGAGATAATAATGAAACATAAAGAAACAAGGATGGTGAAGATTGACACGGATTGCAAACAACGAAATCGAAAAAGTTTGGACTTTTCAAACCGTTGAAGATAAGTGACAATGACAAGCTTAAAGAAATTTGCCTAATAAACGTGCGAGCGTTTCCCGCATGTTTATATGCGGTATGATCAAGAGACATTGAAAATTGTCAGAGATTACGAGGATTGACATGTTTGTCACTGCAGTTTGTGTTATTTCTTATAAAACTGATGGCCAAAAAAAAAGAATATTCACGAAACCTTCAACGTTTTTGGAACAGAAG
The DNA here is from genome assembly GCA_022496165.2 of Catalaphyllia jardinei. NCBI lineage: Eukaryota > Metazoa > Cnidaria > Anthozoa > Scleractinia > Caryophylliidae > Catalaphyllia > Catalaphyllia jardinei. The sequence goes on along the minus strand of CM042746.1, from coordinate 23,085,981 downwards.
GTTTTCACAAACAGAGATTTGTTTTAAGGACGTTCGCGCTAATTGTTTCTGCGCATCCTTACTGCGCACGCAAATCACGCAAATTCACATGCCACGTCATGCATGAGCGCCCGCGCTAAGTCATAACACAGCTGTTTCGACGAAGGTTGTCTCACAAAAGTGTAAAAGCGTACGCGACAATGCCGATTAGCATCATGGGTAGTAAGAGTTTGGTTTTGCTTCATTAAGGTTCAAGGTGTTTTGGATACAAGGAACGAGAAAGAACGAATACTTGGTTGTGCTGTTTCCTTCCACCACGCTAAAACACTTTGAAGTTCACTCAAGCAACTGTAAAATCCACCATTACCCATAATAACTTTCGAGATTGCCGCGTAAGCTTTTCCCCGTTTGTAAGACAACCTTTCTCGAAACAGCTCTAAACAAATGATAGGGCAGACGGCCATTGCTAGAGCATTGCCTGGATTTAACGACGTTCGGTGACCTCAATTTTTCTTTCGATGGATCGTTTTCTCTACTGATTTTCTACGTTTAGGGAAAAATAAAGAAAATCTATCGACTGGAAGTTTGAATTTTTGGTAAAATGCACCGTCGAATTCCGTTCTTATTAGCTCTTCGTGCATCTGTGCGGCGGTTTCAAATGCCACTTGAAGGGATAAATTTTGTGAAAACGTTAGTAACATTTGGAATTATTTACGCAACAGACCCACTTCTACAAAGTATGACCAAGGCCGTTTGCCTCCGTTGACTCACCTTCTATATTTTTAACTACAAACCCGTGTAGATCGTGATCAATTATATGGAACAATTTTCGAAATCAGTATAGTTTACCACACGCTTTACCTCTGAAAAGAAGATGGTGACCCCCATTTTTTTTGCATTTCTGGCACAAGTAACTCATTACCTGCCTACAGTATAAATTAAAAAAAATTCTATCGACTGGAAAATTTTCGCGCGAACGTCTTTAAGCACTCATGTTCAAGTTTTGTTTGCCGAAAGCATTAAAACGGCTTTCGATGCCAGAAAAGTTTTACAAAAAAAGCTTGTGCTGAATTATTGTCGTCAAATCGCTGGAAAATTCTCTAAAATTCCCGCAATGCATTACTAACCTCGAGAGGTTGACACAGACCAGTTTGTTGCTTTTTTTTGGTCTAAGACGGATCATCCGTCCTGACGGATAATCCGTCTTAGTGTGAAAACGGGACGGTCCTTATTTTAGACGAATTATCTGTCTATTTTTATCCGTCTGAAAATCCGTCCAGGTAGACGGATTTTGAAGACAGATCATCCGACGAGACGGATGATCCGTCTTGAATTCACATTAGGACGAATAAACTCGTCTGATTTTGCCCTGAAAAGCCTGGAACTAGAAAGAGCGCGTTGAGTTCTGGGAACGAAAACATGGCGCCGAAAGTTGGGAAGACGAAGGCAGGCAAGGCAGGAAAGACACTTAAGAAAAACAATTGGATAGAGAACGAAGTTTTCATTTTTGCCACCGTCTTGTCTTCCTTAGAAGCCAGAGATAAACCGTGGGCTATTGTCCCAGAAACGTTAGCTTTAAAGAAGACGGCGAACGAAAGTATTTTTACGAAGATACTTGAAGAATTTGAGGATGTGTTGGCAAATGAAGGTGCAGACGACAACTACCAGTTTAATGTCCCACAATTAAGAGCAAAGTACAAGTGGCTTAAAAAAGAGTGGAGAACGATAAACACAAAGATTCGAACAGGAAGCGGCCTGGGAGCTAAGGATACCGAGGTTCCAAGTTGGTATGAACTTCTTGATCCACTTTTTAGCGAAAGTGTCGACGATATGCTATCTATCAGCAGTAAAGCAAGTGACTTGCTTGCTTCAGATCAAGATTCAGGTGATGAAAGCTCAACAGATGAAGAACTTGAAAGTGTTGCTTCGGTTCATTCAAATAGCCAAAGTGTCGACAGCCTGGGTCTGCGTAAAAGATCATTAACCCCAGTCCCCAGGGTAGATGATGGCGATATTGAACAGGGTGGTTGTGAAGATAAAGGCGATGATGATGATAACAAGTGTGCACAACCCAAGAAGAAAGCAAGGAAAGACACTGTTGTGAAAGTGGCATCCAAAAATAAGAAACAACCCAAAACACAGACGGCAGCCATGTGGCAAATGGTGCAAAGTATTGAACGGTGTTCAACAAAACAAGAAAAAAACAGCGACGAAAGGCTTGAGGCCCTTCTTGAAGCCGAAAGAAAAAGGGATGAGCTTTTTCTAAATTTTCAAAGAGAGCAAGCAGAAGCCAATAGAAGGCATGAACTGCAAATTGCACAACTACTCATGTCTGGGTCGGCAGCAGGCCGAAGCCTCCCATCCCTTGCTTCAACAAGTGGTTTTGGAACCTATCCACCTGTATCCGTGCAACGACCACCAAACTGGTATGATCAAGCAAACGATACTGAAAACCCATCTGGAAGTATGCCTTTTTATCACCGAATGTGATTTGGACATCATTTTATGTAACTGTTGATAAAGCTTAACCATTGCCTTGTAAGAATATACAGAGAAGCAGGTGTTGTTGTGGTTCTTTATACTTTCTAAAGATAAAACTCAAAGATTGTATTTGCCAGGAAACTTGTTATTTAAATTCATTGTAATTTTGCAACAATGTTTTTTTGAAATTCAGTTTTAACATAAACAGTACAATATTGTTGTGTTTTAAAGTTAACTTTTAACAAAACTTCTCAATACATTTAGCCATTGTAATATCAGCAAAGGTAACTGTTATTGCATGCGTCGTTTGGTCAAATTTACAACTTGAATCCTTTTTGCCTGCTTATATTATTTACTTTAAGAACGTCATAGACCCTCAATATGTTATTTGTTCTATCCTAAAGCCCCTTACATGGGAGGTGAGGAGTTGGGGGGGGGGGGGGTGGCAAGAAGTCAAAGTTAGCCTTGCTCTCACAAATAGCATGCTTTGCAAATAGCATGATGATTATGGCATTGTTTTAAGGAAACCACAAATTACCCATGGAAAGACCACAACCAACTAGCAATCTTTTGTCGAACATCCTGGGCTAGCATTCTAACTTCTGTTCGTTTTGTGGCCTGTCGAATGTGAAGATCCTCTACTTCAAGCTTCCACCTTGGATTACATGGGTCGTTTCTCTTAATAAACAGGTTATGAAGAGCTATGCAACACATTATGATTGCTTTAATATTGCATCTTCTACACTCAGTTTTTTTTATAAAGGATTCGCCATCTTCCTTTAAGCATGCCATACGCATGCTCAGAAACAACCCTGGCAGATCTCAGTTTTGCATTGAAATTCTTTTCTCTAGCACATTTGGTGCAGTCTGGAAAAGCTTTTAGCAACCATGATCGCGAGGGAAATGCGGCATCGCCCACTGTAGTAAAAGGGATTCGTCAGGTAGCCAGGTAGCACTAAAACTTGATGAGGAATGCAGTGACCAGCTTCAATTTCGTTGAATATGTCGGAGGACTGCAGGAGTGTTGAGTCATGCATGGAGCCTGGTGCTCCAACGCCAGCCCAAAGAAATCGTTTATTTGCGCCAATTAATCCCATGTTTGTTACCGAGTAACGCTTTTTGAAACTAAAGAAGTTTTTAAGTTGACAATTGATGAAGACATGGAAGCCGTCCCATGCCCCCACACACGGGAATTCCCAATCTTCTATAAATGAAGTAAGCTCTTTCTTCCATTCTTCTTCATTCTGAGGCAGCTTCACCAAATCATCATATAATGATTGTACAATGACATTAGTCACGGTGTTAAAGATAGAGCAAGCAGTAGATGGTGCAACGCCCAACAAGTCGCCTACTGTACCATACGAGCATCCATGTGCAAGACGATACAGTGTAACACCTAGCTGGCGGTCTGGAGAAGTGGGTTCTTTAAATTTCGTGGTCTCCTTCCTTATTTGATCAGAAATGGAATCGAGGATAAACTGGAATGTCTCACGTGTTACCCTCACTCTTTTCTTAAACTGCGCATCATTCCAGTTTTGGTAACCGTCATCCCACCAAAGATGGTTCCTTTCTTCGTCAGGTTCCTTTCGCTTCCTAATAGACGTCGCCAGCAACACGCCACTAGCTGCATAAGAGAAGGAGTGTTTGCCGTGAAGTGTTTCCATAGTTGTACTTCGTGAAGCTTTTCGGTAGAGCGTTACATGTAAATTATTTTCTTCTAATTTTCTTTTTCTCAAACTTGACAGAAGAAAGTACGCCATGGACGCCATATTGAATATTGTGGAATTGTAACCGCGCCTGAGAGAAAAAAACCGTGCAGTCTATCCGTCTAATGTGAATTCGAGACGGGAAAACTCAACAATTATCCGTCTCGAATTCACACCAAGACGGAAAATGAACCAGACGGATGATCCGTCCACACGGATTATCCGTCTCTAGTATGAAAACGGCCAATCACGCGAAGTGAAATACTTTTGTCATCGATGTTGAAAGTCAGTAGCAAAGAAATCCAACGGATATAGTTCATGGTTGTAGTGGTGTAACCAATCCTTATTACACGACTAAGTTAGTTCAGAGGGCCGATAACTAAAATCAGCCAATCAGATTGCTCCGTTGCAGGTCCAATATTCTCTGAGTATTGGACCGGGCACTGTCCCGAATGATCCCGCACGAAGATTTTCTCGTAGTTTTGCTTCTTTTCTTTTTCTAAAAGTATTTACTTCACATAAAATGTTATTTTTGTTTTCTTCCAACTTTGTTTTTCTTCTTTTTGAAAACGTCAGACGTGAGTAAACGTTCAGTTTGCTCTACATAAAAATTGCGCGCTTGAAGCTTATGATGTCTTTGCAGTCTATAATTTAGGCTTTTCTTCTAAACAATTTCAGTCTGAACGGTCCAGCTTTTTACGATACGGCCCACGGGCCGGATTTTTTCCCGCTGCCGGCCCCGCTGCTTAAATTTCGCTCCTAAAAGTTAGCGGTAATCGTCAATCTTTTGCCTTTTTTACACATCCATCGACGATTAGTCACTGCAAGTTTATCTGTTCTCTTTAAAATGGCAAGGAGAGTCACTGTAAGTAAATTCAGTTCAGTGTTTTGAAGTTGTGAGAGTTTAGCTTGTCGTTGTAATGGCGCTTTATCCTGTTTCCCTCGCCGTAGAATTTGAGTCAATTTCAGTCAAATTTACGTTTCTGATCGTTGCTGTATTTAGGAGAATTTCTGTAGAATACACTCAACGAATTTCCTCGCTTTCTGCTATTCAATTTACGGTAGAAAAGTCTGATTCCTTCGCACGAAATTTCACACCGGAAAAACTGTTTTGGAAAACTTAACTGGTTAGACAACTGCAACTAACATAAAGTAGTTCGTAAACGATATGTTCTTTAATACATCTTTCTTTGCCTACTATCTGAATTATTCGCTCGTTGCCACTATTTTTTACAAATCGTTAGTAGACGGCTCGAAGGCCGATTCAATGACAAGAGTTGCGTAAACAAACTCATTAGTACTCTGTAAAACCAATTTACTGCAGGAAAAAAATAAACATGTTATTTACCGGGCTAGGTCGGTCCGTATGGGAAAAAGCTGTGCCCTTGGCCTTGAGTACGGCCCGAGGCCGTACTCAAGACCTCGGGCACAGTTTTTTTTCCCATATGGACCTCCCGCCCGGTAAATAACATATATGTATCTCATGAAGCAAGACTTCTTTAGTCTGAGAATCGTACACGAAAAAAGCTTACGGCTGCCATTCTACTTCTAGTTTGTAATAATATGCGGTTTTTCGGTTTTTCGTTAGTGTTAGATCTCTCTAGATAGTATGCAAGTTGATCAGTGCACCTGACCATATTCAATACACGTGTTATTTACTGTCAGTATGGAGGTTCTGGCTGCAAATTGCAAATGTGAACTGAAAACCAAACTGGCTTATAGTGTTGGGAAGCAGAATGTCGCCAACCGGCTGTTGTTCTTGGTGTTAACACTTAGTTTTGTATTCGTTTCTCGCGGCGTGAAATCAGATTATTTAACATTGAAATTGCATCCAAATAAAATCTACACAAGATTTTTATGACTTAGTTATGGTAGCATTAAGCTATTATTGTTGTTCACCGAGCTTGTTGAAAAATGGTATTGCTGTGTACGAGCTTTGTCTGTAATTTTTCTGAAGAATTGTCAATAGAAAGATGAATTTGGTCCCGGGAATTTGTCAGGAGAATTATATTTAAATTATAATTTACGTTGTCACAATGTCTTTTCTCTATGTTCACCTAATTCATCATTTAATTAATGAGAACTTAGATAAATACAGTGAAACCTGTATTAAACGGACATCCTCGGGGAATACTCTAGTGTCCAACTTGTTGATGTCTATCGAATGGGGGAGGCAGGCATGGGATGATGTCTCGAGAGAAACAATTGTCAAATGTTTCAAAAGAACTGGGTTGTACCCTGATGAAGTTGACGAGGAGGACGATCGTTTCAGGATTGCAGGAACTCGTTACGGCAATGGAAGTATCCTGTACTGCAGAAGAGTTTTTAGCGGCTTAAGATGAATTTAGATATGCTCTGGTCTCTTTGACTCAGCAGATCCAAAATGGAGAGAAAAGGCAAGAGAAGAAATTTTGAAGAATCATAAGAGCATTTCCACTGAAGCAACACCAGCAAAGCAATTTCACGTGGAAGACTCAGACGAAGAGGAGGATCAAACCACAAAGGAACCAGCCATTAAATCGGAAAACGAGGCGTTACGATTATCTGAAATGCTGCTGGAATATTCCAGATATCATGGACAAGAAGATCTAACGCTGTCCATTAGCAAGGCAACCGACGTGCTTCAGAAAATGAAATTTAAAAAGCTCAAACAATCAAGAATTGATGACTATTATTGTTAAAGATTAGTACATTCAACAGCTTGGAAAAGGAAAAAGTTTTTATGGTTTTTATGTACAATATACAGCTTGTTTCGCTCACTTGATCAGTTTCAGAGTACAGTATTGATTCGTTTTGTTTGTATAGAGCCTGTTTCACTCGTCTGATTCATCTGATTCAAATCGGAGCAGCTGTTCCACTTAAATAAAAATAAATAAATACTGTAATGCAAACATATTTCGTCGCAGTCGCTGGGAGTATTATAAACATTTCCACCGTTCATTTTAATGGTATTTGACACCTCATAAGACGTTATTTATCGAAACCTGTATTAGGCGGACACACTGTATTAAGCGGACACTAGAGCATTCCCCGAGGGTGTCCGTTTAATACAAGTTTCACTGTACAAAAATTAAAAGTGAAAAAAAAAAAAACCCCGGGAAACCAAACCCCATGCCATTCATATTTTCCGGCGGGATCATTTGTGGTCCACATCGGGGATCATTTGCGGTCCAATTTGAGAATCATTTCCGGTCTGGGGATCATTTGCGATCGGGGATCATTTGCGGTGCTGTACAGGAATCATAAACCCAGAAAACGTTTAAAGGAATCGACCAATCGAGCGAGTGAGTGCCATTCTTCACATCATACCAGCACCTCCCTCTTGCGCATGCGTGCAAAATGTTCACGAGTCAAAAATGAACAAACTAAGACAGGCAATGTATACTACGCTTATTTGCAAAAAGTCATCTTCAAAGTTCATCACGGAGCTGCAAGAGATAAAAAAGAAAACATGGTTAATAGATATGCCGTTTTCATGTAGAACCACAATTCAATATCGCGTATAGTTTAGCGTTTTGTTAATAGTCCTTTTCACGGTTAACCCTGCTCATCTCTATTACATTAAAATCTAACATGTACAATAAAATCTAACATGTATGTGAGGCAATTTCGGGCTATTTTGTAGTTTTAGCCCGAAATTGCCTCGCATCCACGCTGGATTATATTGTAATGTAAATGAGAAAAATTAAGCGTGAAATGGGCTATTGATTATATTACTGTATGATTCCCTTTCAAGGGGCAAACACTTTAAGTGGACAAATTGGCCCGACACCCTTCCATGTGGAGTAGCGCTTGTGTCAGAGCCGCATAATTTAAAGTTAACAACTCCGGAAAGGGGACGAATACGTTTATTTATTATATAACAAAACACTTAAAGGGGTACTATGGCGAAAATCGAGTCTTTCCTATCCAGGACATTTATCTCCAAATATCTCTTTTCGTTCGAGAGATATTCAGAAATGTGGCAAGGAACTGCGCTCAACGTGGGAGAATACTGAACTTGGTGCAAGGTTTGTGTTTCAAGGACAGTTCGGATGATGTTACTCCTGTCACTGAGTGTTTGTATACTTGAACAGACAGTTGGTTAGTTGGTGTATCAGTGAACGCTTCTTGCCGCATCTTCTCACACTTTCAATTTTGCTCTCTGTTGCCCCTTTGGAAGATGGATGGTACGGAGGTACCAGTGTTTGTTTAATTCCATTTGTTTAAGGAAATCTGCGAGACAACCTCTTCTGGCAATCCATATGCCGCACACCAAAATGCCATTTGATCAATAGTGCTTTGAGCAATTGTGGATCTCGTGTGTGAAACCTCTATCATCGTCATTCTTCTCTGCAAAATCAATATGCACTTTTTGCCACACCCGAGTAGGCCAACTCCATGGGTACAATGGTGCAATAAGGGGTGCGTTTCTCATTACTTGACAAACTTCACAGGTTCTCTCAGTGAACTCAGTTTCAGCATTCAAATTTGCCCACCAAATGAAACCTCGGGCTGTTGCTTTCATTGAAACAATATACGATGTTTTTCGTGTAATTCTTGCAACAGTCTTTCTAATCGATGGTGGACTGATAACAGGACTCCTCCTTGGTCAACTGATTACTTGCGTGAAGTATGGTTTCAGTTCGTTACTGGATACACAATTTGGCCATCCCGCTAGCGTATCATTTAACACCCTTGCTGGTGCAGGATCTCTTCTGGTCTCTCTACTAATGTCCTTTGCATCAATGGACAATTCTTCAAGACCAGAGAAGAAAATGGTACTTGTGGAATTTTCGCACTCCAAGAAAATACCTAGAGCCTTTATTTGTGAATAGTTCCTTTCATTCTTTGTAAGTGTTCTCGAGGCAAATGCGATGGGGTGCTCTTCCTCATCATCTATGATGTGTGAAATCACAGCTCCTTCATGGGAATTAGACACAATGGTGGAAACCTTTCAATGCAACCATTCCAGTTGGAGGTATGAAAGACCATAACCACGTTCGTACCTGGGTAGGGGGTACAGAGAAAATGTTGCAAGATATAAGCGCTTTTTAGGTTTTGAATTTCAAGTTTTGTTTCTCTTCTTTTGACAGAGTTTTGTTCCCAAGATCCCACTTGTTCTCAAAGTACCTTGCCTTTGTTGTGCTGCCTGGCCCAGTTGAGCTTGATCCTCCAAACGCCTTAGGAGAAGTCCTGGGAGACCGCCCACTGGGCAACAAGAGTAGCGGAGACATTTAGAAAATGATACTTTTCGATGTGCATGTAGCGATAATTCTCTAATACCCCAGCCCCACAATTCAGTAGTGTCAGTACTGTGATCTGGGTACTCGCAGAAACAGGAAAATTAACATTGTTTGCTTGAAGAGGGCATGTTTCCAAGAAGGTTGAAAACCAGTAAAATTGGGGGTTTTATCAAAGAACCAATCAAAGTGTTGGTGTCTTTAGATCCAGATTGCACAATTAACAGAGATAAATTTTACATCTCATAAAATGACAAAACTTTTTCTGTAACTCTTTTTGCCACCAAAAAGGCTCTCAAGCTTTGGGAAGGATAATGTGACAAGGACACTTCCCAGACTTTGCAGATTCTATAGCATCTTATAAATTTTATGCATTCTTTTTGAGGCCTAGTGTTTGCAAGTCTCAGTTTAGTTGCTTACCTTTAACAGTATTTTCTCATTTATATGGCTTTTAAAATTGATATCAGTTTGAAGTGGTTGGTGGAATTTCAAAACCGGAGAAACTAAAATACATGTATAGATCTAGCTAAGCCTAAACGCGGAGCTCCTGATTACAATAACTATTACACAAATATTGGAGCGGTTTTTAATTGTGTTGTAAACCCAAAACCAATTACTTGCCAATTAGATTACTCCACCAATTTCAAACCCTGGCGGTGTTGGACACCGTTCACGTGACAGTATTCGGCCAATCAAATGGCGTTTCAGCCGCAGCAATGGCGGACACATATTTCGTTGCGTGTTGAGAGTACATTGTCTTTTCTCGACCGATTTCTGCACTCATCATGAGAATCAAACGACTCTTTTCTAGGAGCAGCTAGTGCAATACCTAGGCCAGTTATTTGCAGGTAAGCATTTTTTGCATCAAAACTAGTCAATGGAAATCACACTATGTTGAAAACGTTTCTTTATCATCCGCGCTTGACAAGGATATTCCTTTGGTCGTTTGCGGAGTAACAGGGATCACTATTATGGATTATTTTTGCGTGAAAAGTCCGGTGGGCCCCGGTGGGCCCAGGCGGGCCCCGTTATTTTAACGGTCAAAATCGGACTTGAAGTTGGGCCTTTTTCCTATATTTGTCAGATGTTCGCAGCATTTATCGAGAGTTGACGGTGTGATTTCTACCCTCGTTTCACCACGATAAGTGTATAATTTTGTGGCTCGGCATTTTCCCTTAATAACTTAATGTTTTTCTTGTTAATTTGTTTTTGTAGTGCCAATTGTCAGCCGTTTGTTTGACCGATGTTCAAGATTTTTGGATCCTGCATTGGATATTAGTATATTAAACTGAGATATCATTTCACTTACAGTAAAATCACTGCCTTGAATTGTTATCTCAAACATAAATTTACCACTCTTGGATGTTATTTGTTCAGTCATCTATGCCTGATTATTTTTGATCTCCCAATTCTTTGCACTTGTTTTCTTTTTAATGTTGGTAGTTGTGGAAGGCTACAAATAGGCTCAAATCAATAAATTAGTGTTTTATGTATATTACACATAACTGTAAATCCTGCTGGAGGCATCTTCAACAAGAGGACAAAGGGAAACTTTGTATTGTCGTACATGTAAAGTTGCCCATGACAACAACAAAAGACCTAACTTTGGTCACGCCTTACTTGACTGATGATTGTAGTAAATTTGTAATAGCAATTGGACTGAGTGGACTACAATTCAGGGAGTAACTGCACGAGTAATTTCAAAGTAGGACCAGCGCGAAGCATGAGGCCAATTTGAAATTATGAGTATGGTTACTCCCTAAATTGTACTCCACTCAGTCCAGTTACCAGTTAATCGTACCTACAACAAATTTTGGAAATTATTAAAAATGTCTTAAGAAGTTTTTTGGGAGAAAACATCTGTAGCGCTTTTTTATGTCTTGAAAACTGTAGGAAACATAGCAAAGGACGCCACTAAAGCGCACGTAATTGATGTGAAAATCATGTGGGTATCCAATGACGGATATCCAATAACAAAACGTTCAAACCGAACACTCACTTGATTGTGCCAGTAATCCTGTAGCTTTTCCAGACCTCTGTTTTCATTCGTCCGTATGACCTGTAGCTTCCGTTGTTATCAGGGCCAGGAGCATTGTTTCTGTAGTATCATCTATTGTTTCGTTCTCCAATCACAGACTGCGTCTGGAAAGCTACAGGCTAGCTCGATTGCTCGCCAATTACATGACAATATTTAGATCTAGACTGATTGATATCCTGACCTATTCATGAGCTGCACTTTGATCCAAAATTATTTACGTTCAGAATATCCAAAAAATTCCAACTTTTTGATTGAGGTGGCAATTTTAATCAAAGCAAAAAAAAATTACTTCTTGCAAAAAAAAATAATTTAAAAGTGATATGGACAAATGGGATTGTCATGTAATAACAACTTAGTGTCAGAACTGTAAAGTTGTAATATGCTTAAATGTTTAAAAATGTGCCTGAAATATTATGAAGCCTTTGATGATATTGCAAGTGAAGTATGACCCTCGCAATAAATTTTCCAATTTAAGGGATTGGAAAGAAGAAGCCTGAAAAAAAAATCACGGCTTCAACGGGATTCGAACCCATGACCTCCGCGATACCGGTGCGATGCTCTACCAACTGAGCTATGAAGCCGGATACCCGCTCAAGTTTGTCCTCCAGTAACGCCACCAACCATTGAATTCTCTCGGGGGACAGACCATATCTTTCAATGACCTCGGTTACTCGCATATTCGCTATCGAGGTTCTTACCATGTATTGTATGGGGTGTCTAGTTTGGGTCAGAAGGGCCCCGATGCCCGCCATTTTATTTCAGATGGAAGACCCGGGAAAAAGTGACGTGATTTTCTCTGGCCCGAAATTTTCGTGCGCTTTGAGAAACACCCGAAAGTCGTTTCGGGAGCTTTACGGGATGCTTTTCGGGCCCGAGACGTTTTCGGGTCTTTTGAGAAACGCACGCCAGGTCAGGATTAATTTATGACAATAAGAAATTTTGTATCTGTTTTCAATCGATGTTCACTGAAATGCTCCTCTGTTAAACTGACCAAACTGCTTGTTAACCGCGCGGCCGTAGGCGTGCACGGTTCTAGCTCTGCTAGCGGTTTATTTTTTTTAGTTTTGTCGGTGACCAGACCAAGACTCCGCTCGGCCAAATCTTGGTCAAGACTTTAAATCACACAACCTGCAATGTTTATTCGCCAAAAGTTTGGTTGAAACATTAATACACGAAAATGTTACACATATTGTTTTCTTTATTGTGTCTGAAATATATTTTCTTTTGTTTTTATCGAAGCGCTCGATTCGAAGCAAACGAATGTGTCAGAACGTGCAAGGATTACGTCATTGGTAGGGAAATAGCCACCGTACTAAAAATAGCCATGGACAGCGTAACTCTTGAATTATGTGACTCGCGTGACTACTTTGCTAGCTCCTTACTCGTAAAGAAAACCGACCAAATTTAATCGTAACTTTGAGGAGAGAAAGCTGTTGTTTACAGCCTTGCTATCGAATTGTTCGTATCGTTCATGCCCAGACATATCCTAGAAAAAGTTCCAGATTAAGACTATTACGTCATCAAAGATTTCGCAACAGCTAGCGCTTATGGTGCAATCCGCTTTAAGGGGTAAACAGCTCATGTGTAGTCGTTGTCAGTTGCTGTGCTACAGATTAATCAATTGATTGCGTGTCTATAGTCATCAGTGAATCAACAAGGACTGCTTGCAGACAACAAACGTGAAGGTGATTACTTTTTCTTCACTGTGTGTGAAATATATTTTTTCTGGCTTTATCGAAGCGTTGGATTCGAAGGGAATATTACATACGCTAAAAAAGGTATTACTTCCGCCACATAATGTGCCGACGTTGCAGGTTTCACTTTCGCTACGTGACAAATAATATCCTGCTTACTTTGCAAGTTTATTTCACCAGAAGTTTTGGTCATTAATTTATTTATTTAAATATTTGCGAATATTTCTTGTGGGATTAGGCAATTCAAGTGAATTTATGGGCTCACCGAAGCGAGTGAAGAGATTTGAAGGAAAATTTAGCATTTGCTGAGGTAAACAAGAACTTGTCAGAAGTTGCAGGGGGAAAACCCTAAGCGTTCTAAAATTAGCCGCGAATAGCGTAAACTTCGGATTGTGCAATTACCTTGACTACTTTGCTTGTCCTTTACTCATAGCACAAAAAATATATTTTGACTTTTAAGGAAGAAAGCTGTTTACCAACAGTGTTATGAACTGAGCGTGATAGTCGTTTTCTTTTCTATCGTTCATGGGCATTTCCCAAGCGAGTTTCCAGATAAAGACCATTACGTAATTGTAGATTTCACAACTGGCGATGACAGTTTGTGTAACAGTAGATGTCGGCGGTAACTAATGTCACGTTCCACGAGGTGAACGTTCGCATAGAGATTAAATGTCACGTTTCGCGAGCTGAACGTTCGCATACTAATTCCTCACAACGACAGCTTAGGCTGCCTGTGCCACACATAGTGCTAAGACTGAAACAAGTTAATTTTGAAGCGCGGTTGCACGATTTAAAAAATCGTCTTGTTAGATGTTGAAATGCTCCTTGAGAATCGTTTTACGTTTAAAACAAAAACCTATTCACGTTTACATTCGCAAATGTCCGAAATTTTCGCCACTGAACTTAGAAGTTTCACATGCGTTAAATATTTTGATCTTTCCACAACTATAAGTAAATCGGTACCGAATCATGCGGCAAGATAACATTTTTGCCAAAAATATATCACAACACACACTGAGAAACAAATCGGCTTTAGTCATGGGAATTTGTACAACCTTCACTCACTTTCAAACTCTTCGCCTGCGAAAATGTGGCTCTCTACACGAAGCAGGAATTTCTCTTTTCTCTCCACATCGATACCACTTCTTCCGAACCTCGATTTCGATTACTTGAAGTCGGGCAAATGTGATGATATAAATACATCCAGAAAATCTCAAATGAGCCTGGCTCAGTGAGGCACGCAACCCAGGCTGGTAACGAACGCGACCGAAATTAGTCTGCTGCGAAGTCTGGTGGCTTCGCAGCAATAAATTATATACCAGTATACCAGAACCAGCCAGTATGTTTGAAGCAAATGCTAACTTACCAAAGACTATGGGCTTGGTGTCAACTTTGCTATATTTCCCAAGAACTAAATTTATTCACCTACACTGTAGTTATCAAAAAGGAAAGCTACAGCATGCTGCTGTTTACGATATCAAATTTAGAATGAAATAGAATATTTAATGACATAATGCAAGTGACTACTTAGAAAGCTGCATAGTACTGATTATTTTAATTCAGTTGGTTGGTCATTGCGACTCATGAGGAAGTGCTGTGAAGACTGTTTTTAATGCTAAAACCATTACATAATCATTATGTTGTTGTCCTCAAGACTTACTGTTACAGTGAATAATAAATTTTAAACTGACAGATACTGCAAATAACCTGTATAGCACTGTTCTGCAGAAAGAGATCCTTTTGCACAAGTTACATTGAGCCTTAAACTTCAGCAGAGGTGTAATAGGAGGACACGCAATGGAACCGTGAGCCATTCATTCATTGCTAACATTCACTGTGTCTGTCATAGATGATTTGCCAGTTTAAGAACATACAAATCACAACCAGATATAATTTACAAGTAGTGGTTTATGTACTGTTGTGCTGTTTTTAGATTTTTTGTGTGCTTGTCAGCACTTTGCAATTCAGTTGACAAAACATACCTTGGAACTCAGTTAATATTTTCAAGTAGATGTAAGTCAGTTTTTACACTTCTCTCATTTGTAATTTAAGTTCCAACTACTGAAAACAGTATGAGGTATATTATTTGTCCAAAAAGATTCACTTCGTGTAACTCAGCTAGGAGACGAGAAATCTCTAACTTTCGTCAATCGATCGATCGATCAATCAATCAATATATCTAACATGGTCAGTACGCTTAGCTAAAAAAGCTCGTTCAGTTTAATTTGAACATTGATATTAAATTGCAGGTGGCAATGTCTGACGCAAACTCATAAGTAGGCCTCTTACTTAAACATATTCAAGAAAGTTGAGCAAGGCCAAAATCACGTTGTTTACAAAACAGCTGGACACATAATTTTTGAAATTTTGAACAAGAAATGTTTGCCGAAAGTGTGACCTGGTATCCAGGAGACCCGAACAATTATTTTTTGCCACTTCCATTGGTTGCCCTCAACGTAGGGGTTGTTGCTACAAATCATAACAAACTTTCACAATTATCAATCTGCCATTATATATTTTTATTCCATCTATTGCAATTTATCTTTTGTTATTTTGAAAGAGCCATCAGGCTTTATGTAATAACCCAAGTTATTCTCGCATTTTGATTGGTTCTCGCCTATGATCTATTAGAGGACAGATGCACGATTGACGTCATCATTACAAAATTTTTCCCTCTGCCGTTTTACATTGTAAAATGGCGGAAAGTTTTGAGAATTAGGATGATATTTTATACGTACGGTGGCCCACAACTGTCACGGCAATAATAAATACCTCACGGCA
>CM042746.1:23060278-23065080 GCA_022496165.2 Catalaphyllia jardinei | reverse complement strand
TTGCCGTGAGGTATTTATTATTGCCGTGACAGTTGTGGGCCACCGTATATACGACTGGGCAAAAGATAAGGTACAAAAAAGTCTTGCGGAGGAATTGAATAGGTTTGAGAAGCCAGAAAACGAAAGATAAAGCAGAAGATAAAGCGGTTTCTTTAAAAAAAATGATACAGAAATAATTTTCTAGCAGTCGGCAGTTTAGCGCGAGTAAACCACGCACAAACTTGGTCTTGGTAAGCCGAGAACCATTGCTTTATCTCGAATTAATTTAACAAACCCAATATACAAAATTCTGAGATTAATTTATTTAAAAAGTTAACTTTTCCCAGTGTCAAAACAACTGTTGACTCACTGATTGATGTCAGGAATGAAACGTCAAAACATCACTTTTTAAAAATGGTAAAATAAAATACATAACCTTGCTCTCCGATGCAAATGTTCCTGTCCGTTTCAGGCCACAGCAGCGGGCTAAGTATAGCTAACCACAGCTCACGGTATAAAATGTGTCTCCGACACTATATCAAGCTGATTTGAGAATCACCAACCACAGAAGACAAAAATCTCCACCGTCATTTACGCTCCTTTCATTCAAAAGTCGAATCAAATGGCCTCTAGGCTGACCGCAACCACAAGTTTTCCGTGGGTATTTTTTCAACTCCTGTAATTTTCAAGGCAACGTCCAAGCTTTTCGGCTCACAGGGCTGCTCCAATGACAAAAACTGACTTGATTATTCCAGCATTTTCTTCGAGATTCGTGGATTTTGCAGTTCAATTCTGCGACGCGACGCTCGAGTCAGGATTGACAAGTGGCGTGATTTTTCTCGACCAATCACAATTCTTTGCTATGCATAGCAACCAATGAAACTGCTTCATTTTGAATGTATAGATCACGTCAAATGGCTTTTTTTCGTGCAAAAGCGGGGCAATGCGGGGCAAAAGACCAGTTTTCTTAAAATGTTTTGAAACAAAAAATTGGCTTTTCATTATTATATAAAACAAATAGATTCCATGTTACTGTGCGTCTGATTCAGTAATAGATCACAGAAGACGTAAAAATGTGGTAAGAACATCAGTGACACACTCAGCTACGCCTCGTGTGCCACTTTTTTGTTCTTACCACATTTTGACGTCATCTGTGATCTATTACTGAACAGACGCACGGCATCATGGAATCTATTTGTTAAATTGATAATATTCCTTTTGATTAATAAAAAATAGACTAGGCGAAACTCGGTTGATCAAGCTTTACAAACGTTTTCAAGGACAAAACATTGCTTTGGTTTTCGAATTATTCAACTCTTTTCTTCTTCTTCGTCGAACGAAAAGAAAATATTTGTCAACCACCATTTTGTTGGCCAGCGCTAGCGATATACCAATGTACTTCATACACAAATCGAGGCATCTAAGGAGGAAAGTGCCGAAGTTACGCTTAATGTCGTGAGATAAGATCAAATCGAAGACGTCAGAAACGGAAATAATTTCATTTCAACTGCAAAGATTCGACGTACCACGAAGCTGTGATTCCTAAAATCAGTTGTTCAGCAATATTGAAAATGGCGGCTTTCTGAATCGAGTAGAAGACATCTACAGCTGTCAGTCGGCCTGCGAAATATTTAGTAAGGATGTATTATTCGAGAATTCTTTCCATCGAAAGCGAGCGAACCTCCAATAAGTCATATTTCCACATCACCTTCAGCGCGCAGAGATGTTTGCCGTTCGGCGATCAGATGAAAATGAGCTCGAGCGAAAATTTCTCCCGGCACGCTTTGCGAGTCGTGTCCAACACCGCCTGTCTCAAACTGTAGTAAAACCAAAACCAAAAGCAAAGTAATTGCTTGACTACTTAACCTTTCCATACTCAACTGAAAAACACGCTAAAGGAAAAAGGGTATTTGAGTTTCCTGGATCAGAAACAATTGTGAGTGTTGTTATCATTTTGTTCTTTTTCCCCTTCCTTTTCCAAGGTGATATTAAGGACTACAGAACTGCCAACCTTGTGTGTCTCTTCTATTTATCAACGTTTTGTTCCTCATTTCGCCAGAGCTGTATTTATGTGTATTTATTTACACGTTGAATCATTAGAAAATTCATAAAGCTCGTCAATTTTGTGACTTTCAGTGTCTTCTTTTTCTTTTTCGTCAATCAAGTATGGTTAAACCTGTATGAGCAGGCACTTTCGGGAAATGAGCTATTTTACAGGTAGCTTCTATTTATAAAAACGTTCGTGCGAGAATGTTTTCAATTAACACGGTGCAACCGACCGTGAAACGGCCTTAAACGGCAGATGTTCAAAACCCGGGGCACTCCTATATGCAAAGGTTGAGAAACGCTCGTCGTCTCGGGTATAAATCAAGGATCCTGGTCTCACTTAGGGTGTTGACGATGAAACATCACTATTTTTAGCTGTCAAAGTATCATTTAGGAAGCACTCAAAGAAATAGTGATTAAAAGGAACGCTATTGTTTAATTTCTGTTTTCAGGCTTGATTTCTGCTGATCTCTCGATTACGCGAGTCGGGTCTCCAAGTGTCCACGGGATCCTCTCTTGAACAATAGCTAGTAATTGAACCTATTCCGTTTTAAGTGGCATCTTTTAGGGGTGTAATGAAGCTCAGGCAACGTCCACACCCCGTAGGAGCTAAATTCAAATTTTTCGACGAGCATTCCTTGCCTTTTCATATAGAAGCTCCCCCCGGGTTTCCAAATGTCTAACGGGAAGTGAAGGAGTGATGGAGTGAAATCGTTCCACCACTACATTTCCAAGTTAAAATAAACAATTAATATGTTACCTCCTTAGTTTTGATACAGTCGCATTTGGAATCTCTGTCATTGGGCTGCTGTATGTGTTCCATGTCTAAGTGCTTCATAGGCTTTGTAATCTGACGTTTAGCATACTCCTGCAAAGTATTAAAACAGCACAAATTACACTATGTGGTTGTTTAAAATGCTTCCTTTTCCTCTGACTCGAGCACAGTCAATCAAGTCAAAACTAATCACTTTCAAATGGAAAACACTGACTGCATGAATTTCACCACTGAGCACACCATTTGACTGCTGCATGGTTAGTTAGGGATAACCATTTTAATGCTGTGTGAAACACGTCCTCTGTAGGTGGTGGCTGCACGGGGATGTTCCACCGTATAATAATTATACATAAATTTAGCTGTCTCTTCATAAGTCACCATGCAATGCACAATAAAGAAGAAGCCTAAACGCTTTCCCGCAGGATGGTTTGGTCGATGTTCTATAAATGTCATCAACTCTGGAAGGCCATCACTGTAGAAATATATCCAAACAGAAATGCTAACATTCAGTTTTAAAGTTGTACTTTCTTCAACAAAACTATAATAGAATTTGTTTGCATTCAAATTTGCATACATTTGATAGTAAGGGTATAAACATTGTCAACATTGTTACTGTTGTGTCAAAGTGACACAAAACTGCCTCAATAAGTTTGAATTTCACTAAAAACTTATTCCCTGGCTTCGTTTGTGTACTTTTTTTTCTACGTTGCTATAGAGGTTTAGGTCGTGTTACTTAAGTAAAGTCGAAGTAAAGCGATTTCAGGGAAATTTGGCTTCATTGTTTTTCTTTGTTTTTTATAGGCCATGATAAGAAAATAGTCGTTTTCCAGCTATCAAACATGCACTGTATATAGATCGTTTTCACGTGACGTCATCACTTTCCAAAATTTAAAACTAAAGATCCACCAAAGTTTTTATCCTCATGAGGTACAAGAAGCGGCATACTTATATCTGTTTACAATTTTACAGCTCAATAGCTTGCTTCGTTTGAAAACCAGAGGATTTTGAATTTCCGGATTATGTAGGTGCGTGACGTAAGGCAACGATTGAGTTTGTTGAAAAATATAAACTTATCTCATAATTTGGAGCTCTTTTAGAAGTTCAAGCATTAGAAAAAGTGCTTATGTAAATGCTTGTTTTTTCAGTACTGATAATCAGTCGCCTAGATAGCCAAAGTAAGTTGCAGATGTTACACAATTTTCCGGCCGCCATATTGGTGTACCACGGATATACACCAATATGGCGTTTTGATACTGGGCTCTGCGAAACATTTCGACTAATATCTGAAGTTTAGGGAAACGCACAGACCTAAAACTTGGACAAATGTCTTCTTTATCTTCTAAAATATCACAATTTCAGAGCTTTTTGCACTGAATAGTATTTGATTTTTTTTTTGCATGACAGTGAGAATGATCTATAGGTAAAACCTGGAGGAGACGGGAGTTTTTCATGGGTATTTTCCGCCTTCAGTAAAGTCGTTGGGCTTCATGATGGGTCGCAATGAAAAATATCTGCGAGATTTGTGAGTTTTTAAACTCCCACTTGGTGGATGTTTGCTGGCAATTCAGAAAGCAACGATGTGGTTCCCCTTCGTGGCGAGTCTCGCTTTTAAGATTTTGAGATCAGCGATGAAGGAAAGCTCAGGGTGATGGTAGTTCTTGATGCATGTTTATGGTTAAAATAATATGTCCCTTTGGCCCAACACAATTTCAATTTCGCATTCTTCCACGCCAAACAAACACAAAGACAAGACCACTTAGTCCTGTGGGATATGGGTTTATTTCTAAATGTAACTATGAAAACGCGGCGTGCCCCAGGAATCCCACGTATTAAAACAACCCTAATTTTTCTATATGTATCTTAAGTGACTACTCAAATGGAGTTTTTTCAGGGTAGGTAAAAACAAATGATCAAACATATAATGTATGTAACTGAAAAAAACATGTTTAAAAATCCCAACTGGCAGGAGGGAGATGTATCGGTTGATATGTCGTTCGTTACT
>CM042746.1:22995278-23055278 GCA_022496165.2 Catalaphyllia jardinei | reverse complement strand
AGGCTGGAATACATAAAGACACAAGGCAAGCAACTATTCTCAAGTTTACTTATGTGAGTAAACCACTTCATCATTACCACAAGATACTAATCGGGGCATTTATTCAAGTCCTGTGCCATTGTTAAATGCATTTGTGGCACCTGTAAAGATATCTTGAGCGACAATGGCACTAACTTTGTTGGAGCAGAGACAGAGATCAGATTAACCATCTAACAGTTAGACAAAGAGGTTATTCAGAGATCTCTGCTTGAGAAAGAAGTTGAGTGGCACTGTCAGCCTCTCAAGAATTGCCACCAAGTCAATCTAGGCCGTGTTTTTGCGTCATTTACGCAGAATATTCTATTCTGACGCAAAATGAAATGATCGTGGGGTCATACCGATGCAAAAAAAAGAAACAAACAAAACCCCCCCAAAATAAGTTTTCTGGTATATAAGTACTTCCAAAGCAGCAGGCAATAATGAAAGTACATTTAAAAACAAATATGTGTGCTTACTAGCCTTATATGAACGCGCGAAATCGTCTACGTTAATTTTAGTTTCATGAAACGCCAGCAAAAGTTAAGTCTTTTTTTACGCCAAAGAGAGCGGCAACGGAAAGTGAAGATCAAGGTGAACTGGAGGAGACAAATGACGAAGGTGGAGAAATTAGTACAACAGTGAGTCAATCCGCAGAAGTTGCAGAACTTCCAGTCGAGCCGACGGCCTCAACAAGTACCACTGTGAGAAGTTTCCTTTTATTCATAATTGGTCTTTTCCGGCTTTACAATTATTTAACTGTTTCCAGTTACTGCAATAAACAAATCAAAACTGTGAAAAGCATAAAAACTATCATAGGGATAAAAAATTCGAAAACGTTGAAACTGACTTAAAATGCTAAAAAGTTGTAAAAATATACTGGTAGTGTATAGCATAATAGGGATATTGCCAGTTTTTCAAAGTTTATTATTATCATAATAATTTGACCCAGACCATTCTTGAAATGACCCAATTTAAAATGTCACGTGGGACATTTGACCCACTTTCCATAATTTCTAGATTGAACACGGCACACCTCTGGGTAATTAATGCCATTGTGCACTATTACTGACCTGATTTCTTAGATTAACAATTTAAATTAAAGAAAAACGTTAAGTAGAAGTAACATTCCTAAAATGGAATAAAGTACGATCCTGTGCTGCATTGTGGGACGAGAGAAAAGGAAACTGCCAGCCATATACTAGGGGTAACTAGGACTGTTGAGAATAAACTCTGCTTCATCAGGTGTCTAATAGTGCACAGACTGAAGTTCAAAGTGGAATAATTTCATGGCAATTTCCCATAACTTAACAGAGGAGATGCTTACACCACATCATGCTGAGTTGCAGATTCAATAGCATGCATTAACATAGAAATGCAAGATGTCTTGATTGAAAATGAAATTTTATGAAAAATTGTCACAAGTTAGAATGTGACATCACCGGACAGAATTATAACATTCAGCATTCAGGCATTTCTTGTCCTGGGATTAGGCTGAGGGTGGGAGACTACTGGCAATTTTAGGCTACATTTTTGATTACTTTTGCAAAGATACAATGTTATTTTTCGGCTTTATGCATTACACCGCAAATAGTGAAAGCCAAGATGGCAGACTTGATGATATCATTACCAACAGGAAATGTGTCACATTGTAGAGAAGGAGAAGAAGTAGCTATCTAATATTTAACAATTTAAGTGTCATATTACAATGAAAACCAAGGGTAAGGGTTCCATTCACACCTGTTGTACTGTAACTTGGTAGGGCTTTGAAGTTACCCAGGAGTTAAGCTTAAAAGGGAAAACTTCACACTGTAACTCCACAGAAATGTTGACATGATACAGGTATTTTCAACTTTGGGTTGGGAGGTAAACGTCTCTAGGTGCAAGCATTTTGGAAAGTTCTCATATTAACATGATAGTAAATTTTACAAATTGATGTCAGTTTTTCGTCCCTCTGTCTTGTTATTGATCATGCTTTTGTCCACTATTCCTGAGTTGAGCAAACACATCTTGTCCATAAGGGACACGTACCAGAACATAATTTGCTGTGACCCGGAAAATAAAGGCTCACACCAGACCCTATTCAAATGTGACAAAGAGATGCAACCTCTGCATAACGGAAAAATTATTCATAATAAGCAAACTAGGCGTGGGCACTTTAAACAAAAGGAACGACCTGGCGAGGGTGTCCCTGGATACCAGCAAGTACTTGATAAACCATGCTTTAACAATCCGCCCATAAAAGAAACTTGGTTGGTCAGTGTTTGATGCACCTAACGAGATACCCCCACTCAGCCTTTTCAAAACAGTTTTGCAGTGACATCAACAACGTTTTAGAACTACCCTCACCCAGAAGATCACAAAGTACGAACTACAACTCCTGGGTTCGAACCATTTACCAAGTTAAGTAGTGAAATGCTTTAATTTATCCTTCCATATACAATTAATTATATAGCTCCATGACTGTAGAGAACTCTGCCACTCAGTGATAAGGCTTTTACGTATTTGAAGATAAAAATATAAAAATATATATTTATCATTGACTTTTTCTTGTTACATGAAACAGCAGTTCCATGAACTGCAGTGCAGCCAATGGTGAATCATAGTTCTGATGCAAGAGTGACCCTTCTGTTTGTTTCCCAATACTTTGTTTTAAGAACACTGTCTACATGTAGTTTATTACTACCTTCTCATCATTGGCGATGGCCCACTTTAACTGTCTTTCTAAGTCACTTAGATCTCTCTTGAAAGGCACATAATGGATCCAAGGCTGAAGTTCCCCATAGAAGTGTTCATAATATGATGATTGCTGTTTAAATACTAACGAACTGCCAGCCAGAAGGTATGGTAAGCGGTAAGCTGCCACTGTTCCATCGATATTTATCTGGTATTTCCACTATCAATGATGAGTAAATAAATACAAAAAGATGAGAGAAATACAATGCATAGTTAGAATTATGTTCAGCCCTAACCCCCTTCGTGTGGGAAACCTTTATACAGTAAATAACAAGGCCCTGAATCATATTGCACATTTCATGATGTCTTATATAAAGTAACAGGTCACTACAAAATGTGCATCCCTCAATCTGGACCCCCTTATGTTTTCTTCCAGAAAATACAGGCTCTTTTTTTAAATAACTAACAAACAGATTCCATGTTGCTGTGCGTCTGTTCAGTAATACAGTAGATCACAGATAACGTCAAAATGTGGTAAGAACAAAAAAGTGGCACAAACACTGATGAACATTGATAACAAATATTATATTTTATCTTCTTACAAAAAAAAAAGACTAGCTTAATTGAAAAGAGCAAAAATAATATTGATGGGCGACAGGGTTTTCCTGATTGTAAATGCCACCTGCCGAGTCTAAAATCCATTTTGTTGAAATACAAGGTTTATCAATGCTGTTTTTGTTATATTCTTATTTAAGCACTTCCTTTTATATTTGTCTATCTCGTAAAATAACACATGATCCATCCGCCAGTCAAAGTCTACATGGCTAGCGGCAGAAGCTCAGCCTCTTTGTTAATCAGCTCATCAGTGAGTTGCAAGTCAGTCCCTTTCAAGTCATTCTTTAAGGCAGTGCAAAGCATATCCACATTGATTAGATAGCCCTGAGCTTGCTCTAAAAGATACCATTTGTGGTGGTAATGACGTCATATGACGTCATGTCATTTGACGTGTCATTATAAATCCCTCTTCTTGGATTTCGCTATTTTTTTGAAATTAGACTAGATATACAGGAAATTAACACAAAATCAAGCCAGAATGCTTGTGAAATGTACAAATTCAAAAGTTTCTGTTTCTTTTGATGAAGAAAACTGGAAAAGAACTCAGTACTTTATTCTTGGCTTCAAGGTGAGTAATTTTCAACACTTTCAACACCGTTTCAGGTCTAAATCACCTTATTGCAGGAAACAGCAACTATATTTTGCTACAGAAGAATGATTATTTGTTAACCAGTTGTGTACATGTCTATAGATCTAGTATTTTAGCACTGAATAAGCTATTTCCAAACTTGAGGAGTTCGCTGAACTTACAATAATTGTAAGTTCAGTGAACTCTCCTCAAGTTTGGAAATAGCTTATTCAGTGCTAAAATACTAGATCTATAGACATAAGTGTCCAAAACCACATCATGACATGTTACATGATTTGGAAAGAAATGAAAGGAAGCTCAACTGATGTCTATAGATCTGTTCCTTAGGTGTCTGTACAGACTCAATAGCAAAGAGATGTTTTTAAACAATAGAGTGTCCAAAAGTCCTTGGAGCACTTGTAAAAATGCAAACTGGTCACACATTATTTTGAAGTGGGAAGTCATTTTTTAATTTTCCGAACTGACCTTGCCCATAAGCAATGTTGAAGTAGTTGGTCTTCTTTAAATGAATCAACATCAACGTTGTGTTGGAGGTGGGGAGGTGGAGGTATATATTGGCAAAAGTGCAGTCCCAGATTGCACATTCAAACAAGTTCAGGATGATATAGCCAATTTTGTCCATGATTTTCACAGACAGCTCAACTTCCTCTGTCACCCTCTCAGTCCTTATGAAACAATGTATTGGTGACTGGTCATATTCTGTGCTGTCGTTTTACCTTGGCTAAGAAAAGGTTTGCAAAGAAAACTCCAGAGGAGCAGTTAGAGTTGTTTGTCTTGAATTTACGTAAAGGATTTTGGGTAACAGTGAAAAATAGTTCCTAAAGTATACTGTCGGCCAACAGTTGGCCGACAGTTGGCCAACAGTCTGCCAACAGACGGCCGACTATCAGCCAACAGTTTGCATTATGTTTGAGGCCAAAGTGTTGGCCGACTGTCAGCCAACAGTCGACCAACAGTCCGTGACCTGTTGGCAACCAGTCGGTAACATGTCAGTAACCTGTCGGTTGGGCAAACTAAAATGATCGTAAACATTTACTTGTCTGTTGCTACTAAACTACATAAAAAGAGTTAAAGTCATTTCATAACGATACCTTGCTCAGCACTCTTGCCATTTTGAAAAGTTTGTCTAGTTCAGACATACATGAAGTACTGTTAACTATAGTTTCGCAAGGCATTATAGGGGGATTGGAAAATTGCTTTTAGCTTTGCGTATTTGTTGCCCCAAAATAGTTAAATCAAGCCTATTTTGTGTAAAAAATAAGGATATATAAGGGACTTTGCCCAGCTGCTGATATTGATCCAACAAAGATATGAGAAATGGGTACTAAATTTACCATTAAAGTTTGGTACGTGCGGTCAGGAGATGGAGTAAAAAAGCCTATTTTACAGTTCAAAGAGGATCAAGGATATAGGTATATATATACGGCTCAGATTAGTCTCGTGTATGGAATTACTTAGGCTTTGACGCTTGAAGAATGAGGAATGCACAATACTCTGTCTTTGTTATCATGGCGTGCCCTGTACCGCGTAGTCAGCCCATAACACTGCTGCATCATTTTAAATTCATTATTTCAATTATTTTCTGCGTACCGCACAGCTGGCTATGAAGAAGTTAGTTCGAGTGGCAGGGTAGTCTGCAGTTAAGCCCGAGCCAGAGTAACTTTTACAACAAGACCTGAAGCCTAAACATGATATATCATTGTTTGTTTTCAGCCTGGATCTGAAATTTGAATTCTCGCGTTTATTTAAGGTCGTCTAAGGTCTATTATCAACAACGTTTGAATATAACTGCATTACGTGAGAGCGACAAGCACATATGTATCAGCCATCCACACAATCATGAAGTTATCAACAGTCCACAAGCTTTGAGTCAAGTTCTAGATTGCACACAGAGGACATCTTTTTGTGTTACTTATAAGTGATCAGATAAGATAACAACTTTGTTACTGTGTCAAAATCTCTAGCCTTCAACGTGCGCTATTTGGGGGCACCAAACTACCTAAGCTAGAACTAGTAATAGTTATCACTCAAGCTGCCCCCGCTTTCTTTTATTTCTATGTTACAACATTTTATGCATTAGGTTCGGCATATGAAAGGTTCAGCGTCAGAATCAAAGCCATTCCAAAGGCGAAATTCCTGGCTGAGCCAGGCGGGAAGAACGGCTGAGCCATTCTAAATTCAAAGAGCCGTTCTTAACTAATTCAGACGCTGAACTTTTCATGTACTTAATTCAAGGTATTAGGTTCGGCTCATGAAAAGTTCGGCATCTGAACCGGGCCTAAGTTAACTAAATTAACCAACACATTCTGTTCTCATGCGCTATCACATGATATTCTTTACATGATACTCTCACGAAAAGCATTCTGGAAAAAAAAATCAAACCATTCTGTTTCTAGTTTGATACTGAAAGAAATCATTTGTATTGATATATGAGCAAACGTATCCCGAAAGCAGAACAGAAGACGAGATTCTTTCCGAGATGTAAACAGAAGTACATACCTGTCAACCCCAAGAGTACAAAAATCTGGAGATGTCTAGAAATCTTTCCATTGTGATAATGTCATAAAAGACAATGTCCAGGAATAACCTCCAAAAATTACCCAAAAGGCATTCCGAGAGACTGGGAGATTTATTGAAAAACCTGGAGACTCCCGGGAAAACCGGTAGAGTTGGCAGGTATGGAAGTATTGCATTACAGTCGCCATATATGCAAATTAGAGTCAAGTGAAAACGCCACAAAACATTCACATTTACATTTGGATCCCTGCCAATCACCCAGCCGTCACATGGGCTCTAGGCCACGTAAGATTACTCAGTAAAAATAAGCGATCCAAATAAACAAGATGCCAAATGTAAAACTGACGATCGGAAGGGTATTTAGCTATCATTTCAGTTGAAACTAAACCACACTGGCCTCGAATGCCTAGTATACTTCAGAATTTCATACGATACTCTCTGAGCTGTTTTTCTCTTCAGGATCTTTGAAAGAGTTTTCAATTTGTTTTAGATCAGAACCTCAGTCATTTCGAAGTGAATTTATTTCATCACGCTAAAATCGTAATGCAGGCCATGTTGTAATTGGAGTCTATTTTTGACCTTGAAATGCCTCTCGAAGATGGCGTGCGAAACCCGACCTAATTACATGTAACTGACACCATTACCCGAGACCACGGTGCGCGCCTAGTTTCATCAAATTGAGTAAACTTCCCCTACTACCAACACACTTCTTACTTTCTTCAAATTCCTTGTATTCCTTGTATGTATACACGCGGGGGATCCTAGGGTGCTTCCTCGGGTTTTGGCCTCTGGGCCTCTGGGCCAAAACCCTGTGGGGGCAATTACTTAATTATTATACATTGTACTCACTATCAGCATTCTGATTCGACAACAGCCCCCTACTTATTTTGAGAATTCGCGTGATATTGTGGACAAGCATGATTAGGGTATAATCTCCTATCCTATTATATGTGCAGATTATACCTCGTGCAGTGCGCATGCGTAATACAGCTTTGACTAAAGAGCGCGAGCACTTGAATGGTTTCAAAAGAGGCGGCCGCTTGGTGCATTTGTCCTTGTATTTTTAGAAGCACAAATAAAATCTACTTGCATTTCACACATATTTTCCATACAATGTATAATAAAACAATAATTGAATTCTGTTTTTGTGATATTGGGAATAATCAAGGTCTCGATTACACTTGCCGAGACCTTGATTATTCCCGATATCACAAAAACCTCATCCAATTATTGGTTAAAATTACAAAATGCAAAATTTATATGTATGTATGTATGTATGTAGTTCAGTTTAGGTGCTGATCACTGCTGGAGCCAATATAGTGCTCTACAATGAAGGAGCTTTTAACAACCATTTGTTTCAATAGACTACTCAGATTTTGAGAACATATGGGTTGTAATACAAATCTGTTTCGTAGGCTAACACTCATTAGTATCACCCAACTAGTGGACTAATGCAAATCCTGCATTTTGATTGGCTACGCTACTAGGGGTCTAATAGTAATAGTCATCGAGTAGCAAAATTCGCCGGTTTTTCTTTCGTTTTCCCCCCAAATAAATATTTCTTCAACTTGCATTTGCCAACTTTGTTATTGCCTTTTCTGTCCGACTAGTTGGGTGATACTAAAACAATTAGACCCTTCGCCCTCAAGGGCCACGGGCCAATAGCCCATTCGGCTTCGCCTCATGGGCTATTGAACCGTAGCCCTTTCGGGCTACGGGTCTAATTGTCAATCAGTTATTTTCCATATACACTGAAGCCTGCATCAACACACATCAGCATTTTGTTTGCGCAAGACGCAATAAACCGTTACAACGGCCTGTTACAAAACACATCGTAAATACCGTTACAATTGATCGTTGCATGTTCGAACGCCGTTTTAAAAATTACAAAAGCTATGCGCGTGCTTTAAGCATGTCAAATTTTTTACTGAGTGCTAGTATGCGCGCGCTGTAAAAACGAAAATACAGTTACAGTTAACC
The DNA here is from genome assembly GCA_022496165.2 of Catalaphyllia jardinei. Classification (NCBI taxonomy): domain Eukaryota; kingdom Metazoa; phylum Cnidaria; class Anthozoa; order Scleractinia; family Caryophylliidae; genus Catalaphyllia; species Catalaphyllia jardinei. The sequence goes on along the minus strand of CM042746.1, from coordinate 23,046,886 downwards.
ATATCTGAGGATGAATTTTCGTTGGTGTCGGCATGTAGAAATTAGTTCGTTTCCTTTGTTTAATGTAGCCGTTGCCGGTTTGGTGACGATGAAATGCTTCTCCGCTGTGCATAGATTGCATCGCTTTGTCAGGTTGGAGTAGGGCTTCGCCTTGGCCAGGATCTTCCATTTAATGGTGAAGCGTTGTTCTTTGCTTACTCCAACCTGACAAAGCAATGCAATCTATGCACGGGGCGGGTTAACTTTATGTTAGCCTACGAAACAGATTTGTATTACAACCCATATGTTCTCAAAATCTGAGTAGTCTATGGAAACAAATTGTTGTTAAAAGCTCCTTCATTGTAGAGCACTATATTGGCTCCAGCGGTGATCAGCACCTAAACTGAACTATTACGCTCCTCCTGAGTTGAGCACTGTTTTGCCGAAGAACCAAACATGGAATGAACATCATTTACCTACTCAACAAAGAACATCCCTGTTGCCTCAGCTAAAGACCACAGCAAACAGATGATCGTAAGAGCAGAAGAGTTTTTGCGCAGGATGCGATGGAAAGCTTTCCACTACCTAGCCCAGTTACAGCGGCCGAAAAGGAGACATTTGGCTTCAAAACGAAGAACTGTCCGCCCACAATAGAAGAAATGAAGCCTTTTGAAGGTATGATAAAAATGATTCAACACATCGCTTACAAAGACGTAAAGTGTCAATTCCAGCAAGTCTTGAAGAACGACATTGCAAAAATCAAATATGAAGACCGTTTGTTTGTTAAGGCCAAAAAGTCTACAAACTTTTATAAATTAGACGCCCAGGAATACAACCAGCTTCTAAATGACAATGTAACTAAGACATATCGAAAAGCCGACGTCAAGCAAATAAGTGACATTAATAATGAGGCCAGATCTATTAGCAAGGCATTAAACATAGACGACCGAGTTGAATCAATGGCTATGAAAGAAGCATTTATTACGCTAAAGGACCACAAGGATAATTTCACAAACAGAACTACCTGTAGATTAATTAATCCATCAAAAACTGAAGTAGGCCGAATAAGCAAACAAATCCTTGAAGAGATTAACCGGGAACTCGTAAAAGCCACTAAAGTCAACCAGTGGAAGAATACATCTTCTGTGCTCCAATGGTATAGGCAATTACCAAACAAATGGAACTCGACATTTATATGTTTTGATGTCGTTGAATTCAATATCGGAAGCTCTATTAAATCGCGCGCTTGATTTTGCATCCCAACACGTGAACATTTCAGCCACCGACCGCCAAATAATCATCAACGCAGAGCACTCCCTCCTGTTCAGCAACGGCCAACCATGGAAGAAGAAAAATTCCAACTCGTTATTTGATGTTACCATGGGAAGCTATGATGGAGCGGAGACCTGCGAATTGGTCGGTTGTTACTTGCTTTCCCAGCTGAATGAAATACCCGGAGTTGAAATCGGCCTTTACAGAGACGACGGGCTGGCGGTCTTCCAACAGACCCCAAGTGCAACGGAGAGGATAAAGAAAGAAATTTGCAAAATATTTCGAAAGTGCAACCTGAAAATCACCATCGAAGCGAGCAAAAAAGTCGTCAACTTCCTGGATGTTACCTTGGATCTAAACACGGAAAAGTTCAAGCCATACTCCAAACCATCAAGCACCCCACTCTATGTTTCTTTTTTTTGTATTTTATTAATTTTTCCATCTTAGAAAGTTAAATACACTTACAAATACATGTACATACAACACACGTACACGGTGAATGTCTTTACACATATTACACACATTCATTTTTAACATCTTAACAATAAGTGCAGTACAATATTATAATGACTATAATTGCATTAGCTTTCAGTGAACTTGCCCCACTTTTTACGATGGAAGGGCAACTTATTACAAGATTTGGCAACCGTCATTTCAAGTTACAAAAAGGTGTTCAAGAGATTCATCTGCTTCTCCACAAAAAGAGCAAGCTGAAGATGGGATTATCCCAATTTTGCTGAGGAGGACATTCGTAGCAAGACATCTGTTGAGAAATTTATATTGAAATTCGCGTGATTTTGCGTCTAAGGCAACACAATGTGGTAGGCTGTATATTTTTTTCCAATCTAATTCATCGGATGCAAATTGAGCGTTGTATTTGAGTTGAGCTGTTGGTGGAGTAGTGCTTCTATTACGAATTTCCTTATAAACGAGCTTTGATTCGGCTTTGCCAAGTAAGACATTTTGACCATTTAAGTGTAACTGAACTTGATTTTGTAAGTTGAAAGGCTCGATAACAGAATGATTACATGTTTTTAAAAATGCCAGCCATTCAGTTGGGAGAGCATCAATTACACAAGTAAGTCTGAAAGCATCTAATGGTGAAATATTCAATTCTCGAGGATGGTTAGTCAGAAGCTTATTATCTTCATAAATCAGGTCTCCTATTCTGAGAATGCCTATATTTGCTAACCTATTGTAATAGACAGACTTACCATCCACACAAATAGCTTTGTTGTTCCATAAGATAATTTTTTAAAAATCTGGATTGGTGGGTAATTTGCCTTGATTTGCAGCAGAGCATTCTGCGAAATATTTAAGGCATTCCTCATAAAACATTGGAAGCTTGACGGGCAAAGTTTTTATATTATAGTTGCAACATAGGATAAATTTACCTCCAACTGGTTTTAGATAGTGTAAAAGTATAGTTTTCCAACTGCTTGGTTGCTCATTTGCAAGTCGTTTGCAACAAAGTATTCTTTGGGTTTTGATTATGGAATCTAGGTGTGGAGCTTTGAGCCCGCCATTTTCAATGTCACTAATAAGCGCTAGGTGTTTGATTTTGTTTTTTCCTTTCCAAATAAAGTTAAAAATAATTTTATTGGCCTCTTTCACAAATTCTTTGTCTAAACAGATCATGCTTGCTCGATAAAGGAATATTGGGATAATGAATGTCTTGACGATTTGAATCCTGCCAATAATAGTGAGGTCTCTCCATTTCCATATCCTTAACTTATTCTTAATCGAAGTGATTAATTCGTCAAAGTTCAACTTTTGTTTAACGCGATAATCATATGTAAAATGAATCCCCAGAATTTTAGGTGCATAGCGAATCAAACCAGCCTCCCAACATAATCAAAAATATACCAGAATCAGTTAACAGACGGCTCTCAGAAATCTCATCCGACGAGGCCGTGTTTAACGAAGCTGCAACTACGTACCAGGACGCGTTGCACAAGAGTGGATATACATACAAACTGGAGTTTTAAACCACCACAAAGGGCACCGCCCCAAAGACGTAACCGATCCCGGAAAATTATCTGGTTCAATCCGCCGTACAACAAAAATGTCAAGAGAAAGATAGGAAGAGAGTTTCTATGCCTTATCGATAAATGCTTCTCTGCTGGCCACAAATTGAGGAAAATCTTCAACAGAAACACTCTCAAACTGAGCTACAGTTGCATGCCGAACGTACAACAAATTATAAAGGGACATAATCAAACTGTTCTTAAGAACTCGGCACAGCCGGCACAAGATCAAGCCGAAAGAGCATGCAACTGCAAGAAGAAGGAGGAATGCCCCTTGGAAGGATACTGCCTCGCTAAAGGGATCGTCTACCAGGCCCAGGAGACGGCTGCCGGAAATACTGAAACCTATGTAGGTCTTACATCCACGGAGTTCAAAGCTAGGTTCAGAAACCATCAAGTGTCGTTCAACAACGAAGCACGCAAGAACGACACGGAACTTAGCAAGCACATCTGGCAGCTTAAAAGCAAAGAACAACGCTTCACCATTAAATGGAAGATCCTGGCCAAGGCGAAACCCTACTCCAACCTGACAAAGCGATGCAATCTATGCACAGCGGAGAAGCATTTCATCGTCACCAAACCGGCAATGGCTACATTAAACAAATGAAACGAACTAATTTCTACATGCCGGCACCAACGAAAATTCATCCTCAGATATGGTTAACTGTAACTGTATTTTCGTTTTTACAGCGCGCGCTTACAGCGCGCGCATACTAGCACTCAGTAAAAAGTTTGACATGCTTAAAGCACGCGCATAGCTTTTGAAATTTTTAAAACTGCGTTCGAACATGCAACGATCTATTGTAATGGCATTTACGATGTGTTTTGTAACGGGCCATTGTAACGGTTTATTGCGTCTTGCGCGAACAAAATGCTGATGTGTGTTGATGCAGGCTTCAGTGTATATGGAAAGTAACTGATGAGTGGGTTAACTTTATGTTAGCCTACGAAACAGATTTGTATTACAACCCATATGTTCTCAAAATCTGAGTAGTCTATTGAAACAAATTTTGTATGTATGTATGTATGTATGTATGTGTATTTACATGTCTAAAATGATTGGTTAATTATTACATAAGAAACAGTTTTTACATTCGATGTCCAGTAGGGAATTAAAATTAACTTGTTTTATTTATTCATTTTTTAAAAATTTCCAGTGAGTCAGACAGCCGAATAGATTTTTCGAGTTTTCACCATAGGACGGGGCCTAGGTACCACAGGCTGTGTTTACCATATGTGACTGTCCTGAATCTTGGTATTATGAAGTCTGAATTTCTTAAATTATAATGAGTACTAGAGACAACAAAAAAGTCCGTGATATCCGTTTTTAAGTGAGAGTTCTTGTGGTAGACAACTACTATCTTTCAAGATTGTGGTCTTTATCGCCAACTACATCAGTGTAAACAAAGCAGAATTTCACTCCTCTTATACACTTATCTCCCAAATGCAATATTTCATGGATTACTTTGAGTTTTTTAACATATACTATGTCTATGATCTTCATTTGATAGTATCCAAGTTTAAAGCAATTTGTTAACACATCACTAGATAAGTCTCCTTTTGAAGGTTTATTAAACAGAATTTGAACTTATTTATATATATGACCTGTCGGCGCCGACACTGTCATGCTTTCTCTCATTTCCTGAAAACATAGGGTCATGGCAGCTTAGTTTGCCTTTGTAGTTTTAAATTAGCTCCTTCCATATAAAAGAGAAGTGTTTCTTAAATTGTCACTGTTGTAATAACTTGTAGGATGAGTAGTACTGATGATGTAATTGTGTACGGTCGCAAGGTATTATGAGGGGATTAAAGAGCACATGGTGGAGCGTCAAGTTAAAGTGTCACTGTGATGAAAATCGCATCTTTTCTATTGAAACCATTTTAAAACATAAACAAGTAGCCTGTATGAGAAGAAAAATGCTGTTTACTATTTTGAAATATCTCTTTTTGTTCCAGAGATATTCAAGTTTTTAAAATATGCAAATTAGCCAAGTGATGATGTCATAAGATAAGATATGTCAGCCAATTTGTTTAAGAAATGTTTGATTCTTTGCTGTACGATTCTACTAAATGTGCTCCACAATTTGAGCTTAACAGTTTTGTTACCATGGCAACATACTGAGTTCCAGACCTCCCTAATTTTAAAGGCATTTCTGGCCATCTTTGCCATTCTATTTTCATATTTGCAAATGTTGCCTCATATACATGATCCAACATGCATATAAGTATGTTAGCTTGAGTTTCAGCCTGTTGTTAGGCTCAGTAATTAAGCTGCAAATTGTGAATTTGGTGCTACGAAGAATGAGCAAATACGTGATCGAATTATTGATAAATGCAAGTCCACCGACCTTCTGGGAAAGGGACAAGAGCTAACATTGGAGACACGCAGAAGATTACTCAATCATTGGAGTTATCTCACAACCAAGCCAAACAGATCGAAGGCGATATGGGAGCACCTGTTAATGCTATCAAAAAAGACAACAAACCCGAAGGAAACGGAAGAAGTGATCAGAAGAGTCTGAAATGTTATCGATGTGGACAAAGTATACATTTTGCATGTGACAAACTTTGTCCAACAAGATCTAAAACCTGTACAAAGCATCATATGATGAAAGCACTGTTCCTGCGATTTGTGTAACCTGCTATCAGGCATCCCTTATTAGTGCAGAGTGCACTATTGGGATGGTTTAGGGGGCTGCTGTTTGCTATTGCACTAAGGCAATAATGCCATAAGGTGTAAACTTAAATGTTTGTTTAATTAATTAATTAATTTATGAATTACAATTAATTAATTAACCTTGTTTTGAAGGGGTGGGATAGGTACCTTTGATTGCTACATAAAACATGTTGCACTTAGATTTTTTCTTGGATAACATCATAAAACTATATTTGGTTCCAATATTCTCTTGTTATCCTAGTGGTAATATTCTCTTAAGAACAAAAGCAATTTGCTCGAAGCGCATGCGCAGATTGATTAGCATTAGTGTTAACATTTCATACATAATTACACACGAAGATTACTTGCTTTTCGTTGTGGTAGAACACAACATGTAAGATGCATACGCTCTAGCATTGGCAGCATGATACAATCTGTTCTTGAGTTCAGGTTTATGCATGCGATACCACACTCTCGCCTTAAAGGGCAATAGCAGTTATATTTCAGGTAATATCAGTTCTCCTTTCTAGTGCAAAAGAATGCTTTTGTGACAACGTATGTTTTTGGAATCGTCCCTAGCTTGGTTAAAAAATGTTGTGTACTGTTTTCAAAGTATTCCGTGTTTGTGAAGCTTTGAAGAGGGAAACAAATTGATCTCCTCAGCCGCTTGCTTATTTTCTCCCCTATGAAAGAGAACAAGAAGTTCACAAATGTATTCACCTGCAACATTTCAGAGTTAGCGGCATTAAAATTAGTAATGTTGTGACAAAAGAAACTTCTGAAGTATTGATACAGACACTGTGGCACTTACAGGAACGAGAACCCCAAATAAATTTAGTCAGTCTTTAAGGGGACTGATTCACCGATGAAGGATATAATATCGGTCAAGTTGAAACACTTCTTGGTTGTATTAATCAACATCATTGTGTATTTTAAACTGGTTTATTGTTAACACTAACGGTGTTAACGATAAATGTGCTATTCCGAGACACGACATGACTATTTGATAATTAAATTAGTAATTGTTTATCGATGATATGAAATTTGCCTCTTGAATGAAACAAAATCATTCCTCTTCTATTTTCTTCATAAGTTGATAACATTATTTTGTTTTCCCCAGCAGGAAGAAAGAGAGCATATCTTCCTTTGTATGTTTTCGAGAAAACAAGGGTATCATGTTACAAACTTTGTGAGGAAAACAAGAGTATCAAGTTACAAAAAAAAAATTATCACGTTTGCTAGTTTAATGTATTAACGAATTTAAAAAGAACAAAATTTAATGTACAGTAAAACAACAGAATAAAATTTACAACCATCTAGACAAACAGCAATTGTAAGTTATTTTTGGTTGAACTAACAAGTTACATGCATACAGGCAGCAGATGACTCAAAACATACTGACAGTCCTGCATAACACTCTGCACTATCTGAGATTGTCTCACTAGTTTTTTCTTTTGTGGTGGGAAGGAACACCTGATACATATTACTCAATTATTTATCTGGACTCTTCTCTGATTGGTCAAGAAACAAAAGGTACTTAGAACTGATGTCCGGTCAAAGAAATCCCTCAAGCTGATGAATTCCATCATGGTGTCTGACGAGGCGAGTGAAGAGAGAGAGTTTTTGTCAGCTTTAAATGCTTCTCTTGAGAGTTTTGTGAACAAAACTCTCAAAGATGAACAAATAGAATGCATTTGTAGAATCGCACAATGTATGCCATGGGAGAGATGTTTTGGCTGTGCTACCGACGAGATTCAGCAAGAGCGCCATATATCAGTTAATTGCAAAAGTACTGTTTCATATAGCCCGTACAGCCAATGCCACATCAAAAAGTCCCTTGTAATTACCACCAACGACATGACTTCCGGTAATTGTGATTGGTTCATTCTTATCCAATGGCATCGCCGACAATCTCGCTGACAGATATTTTAATTTATTTTAATTAGGGGCAGACGAATAGTCAAGTAATTGTATCAGGCATTCTTTGCCGCCGGGAAAAAAGGAAAGGGCGCCTGATCACAGGTTACGATTTGTGCAGCAGCACTCTGGATAATATTTATGTAAGCCACTTTCTCTCGTTTTCGTCTTTTTTACTTTATGAGTGTAGCTATTGTTTTACTGAGTGCTGACCATTTGACCAAGTCAATTTAACAATTCGCACTTGTTTACTTGCTTACATAAAATATCATGGAAATATCCAATTAAATAGATTGAAAAGCTCCAGCAACACCTCATCACCTCTTCATGTCTAAGGTTACTATTATTGACTGCTTTTCAGCTCTGAGATGTCCTAAAGATGTTTTTTTGGGGCTTCAAACACTAGTCTCTTCTCCTATAACCACACTAAATTTTCAGCACAGCATAATGTACCCGTCAAATCAAAGCTTCAACATCCTCCCGGGGCATACCCTGGGCATTTGATGCCGCTTTCTGCCTGGGAGGGAGGGCATTTGATCACCACTCATAGGTGGTGGGGAATTTGATTGCCAGCCTTGATTTCATGTTACGAGTCGCGCCAATTCTACTTCGTGATTGGTCAAAGTCGCTACGAAGTCACTTGGAGATGCGCGGGAAGCAAGCAGTCAGTTGCGTTCGGTTAGCAAGCAGATAGGCCGATGGAGGTTGGCCTCTTGAAAAAATGAATGACAACATAACCCTAGACGAGTAAACTGCACTACTTTCGGAAGGACATCTTGAAGCCCAACACGGGAATCTTTTACAGCTCCTAACACCTGTGTTGACAAGCCTAAATACAAATATGACCGCTATGAATGAATCTCTCAAACGTCTCCATGATGTGGACAAACATGGCGATAAAGAGGCAGAATCTGCCTCGAAAAGACCACACCATTCGCCTGAACTAGGCATCTCTAGTGAGGTTAATGACCTGCTTACAGAGGGGCAAACGGCCTAAGATAAAAACTCCAACACGACTAAGAGTCAGGATGACGTGCTTGATGACATTGCTCAATCACTCGACGAGGCCGAGCGAACCGCAGCACCGGTCTCGGAAAAGCTTGCAAATGTTGTTGACAAAAGCTGGCTTCACAAACTTAGCGATGACCAGCTGAAAGCAAAAGTCGAGAAATATCATCGCCCAGCCAACTGTGGCAAAGTTGTTGTCTCTAAACTCAATGAAGAAATGTGGAGCAAACTTCCAAGGACAGCACAAGGGAAAGATCTCAAGTTTTCCTGCCTTCAGACAAACCTGACAAAGGTTGGTCACATCGCTGTGAAATCCACAGATGCACTGCTTGATTTAAAAGCTAAAGTTGATAGCACCTTTGTCAGAAAGTTTAACGAGCTCGTGGTAATGACCACGGATGTTATCGCTTTGTTAGGCCATGCCAGCTTTGAACTTTCTCAGCTTCACTGGGAGGACATTAAGCCGCACCTTCACAAGGATTATGGCGACCTTTGCTCCGCGAACATGCCCGTGACAGAGCACCTATTTGGTGATGAACTGCAGACCCAGTTGACCCATATTCGAGCCACTAATAAGATTAGTAACACAAGGAGTCCCTCCAATCATTCAACACGTAACTATAGCAGCCAACACTTTGGCCAGAATGGGTCTAAACAACATAACAGGCCTTTTTTATCGCAAGAGACGCCGACACAGAGTACACAGCAGAAGTCTAAGCCATCACACGAAGCGTGTGATGGCACGAAGCGTGCCGATCAGAGGAAGTAGAACTAGAACCCTCTGTTGATCTATTACCAGAACTTGAGGTAAGCAAATACAGCACAATGCTACCATGTCTTGTGGAATATTACAGGCTTAGGGTCCAGAAGCTGATGGAAGAGAATTTGATGCTGAGTGCCGTCTTGGTCTATAAAACAGTAGCCTAATACAGTGTAAAAAAGCAGCTGTCAACTTCATAAGTACAGGACAGTGTTATAATCAGGGAACTACGATGAAAAGTCCTGAAAACAGTGTGGTACGGTTGTGTTGTGTCAGTTACAGTAAGCGACGGCACTAAGCGACGGCACTTTAAATCTCTCACAAGCATGTGCCGGATGTAGGCGATGTCATCTATAAGAAGTTGCGTTAAGTATTAGTATTTGTATTTTTTGAGACTCCTGTCTTGGTGGCTGCTGTTTAACGAGCTGTGGAATAAAGCTTGTCATTATTCGTTAATCGGAACCAAATTTCATGACCGTTATATACAAGTAAAAGACAATGAAATTGTGGATTCAGGAAGTCTATTATATACAGGTGACTGCTATAAGCAGGTCAACTTAACAGTAAATATAAGAGACAATTTTTTGGGAAGTTGTTCAGTGACCGTTATACACAGGGTGACCGCTATATACAGGGCCGTTATATACAGGTTTGACTGTATCCAGGTATTTTCCTAGGACAGGCACTATGGGTTGATAGTGTCTCTCTGTGGATGAACACTATCTTGTCACATGATCAATTTAAACTGATAAGAGAAACCATTTTACAGTTGTCTGCTCACTGACCTGGCCTTGGAATGGTAGCAAGGCTCGAGCTGACCTTGCTTTGATAAAGACCCCACTGCTTTTTTTTAGTTAATCAGGTTGTTCTAATGCTAACTAGGATCATTTACATGACAAGAGCAGAGAGGTCTGTATCAAAGCAGTCACCTCCAGCCTCGCTTTCATTCAAAGGCCAGGTCACCAAACACAGAACTGTAAAATGGTCTATTAGAGAATATTTAGTGGTGAACTATAATGCATGAGAGACTTAGGGAAGTAAGAAAAGTATATCACTATGTCTGTTTTTGAAACAAACAACAAACAAAAAAGAACTGTTCTGTTTTCGAACTTAATCTCTGTAGCATATAAGAAGGCAGGGATTAAAGAGGGCTAGCATTCTTGCATTTGTGTACATGTCATATATTGCATTGACTTCTTTATTAGTCAGTGACTGTTATGAAATTGATGGCTCCTATAAAAGCTGTTATGATTAAATCCCTGTTGGGCTTATGATCTTCACACAGTGGATACGTTCACCACAACACCACTGTTTAAGGGTGGCAAACAGAAACATACATAACGTGAACAAAAATCATTACAGCTCACCTTGAAGAAATCAAAGAATGACACATGCTTGGCTTTGGGACCATATTTGCTATCATCATGCTTGAAGAAAAAGAAGTTTGTAAGTGCAGCATCAAATAGGTCTGGATTTTTTTTGGCCATTATAACAAGCTTGAGCCGTTCTTCTCGACTGTCACGCCCACGCCAAAATGCTTTGGTAATCTTGTCAGACCAATTTGGACTTCCACTGGCCTGGACTGAAAGCATATCCAAAGAAACTCTGAAATTGAACATGTACAATGGACGCTATCATTAGCATGGTTAAAGTTCAAATGATCATAGCTCAAATATGAATTACTTCATATATACTTCACATTAGCATGATTGTAAAGTCAAAACCCACAAAATATTGTCATTAATGAACCCTAAAACTAGGAGTAATCAGAGATTAGTGAAGTGCTTTCAGTATCTTAGGTGAAGAGGGGGGTTAACTCTAACAATTTATTGATGGGGTGTGTGGATGAGAACATGACCTTTTTGGGTTAAAGCAGAGAATATGATGGGCCCTACATGCCACTGGACATTGCAGGATTGAGAGTGAGAGAGAGAATATGATGTTCAGATGGTATTTGGACATCTGGTTGTACGTTGGAATAACAAATACCTTCCCTATCAATCTTCCATACTAAAAAATTGGTTATTTGATAAAAATCGGAAACTCTGACCAATTCTTTTTTAATTAATATCCATGATTGTTTACCAAAATCCTGATTCCTATGCCCACAGTGGACTGTTTGAAATATTAAGTTGAAACTCCTTGTATGTTTTGCAAATGGGCCTAGTTATGCAGCCCTCTGTTACGTTAATGGCATTTCCCAGCCTCTACCTAGACTTCTTCAAAAACATGATATTCTAGTGGTCAGCAAGCAAGTGAAGATATTACAACAGATGCTTCCGTCTCCTGAATCCCCACCTTCGATTGAACTTCAATCAAATGAACCATAGGGATATCATGATTTGCGTAGGGAATGAAAAAATATAAAGCAATGCAAAAATGTCACACTTGTTAGTTTTTGACAATTGTAAAAGATTTGCAGGCTAGCTATGATGGCATGACTCAATAAAATCGTTACACTTATTACAGTCAGATTTTGTCAAACTTTTTATCAGTGTAACTTGTAAAAGGACAAAAATAAAATCTGATAAAAGTCAATGCCAATGAATCAATCATTATCAATTATTAAAAATAATGAAAGTTACCATATAACACATGCTCTGAGTGGCTTGAACAGCATGTTTTATCAGGGAACAGAGACAGGTCCATGATGGTAAGCTGGCTTTCAAAATTTTATTTCGGAATTTTGACAAATTTGACCCAGTGATTCAAACAAATGCAGTGGAAACAAGCTATCTGTCTCAGGAGTCAAGACTAACGGTAGCCAACTAGCCTTACACTAGTTAAAATTCCATTTTGACTAGTGGTTTTTGCACTTCACTAGCCATTTTGGCTAGTGAAAATTTGTGAGCACTGGAGGCCCAGAGGGAACCCATTAAAAGTTATTTTCCAATGTTTCACAAAATGAAATTGAGTCAAAATGTGCAGAGTTTAAAACATCGGCTTTAATAAATATATATAATTTACTGGCCCAAGCAAGAACTTAATAAAATGCAAAGAATGATTACCTTTTTTGTTTGTTTTTTCCCTCAGTAAAAAGCGAATGGACAACAAATGAACTGCTTGCCCGTAATGTTTAGCAGTGAGTGAAATAATGCAGAACTCTAGGGATCATGTTTTGTGTGCACAGCATCTGGAGGTCAAATACGCTTTGAAAAATTAAAAAAATCGCAGTTCTTTGAAAATTTAAATGATGCCTATGTTTGCAACTTGTAAAGTTAAGATGGTAAAAATTATTATGTTCATGAGAAATTGTGAATCGGCGTTTTGAAAGGAATGTTTTGTGATGGCGAGGTGTGAAGTTCTGTGTGAATTTCTCACAGAAGCGAAAACTTTAGTTTTTATTGTTGTGCGACGCCTATAATTATAACATCCATGCCTCTGTTTGCAATGTGTAGAGTTAAGGTGTCCAAACAAATCAGTAATTTGAAAGAAAAGATTGTTTTTCGGTGGGCACCAGTTCTGTAAGAATCAAGGGTGCAAAAACTTTGCACTTGTCAGTTGTTCATTTAAAGCATACTGCAAGCTACACAGGCTAGCATTTACTTGACTTTATGCGATGATAGATATTTCAGTATCTGGCTGATGAAAAATTTGGTTTGGCTAGTGAATCAAACCTGTCACTAACCACTGGGCTAGTAAGCTGAAATGTCTCCAGCCCTGTATCTGCAGTAAATATGGCTGCCTGGAGACCATTGTTAACAGCAGTAGTCTTAAAACTACTAAATCACAAGTTTTGCTAGATTCCAATAAAACATGTAGCAAAATAAACAAATTGTGAACCCAGGGAATGCTTCAATAAAAGACATTACATTTGCTACAAAGGCAGAAATTACACTTCTGTATGCATAGTGTCTGGTCATGTACTTACCTTCAAGTTATTTGACAGATGAGTCATGTGCTTGAGAGTGAGAATGTTCTAGATTGTTTACCTCGATAGTTGTACCAAGATTGTGAAGTTATACAGTCATCAGACGGAAGGAAATAAAGATCATGAACCTCATAGATGTGTGGATTTTCATACAATGGTCTTCTGAGTCCGATAGCTGAACTTGAAGTCAACAAGATTGCCCATGTGCGCGGACTGAAAATATGTTGGTTGCTGAAGACATAGCGAAGAAAATAAAAATCAGAGTGGCCCACAGAGGCTCTGCCACAAAACTTCTTAATCTTTAAGTGATGAGTGATGAAAAGGATCCAGTGGAAAAATTCTGGTTGAAAGAATCAATTCCGTTGAGGGCACTAAAGAGAGAGTTGCTCAAAACACTGCATGGCCAAATAATTGAACTTATTGCAAGTGAAACGGCCAAAGGTGTTGACAAGCGTATCAAGAAACGGAGAAGAAATTGAGAACAGTGATTCAGTGAGGGCAGAATTGAATGATATCGTGGCGGGTAAATTTGAATCACCACTGTCGATAGTTCAGCCAGGTTCATTCAAACATGGCATCAGGAATCCCTCAGCAAAGCAAGGCAAAAGCAAGACTTCCCAAACTTGAAGTAAGGAAATTCCACGGGAAGGTCCAGGACTGGCAAGAATTCTGGGACACCTTGGAACATGTCACCAACCAAAAAGAAATTCTCACAGCCATAGACAAATTTGCCTACTTGCGAAGTTTAGTCACTGAACTGGCCAGATCAACCATTGTGGAATTCTCTTTGACAGCAGTAAACTATGTAGCTGCTGTTGATGTTTTGAAGAAAAAGTATGGAAAGGAAACTGGCATGCAGATTGCTCATGTGAATGACTTGTTACATTTAGCGCCACTGTTCAGCAATAAAGATACAACTCCTTTGAGGAAACTATATGACAGCTGCAGATAAGGGATATGAAGCTAAGGGACGTTGTCAAAGTCCAGGTGGGTCCTTTAGGGGGAGAGCTTCATTAACATGGAGGCATACGTAGTTACAGAAATTTCTAATATACCAGATACCAATGAGGAATTAGTAAAATCTGATTAATTCCACTGTAAAGGGCTGTGGTTCTTTTATGTCAGTAAGGGAAGGGATGAGATGATTATAGATGTATTGGTCAGGGCTGACTACCTGAGGCATTTACAGAAAGGGTGCACAATCAGGGGTAAGTTTGATGAACCTGTTGCTGTAGAAACAGAGCTGGGGTGGGTCTTGTCAGGACTCATGAAGGGCCAAGACACACACAGTGATGTACATTTCACCAAAGTAAACTTCATTGCAAGGTCTGTTGAAGAGCAAGAAAGTCTAGAAGATGTTTAAAGATTGTAGGATCTGGAGACACTGGGTATTAGAGAGATAACCGACCAGGCTCCTGCGCTATTTGAGAATAACATCTCATTTTATGGGTCCAGGTATTCAGTTTGCTTACCTTGGAAAGAGGGGTACCCAGAACTACCCACTTACTATGGAACCAGTCTGTGTCATCTTAAAACTCAGATACGAAGACTGGAGAAGGATCTTGAAAATTCTCCAAGATTATGGGAACATCATAGAAAAGCAGCTATGAGCTGTGGTGATAGAAAAGGCAGCAGAGTTGGAAAACGCCCCCAGGGATCATTAGTTGCCTCACCAAGCAGTTGTTCCCAAAGAGTTGGCTGCTACCAAGGTACAAGTGGTATATGATGCTTCCTCAAAAGAAAGACTGTAGCATGTCTGAATGATTGTTTGCATGTGGGACCTCATCTGACCCTCTTGCTTCATAACATTTTGCTTCAAATCATGGAAAATAGAGTGGTCCTGGTGGGGATATCAAAAAGGGCTTTTTAAATGTGGAAGTTGACCCAGAGGATAGACATTGTCTGTGCTTCTTGTGGACGGAGAAACCCCCTGATTTGTCCCAAGTTGTTGTCTACAGGCTTTGTAGAGTTGTATTTGGACTGAATGATCACCCCATCAATAGGATTATGAAATGGATTGTCATGACTGCTGATCTGACATCAGTTGTGCAGCATGCTGAAGTCTGGACTGCCACTAAGCAGAATACATTAAGGCTACTAGCAGGAGTCTATAGCCCTCTGGGGCTAATTAGTCCTGTAACAGTGAGTGCCTAGGTTATGTTTCAAGAGATCTGTCGTCAGAACTGTTAATGGGACAAGCAGCTAGAGAGAGGGGTCAATAAGGGTGTTGAAGATTGGATTAAGGGTCTTATTGAGGGCCACAGGATAGATATAAAGCGTTGTGTTTATGACCACCCTTGTGAGGAGGTGGATGAGTGCTTGCTTCATGGGTTCGCAGGCGCAAGTACGAAGTCGTACTGTGGTGTTGTGTACCCTTTTTAAAGAACCCAGGTAGGTAGATTTGCATCAATGTTGACTTGACTAGAACTTATGGCAGCACATGTACTAGTGAAACTTAAGGTCAATGTTGAAGGTGCTCTTGCCTCGCAGCAGAGTGTTGAGCATTTGAAACTGTGGCTGGACAGTCAGACTGCCTTATTCTGGATTATGCACAGAGGGGAATAGAGACAATTTGTCAAACACCATGTGAACAAAATTTTGAAGCTGAGTGACAAGGGAGATTGGAGGTACTGTCCAAGTCGAGAGAACCCTGCAGACATTGGTTCAGCTTTCTACCAAGTTTGGTCTGATTGAAAACAGTATGGGTGTGACAGATGCAAGGGACAGCTAGAGTATGCTGATTTGCCGCAAGATGCAAAGGAGGCAAAAATTTTATTAAAGACCAGCAGCGGACATTCCTAGAAATTCAACGATGTCACAAGGAGGTCCATCGCTGTGCAGTGAAGAGTACTCTTGCAGAACTGTGAAGGAAATTCTGGGTCCCCAAGGGGAGACAAGCTGTGAAGAAGATAATGTCCCGCTCTGTGACATGAATAAGTAGGACGATACAGCAATTACCCAACCAGCAACTGCAAATTTACTGTAATTTAAGGTCAATCTAGCTCCACCCTTCTCAAGGGTCAGAGTAGATTTTGATGGGCCAATGTATTGTGACAGTCGCGAGTGACGCAGCAATTATGTCACTTCCATGAGTGAGAGACTGAGTTCGAGTTGAGAACTGAACACCTCATGTAGAGCTACGTGTTCCGAACTCTCCGTTAGTTAGCTTACGTTTTTGGCCCTTTTGTAACGTTTACAGTGGTGGCAGCAGTGTGATAGAATACGATAGATGCAGGCTGGTCTGGAAAAAGGAGTGGAGGTATGGGTCATGTGGCCAGTCAGTGTGCCTTGCCACGTTTAAACTAAATGACACCAGTACTGTGAGGCCACCACTGGTGTCTAGTTCCACTAAAAGTGCCTCAATTGTCCTTGGTCACAGCGGGGATCTACCCTACATGTGGCAGGAAACATTGAAAACGTGAAATGCACTTGGCTGTTGGAGTCATGGACAAGACAATCAGGATGCTCTATTTTCTCCCTTCATGGATAAAACGGCCAGACTGGACATTCTTGTGGGTGCGGGAGTGGTCTCAGTAGGTCCCTAAAACCGGATCCCAGAGACAGTGATGAACAACAGCAAGCTTCCTGTCAAACTGTTTGCAGGTACTAGAATTGAAGCACTTTCTTCACTAAGGGTAGAAGAGGAATACCCAGATGTCAATACAGTAACAGCCAACCTACCACCCCCACCAAAAGTACCAAAACAGGGACCAGCGGCCATAAATCTGGATTCATGTGAGGCGACAGCGTCAGAAAAACGGGGGAGCGATTTTTCGGACATACCAGACCGCACTATTAGAAATTTTGATGTTATGCATGGTTACCGTGTCTTAATGGCTGGTCGTATGTAAATCACGGATCGGAAAACAACTTTGAATCAGTTTATTAAGCAATTGTCAGAATACTAAAAAATTATCAGTAAACTTTAATATCAACAAGTGATGTAACAGAGAATTAACTCTGAAGTGTAAATTTTAGTGCTAATTTAACCCATGAATAACCCAATGGGCGTTAGCCCTAGTAGAGGGAATCAGGGAACCACAGAGATTCCCTTTACTAGGGCTAACGCCCAGTGGGTTATTCAACCTTTCTTAGGTTAGGCATACCTTGGTTCAAAGTCGTGATAAAGGCAAAACATTTCTGGATGATTGTGTTTTGTTTTGTAGAGCCTCGTTTCGTGTGAAAATTTACCTTCGGCTAAATATGTCAGCGAGTTGCCTCGCTCGAGTAGGCGAGTTAGAAATTATAGCTTTCATAACTCGAAAGTTTCTTCAACCAAGTTTGTTCTCGGTAGACACAAAGTTTCTCTTTTAATATAGAACCCTTCTTAATACTGAGAGGGTGACTTGAAGAGAAGTGCGTATATTGAAACGTTTATGTAGGCTTTTAATGTTTTTTGAACATCCAAAGTTTTGCTATCATATCGTTTTTGTGGACATGGCGAAATGAGGAACAAATGGTTGAGAAACAGAAGAAACGACATCACACAAGGCCGGGAGTTCTGCAGTCTTTAATATTGCCTTCGAAAGGGAAGGGGACAAAAAGTTAATACAACACGGGGTATTCGTATCTGGTCACCCATCCTGGTACGAGCCCCAACCAACAGGGCCTAACTTTGTTGAGCGGACGAGACATGGTGGTGTCCTTGTGGTATAGTGACTCTGAATACATTTTTAAATTTCTAAGATGAGTTCTAAATTTCTAAGATGAGAAAAGGTAACAAAGAGAGAAAAAATCACTGATATTGGCTGGGAAAATAAAGAGCGTAAATATGAGAGGAATGAAAATGAGAATTATTACTTGCTTTGGTGATTGGACAAGAAGCAGGGGTTAAGAATCGTTACAGTAACTTTAATTCTTTATTATTGTCTCAGTCTCTCGGACGATGTTAACTTGGTCTCTCGGACCGATGACTTCATGAATGTTTTCAAAGGCGTTACATCTCCTCTTGCATTCTCTTACCGTGGCGTTTTTGTACTATTTCTTACTTAAACTTAACCTACGGATTAAAACCTCAAGGAGCGGTGGGGGGAAGGGGGTGAATAGGTTTTCGGATCGACGCATTTGGCCCTAAAAGTCGCACAGATTGTAAATTTTTGCTGTAAATTGAGCAGACGGGCGGATTTTGGAAACACAGTAGATTGTGGATCGTGTATCAGCTGTAATTTTTGACGCAGATCCGGATTGTGCCTGTGTTATGTTCGGATCTTGGGTCCTAAACGAAATTTCGATCATAGATCTTTCTTCAGCCTTGGTCGGAATGTTTAAATGAGTTCATGCAAATAATTTCTTTTTTCGAAAGAAGTTCATTTAAACTCGGGCGTTAGACTGTTATTAGATTTGTATTGTGTTGTAGTCAGCAAGCATATTGCCTTCCTTACATTTGGGTGACATTTACATGTACCAGTATACCTTTGAACCTTTATGCTCCTGTTTACGAGTGCGGGTTTGGTTTCGGATTTGAACAAAAATTTTGGCAGATCGATGGATCTGGCGAAAAAAAACATGGATTGGCTGATCTGCATACCCCTATTCACCCCATTCCTCAAGTCAGTAGCATCAAAATTGTCACTGTTTACAGACGGTCCATTTTCCATGTCTCGTCTGCTCAGCAAAGTTAAGCCCTGTCAGGCGGGGTTCGCATCTGGATAGGTGACCACATACGAATACCCTGTGTTGTAATAACTTCTTTTTTTGCTTCCTTCCCTTTCAAAGGCAATATCAAAGACTGCAGAATTCCCAGCCTTGTGTGATGTCGTTTCTTCTATTTCTCAACGATTTGTTCCTCATTTTGCCATGTCCGCATTCACGTGTATTAATTTACAACATCTTGACTTTTGATGGCCTAAAACAATGACTTCGATCTCATTGCTATCTCTAGTTCTGTCAAGACCACGCTGTCACCACTACAATCCACGCTATGACATTCCGCACCAAATTCCACCATGTTTGTTTTGACCTGCATCCCCCCAAATAATCCCATAAGCGCTTGCGGCACGACTTCGTCCCCAGGCTATCCAAAGTGAGCTATTTGACTCATGGAAGAATTCAAACATTGCCAGAGATACTAGAGTCAGAAGAAGAGTTTGTAGAAAGCAGTGCAACAGATACCAGGAGGCACAAGTATCTGACTAAGAAGCTGCAACATTTTTGGAAGGGGTGGCAACAAAAATACTTAAGATGCAAGTGAAGTATGATCCTCGCAGTAAATTTTCCAATTTAAGCAATTGGAAAGAAGAAGCCTGAAAAAAATCAGGGCTTCAACGGGATTCGAACACATTGGGAGCAAGGTCAATTTAGTGAGTTCATATCTCCCGTAAGAGTGAAATGATGAAAGTGTATATGAAATAATTCATATTTGAACTGCGGTTATAGATGCAAGTGAAGTATGATCCTCGCAGTAAATTTTCCAATTTAAGCAATTGGAAAGAAGAAGCCTGAAAAAAAAAAAATGTGTGGCTTCATAGCTCAGTTGGTAGAGCATCGCACCGGTATCGCGGAGGTCATGGGTTCGAATCCTGTTGAAGCCCTGATTTTTTTCAGGCTTCTTCTTTCCAATTGCTTAAATTGGAAAATTTACTGTGAGGATCATACTTCACTTGCATCTATAACCGCAGTTCAAATATGAATTATTTCATATACACTTTCAAAAATACTTAACTGCCTTACAGCGAATCACGAAAACAAAACTGCTGAGAAACAAAGATTGCCTGAGGAAGATGTCATGGTCGTAAATAGAGATGGAGTCAAGAGAGGCCTCTGGAAGATGGGAGTGGTAGAGGGGCTGATCTGTGGAACAGACCAAGAGGTAAGAGGGACACATGTGAGGGTAGTCACCAAGAGGAGGGATGTTCACATAACTATGCCAGTTCAGAAATTGTATCTGATTGAAGTTCATTAAGGCTGAATGCAGGTAAGACAGAAACTGAGTGCAACCACAGATTTGCAAAGCAGCAAGCGAACTGGCAGAGTAGCAGCTTTGGATGCTGCCAGAAGGATAAGTGGCCTGGCTTATCAGGAAACAACTATCCTTATGCCCGTATAATTGACCCATATGAGTCAAGAGGGGGGAGACTGTCCAAAATCCATGTTGGCGTTATGTGTAGTGTCTGGTCACTTGCTTAGCTTTAAATTAATTGACAGATGAGTCATGTGCTTGAGAGTAAGAATGTTCTAGATGTTGATTGTTGAATGTGAGAGAAAGTGCGAGTGTTTGGAAAGAGTGTTTACCTTGATAGTTCAAGATGGTACCAAGATTGTGAAGTTATACAGTTCTCAGACGGAAGGAAATAAAGATTGTGAAGCCCATAGATGTATGGATTTCTTATACAGTGGGTGCCATGGAGTCTTCAGCAATATATTAACAGCAGTTTCCAGTCTTTTTTGTACAATTTGACAAGTTTTAGGCTACGTCCACACTAAGCCGGATAAATTTGAAAACACAACTTTTGCCGCAAAAACAGATAAAATGTTCTCCGTCCACATTAATCGTTTTCAAACTGTTTCGCTGTCCGCACTGAGACACTGCCTCAACCCCAGAACGCGACCATCTTGACATTCTAAAGATCTCAAGCCATTCTTCAGAAATAACAACTTTGTGTACGAAATTATTGTCCCACAATGCACTAGTTCTACCAGGTCTTGTCCAAAATCTTCGTTCTAAGTACGGTCTTACTTGGTAATGCCGTAGAGTTTGCCGAGGCCCGTTTGATAAGAGCACCGAACACACAGTGTTTCGACGTCTACAGTATGTAAGGCTGTTGCATAAAGATTGCATAGCGCAACGTTTATCTCCAAACAAGCAATCCAAAGAGACATCAGGCACAATAACATAATCAACAATTCGTCCGCCATTTTGTATCAGTGGTTGAGAAGGGAATGCGACAGAGTCACATGGCTGTTGTGATGTCAGCGTTTTCAAAACGTTCCGTTTTTTTCTGTCCACACTAACACACTTAGCTGGCTTTTTAAAATTTATCCACCTTGGAGAGCATTTTAAACAAATTCCATTTTCGCACACCAAAAACCCCGTTTTAGTGTGGACGGAAGGCCTATCCGGATAAAAAAAGTTGTGTTTTCAAATTTATCCGGCTTAGTGTGGGAAAGGTTCGGCTGCCAAGATTTCAACTTTATGGTCTCTTTGATTGAGATCATTATAGGATGAAATAAATGAACCAGTGTAGTTTGGTAACAACAGATGGTATTTCTTGAACCAAGTTAGTATGCAGTCACAGTAATGTGTTCTGTTCTCTGATAAAGTATGCCATTTCAACCAATCAGAGTGCACATTATATGGAAACTTAACTATAAATCACGCTATTAAACAATGCTAGAGCACATGCGCATTGCTCTACCACAAGGAAAACCACTCAAAATTAGTGTGTGATCTTGTATGATATGTATCTCCCACCTACTGTAATATGTATTCGACACTACCGCTTTTTAATCTGCACATGCGTTTAGATAGCCTGCGAAAGCAGCCATCCTTCTTCGCTCCTGGCCCCAGTGGCATTTTGCGTGAAGGACGTCTGCGCTTCACCGCAGAATGTTCCATACTGATGATGTAAGCATGAACTTTGTAATTTTGCGTAAATTGTCATTTGCAGTTATAATCAATAGAAACCAGACATATTTCAATCCTTCACTACACACCTTAAGAAGTTTGTACCAAGCCTCAAATGTTTTACATTCTCACATCTAAACCCGAGTGGCGTTTCACGTGAAGGACGTCTGTGATTCCCAGCAGAAAATTCCATACTGATAATGTAAGCATGAACTTTGGAATTTTGCATAAACTGTCATTTGCGGTTATAGTCAATAGAAACCATACATATTTCAATCCTTCACTACACACCATGAGAAGTTTGTGCCAAGCCGCAAATGTTTAACATTCTCACATTTGAACAAGTTGCGCTTGCAGTTTCAGACGCACAGAGTATTTTAGAACTACCAGCAACTGACGAGCTCCACATGGAGGATCGAAACCATGGTGTTTACTAAGCCAAACAATGATACATTCAACAGACTCGGCATGTCAACAGCTACAGTGCAGAACGAAAAACCTATACATCAAGCTTGAGAAACATAAGCTTGACCAGATAGCTGAAAGAAACATTAGAATTTCACTAGACAAGCATATAGCTTTCTCGAAGTAAAGCTACAGCATCTCTGAAGAAAAACGTACAAGGGCAAATATGATATCAGTTCTGTACTCTCAAACAGCGGTGTCAAAATCCACGAAGCAAAATGCAGATAACAGCGGAAATCATGCAGACCTATACCCTGGGTGCCAGAGGCTTTTCATGCGCGGTCTTCAAAGTGACCCACTTCACTGCTTGTGTATTGACAAAGCTCAACAAAGACAACGACGCTCATCCTCATAGTTTTTGGCTGCTCATGTCTTTGGCCGAACAATGCGAAAAAAAATCCTCTGGTGCCCAGGGTAGTAGACCTATGACCTCTAAACATTTGCTGTGAGAAGGCCTAACAACTCAACCCTACTAAAATTCCTCCTTGTAACACAGCATGAAGTGCCCTTCACAAACACAAGTGAAGCAACAAAAAGGTCGAGCAACTGAACAGATAAAGACAAATGTACAAATGTCACGAACCGTCAAAGTTGTGTTTTTATGTTGAAAGTACCGTCACGTGACCGTGACCCTGCACACAACTCCAAACAAACATGGTGGTGGTATGGACTTCTAGTGCTGATTTTCTGTTTGGAGACGATTTTGACGCTATATTTGAAGCTTTAGACGAAGATGAAGAGTTTGAGGACTATTTAGAAGCTGTTGTTGAAGAAGTGAGTGTATAAATATACGCTTATTTCACAGAATTGTTATGATTTGTACTCGATTCTTCACGCGAATTCAAGGACCGGTAGCTTATACACAAGCCAAAGTTTTACTTATTGCTTTTGCTATTTCTGTCCCGTTATTGTCAATGCACATCCCTGCAATAATTCTATAATTAATAGTGTGATATTGAAAACAAGAAAGCTTTTATAGCCCTGCCGAGGTTCAAAACAAAGGAGTTTCTTGTGAGTTCTGCACAAAGATTTGTAAAAGCAAGCAAGACTTAAGTAGACACATAGCTGCCAAACACAAAGACCAGGAACAAGCTACCAAGGCTAAAAAGGAGACAGCATTAAAGCATAACGTGTTTGCCAAGCTTGTGAAAGACACAAAACAGAATATCATACAGCGTTTTTGCCAAGTCCCTGAAAGACGAAGTCAAAGATTACTGTCTTGAATTGGGAGAAACTACTTTGGAATTTAGAACAGTACAAAACCTCTATGATTCCTTTATTTCCGAAGGAAATTCTGAAGATTTTTATGCTACGTTTTATGGGGAAATTCCACTCAACTCTTTGAAATACTTCAAAGGACTTTCCCAGAGAGCAGCAACACTTTTCGTCACTAAACTAGCAGACACTCTTTTGGGGCATGCTAAGGAAGGATTGAAAAAGAATTCCGCTAAGGATGTTGTTACCACTGTTTCCTTGTCAGAGAATGAACTAGCTGGCATCCAATATTTAGGAGGATATCTCTTGCAAAACTTACATAAAAAACATAGAACTTCAAAGCACAAAGCAACAACTGAAAGTCAGCAAGCCATTTCGATTCTTACTACCTGTAGACTTCAGGACAAGGATTGCAAAGAGAAATCACAAGTATTGATTGACTGTTTGAATCAAGACGGATTGTGGAGTCCTACAGCTCAAGCACAAGCCTTATTCAAGAAAACTGAACTCCATTTCAGACAAAATACAAGAGAGGATAGACAATAAATTTACCATGAACATGTTGTAATGATTTCAGTTAAAGATCCTCAAGTAACAGCCTCTTACAATGTCATTTTATTTGATGCTGAACTTGAAATTTGCAATGAGTAAGCAAGGACATTTTACACAGTATTATTAGCTTATATGTCAAGGTACGCTCGTTTTAATTTGCCAAAGATATTGTTCCGAAGTATAAAATCAAGTAAAAGCAAGGTAAAGCTAAAACCTTAAGAAAGGAACTTGAGCATGATAGCTATTTAAGATTTTCTCTTCACACCCCACTGTAGCTGCAAATTGAATTAAAAGAAAGGGCTTGCATTCTAGACATTTTGCTTGTCTTGCATATAGGCACACTATTTTACATAATTACTTCTCAAGTCTTCACTGAGGGAACATTAAACATTTAATATTCAATCATATATGAAGTTTGATTTCTTTTAAAACAGTATGAGCTGGTTTCACTTAAGAAATCAAAAATAAAATAGAGTTGCTTGCAAAAAACTGTAAAATATTTTGAGGATATTACATAGGCCCATGGATGACTGATCCAGCCAGATTTTTTGTTGGCAGTCCAGCTGGATCACAGGCCTTTGGAGAGATGACTCTCAACTTCCAGTATTCAATTGAAATCAAATTAATGAGCACAAGAAGATACGATATAACATTTGTTATTCTAAGTTCTCATGTAACAATCTATGGTAATGTGTTATTTTAACATGCGAAATAATGTTTTTTCACAAGCGTAACACGCCAAGCATATTTCAATGACAGGTTTTTGCAAACAACTCTATTGTTTTTCAACTCTACTCCTCCTTTTTCCTTGCATTCCTTTCTCCTCACACCTCTTCATAAAGGACCTTTGATGTACATACCTTCCCATTGTCTCCAGAGTAGATTCTGTGAGATCATATGTAGGCATGACAATGTCTAAGGTATCATCTGAACCACACCACGAAAGAATTGGAAGAGGATTTGTGTTAACCTTAACAAGTGGCCAGTCACCAAGGTTAACAAAGAACTCCATGTCAGGAAGAACTACCTACATGTATAGTTAAAAAATATATAATTGTAATTATCAAAGATTCTGAGAACCAACTTGTGAATTGACCAAATTTAGGGATGAAAAGAGCTTACTGTAGAGATACATTTGGACATGCTCAGGGAAAATCTCACCATAATCATTCTCATAATGCAAAGTTTCATTTTATTATGATTTTAATTTATAGTTTTGTGATAACATTTTGTTTGAAACTAAAACTGCTTGTTTAACAAATTATCGACGTCGCACTGACGTAATAGATATAATGATTACTTTCTGGTGTACTGAGCTTAGGCTAGTTCTGAGTTAAAATTGGGGCGTTTTAATAAAAAGGGGTCTATTGTACATGGACAATGAAGACATTCTGAACTGGTTTTACAGTGCACTAATCTTCTGAGCCTGGATGTACTGAAAAAACGTGCAGTCGCTATGCTTCTTTTAGTCAGTACAGGAATTAACATTTAAGCAGGTTGATGTCCAGAAAATAATGTGAAAGCCACCCATAACTTGTCCGATGTGTAACCATTGATCCAACAGGTCAATCAGGTCTTTGTGCATTTTAGGTCTTAGTTTTTTAGACTCAGAGGGAGTCCTAAGTCTTAGTTTTTTAGATTCGGAGGGGTTCTTAGATCTTAGTTTTTGAGATTTGTAGGGGGCCTTACATGTAGGTCTTAGATTTTGAGATTTGGAGGGGCCTTAGGCCTTAGTTTTTGAGATTCAGAGGAGGACTTAGATCTTTGTTAGGTCTTTGTTTTTGAAGCACCCATTCACTGTCAAACAAAAATACAAAATTACTGGCATCTTAATTTTAGAATAATTTTACAATATTATTTTATTTTTGGGTAACACATTGAGGCAGTATATATTGATTTTCCACACATTCCATACAGTTTTTCTCAGTGCTTAAAAAGTTGCATCATTGCAAGATCACACAAAAACACTCAGGAGTCAATGCATGACTGTTCTGAAAATACAGATAAAAGGATGAAAAATACTAAACAAATTCACAAAGGAATTGGATGTTTTTTTTTCTGCACTAAAGCAAAAGGTATCTACACACAAAGTCATTTGATCGGAAATTGCTTGCTGCGTGGGATTATACAAACAGAATTCTCATGAGAAACATCACCTCTAACACTGCATTTTCAACATTGACAAAGAAATGTAAATCAACTGAGAAATTGTTTGAATACTAGAGATCTAATTAGTGTGCACTATGTTCTAAAGTCCTTTCCAGTTTGAAAAGACAACAGTAACCTGACACATCTCCAAATTACTATAGATATCACCTTATTTTCTAACAGGCAATTTGATTCGTTCTTTGATACAACCCATACTGTGACTGGTGTGACATGCACACATGCATAACTCCCCATCACTCACCAATCTCACAGCCCTTTCAACCCCAAGAGGAATTTTTGCTCAAAAATACTTAAGCCGTTTACAAAACAATGCTACTTCACCGAAAATAGAAAGAAAGAGAAAAAAAAACTTTCTGATATGTTGAAAGTCTGATTTTGCACCTAAACTTGACGCCACGCCAACTAGCTCAAGCACTGTTTCAAACCAGAAGGCTCATCTCGTCCATAAATAAAATCCTCAACCTAACCCACAGAAAACGCAGAAGAAAACCCAATATATGATTACTTCCTCCTCTTTTGTAGAAGAATAAATATGGCCATTCTGAACTGTATAGGGATCAAATCTTCTCATATACCATTTACTTTTAAAACAAGAAATTTGATTGGCTGTTTATAGTAGATCTGATCTGATTGGTGTGACATACATACATCTCTCACTCACTCTCTCACTGACTCACTGATCTATTGACCTGTCCGCAACATACTCGACGAGCCAACTAAGAGGTATTTTTTTAAAAAAATAATAACTCAACAAATTCTTGTCAAGGTTTTGGCTTGAGTTTGTATGTCAATTACAATGTAAAATACCTTGGTATGCCATGAGATCTATACCCAAAGTTTTCACGTTTTGCATGGGGTGATAAATAAGAACATTTTCTTCATTAAAGGACCTTGACACTGTAGAGGGTATAACTATAGAGAATATATTGCATGGTAGCATAATGTTATAAATTTCATTCTGCAGTGGTGGAAACAATATCTCTGAATGCATGCAGCAAGTAAATTATTGTTCAGCACAAGAAAATAAAATTATATCCTCAAGCATTGTGTTATTTCTTATTATATAGATGAGTCAATTACCACCATTTTCACTGACTGTTTTCATAAACCACCATGAAAAATGGGAAATAACATCATCTATATCTGGAAAATATGCCACTCAGGTTCTGGATGTAGTTACATATGAATTTTTGAATGGTATATTTTCCAGTAAAACATTCACATCCATGTTACAAACTCTGTTTACTCTGATCTATTCACCTTCCTACCAAGAGACAAGAGTATGTTATCCATGAACATTGCAAATCCCACATGTTGACCATAACACTTGCGGTAAACCTGGAAAAAACAAACTCAACTATTTGTGACCAGACAAACTGCTGTCATACATACATTTTACACATATACCTACACACATACCTTTATTTTGACTTAGTAAGTAGTAAGTAAGAAAGCAAGTATTTTATTTGGCCAGGGTGGCCCATTCAACAACGAGGCTGATATCCAGAGGGGCCCTGGACTAAAAAAAGATACAAAATATCATTATAATCTAGAATACAAAGTGAAAACTAAGAAAAACATGGTAAATTTAAAATATAAACAGCATGCATTAATTTATAATCTAGGGTCTATAAGATTTAAAAATTATAGGTATTAATTCAAATTTTAAAAGAAGATAGTGACTCTGCCTTGAATTTATTTATGGGCAATAAATATTATTAAAAACTTTGGACAAACTATGGATTTATTTACAGGGAATATTCTGGAAAAACAATTCAACAATATTAAAGCACTCTTCCACCAAAAGATAACACATAAAGGCATTGGGTGCACAACATAAAAAAATTAATCCTAAAGCTAAAGTTGAAATTGCCCAAGAGAAAATGCTTTTTCTGATTAAAAGTGTTAATTAAAAATAACATAACTCCAAATGGTTGTAAAAACAACAGAGTAACAGCAATTTTTAAAAAGGAAACAACATTTTTCATTTTACAAAAAAAAGTTTTAACATTCCTATGTCATCTTTAGTTGCAAACGATCAACCGTTGTACATTTGAATTTTCACTGTGTACATGATTAGATCACATAGGACAAGGACAGAGCTCTAAAGGAACCTACTTGGAAACATATTGAGCCTCGAGCCCTCCAACTAGGTGGTAGCCATTTTCATTGTGAGGTGCAAGGCAAAGACCTGTTTTCAAGAGAAGCCCAATTCCCCCCATCCTATCACAAATCATTTAACCTGAATTACACCAATCACTGGCGTGATTCACACCAAATCACAACCTGCATCGCAAGGCAAATCGGATGGCAAATTGGATGGCATTCGTGTTGAGGTTGTTTCATTAGACAGAAGAAAGTTGTGTTGCGTGCATCTTGGGGTCTTTTCGACATCGAGGAGGGGAAGAAAAATGGCTAGGCCAAGTAAAAAGCCAAAGGCATGACTTTAGAACCATAACATTCATTTCATAAGTTGATCACCTTTGCCAAGGTTACTCAAAGTAACAAAGGTTATATCACCTGTAACCTGGTCTAAAGTGCCAGCATCTCCGCTGCAGATGCATTCGCCTATGCGCATATTAGGCTAGGGTCCAAAGATGGCGCTCTACTCCTTTGCAGTTTAATCCAGCAGGTATTTAAAAACACAAAGCCGCTTCCGTGGCCTTCTTGGCTGATGATCTGGAAGTCAAGCATCAAAAGAACTTTTTCCTTCTCAGTTTGTGAAGTTCCTGAACTCCGTTATCTCTGGTCATGTGAATGTAGAGAAGTGCAAGAAGACTGGACAAATGTTCCCATCTATGGGCTAGGTATAACATTACTCCACCATAACATGCTTAGCTATTAGTAACAGTTTATTTGAATTGTTATGCTACTGGTGCAAAGGGCACCTTATAGTCAACCATTGACTATTTCACTCCTATCCACCAGCTTTACAGGGGTCTCAGTGATGAAGGAACTACTGAGGCTTTAAGAGGATGGCACATGGAGGCCGGTCAGGCGTATGTGCTAAACACCTTTTGGTCCCTGTGGAAGTATGAATGCCCTTTCCCTGATGTGGAAATTTCCAGATGAGTACAAGAAGCTTGTGGTCATTCCAGAACTACAGGAGTGAATTATATGGGCATGATGACAGGTAACAAATGCAGGGGCTCAGACTACTTTGTGATCTTAATTGAGGCTGAGCTCATCACCACTACTAGCCTGAGTGGAGCGTTGAAGGGAAAGGCAAACACTAAAGCCCTGTTCTGCCTGAAAACAGCTAGTGAAGCTATAAACAAGAAAAAGAAATTAAGTTATTGGACCCTGTTATCATGAGTTAGGAGAATTTATATCTCTTATACTCGTAGTTCCCAAGAAAGATGGTAGTGTGCAACTCATTCATAATTATTTTAAAATGGAATCCATTCATACAGTTTTGAACGTTGTCACACCAAACTGTTGGATGGCCAGTTGGACTTAAAAGATGCATATTATATAGTGTGAAGATCCATCCTGATTTGCAAAAATTTTTCAAGTTCTATTACAAAGGCACCCTTTACAAGTACACATTCCTCCCAAATGGCCTAAGCACCTGCCCAAGAAAGTTTACAAAGATGATGAAACCACCTTTAGCATTTTTGAGACAATGTGGTTATATCATATATGGGTATATTGACAACCAGTACCTGCAAGGCAAAACCCAACAGAAGTGCATAGCCAATGCTTATCACATTATTTGAAAACCTCGCACTTGTCATACACCCAGAGAAATCAGTCAAAGTCCACCAACAACGACTTGTTTTTCTTGGTTACATCATAGATTCTACCCCTACCACAGTTAGCCTCACCCAAGACAAGATAACCAAGATAAAAACACTCTTTCCCAGTCTTCTTGAGAACTCCTTTTGTGTCAAAATCCGAGGTTGCTTAAGTCACCTAATTTCCAGTTTACTAAGTGTCAAGTATGGAGCCCTGTACTACAGAAATTTAGAAATGAACAAAGTTGCTACAGCCAAAGGGAATTTTTAGGAGACAATGCGCATCTCCCACAATGGTATTTCTGAACTAAACTGGTGGTTATGTAACCTCGACAGCAAATTTAACACCATCTGTTGCCCCCTGTAGATGCAACTTTGTATTCAGATACATCCCTTCAGGGGTGGGGTGCAGTTATAAATGATAAGTCAACAGGTGGGATGTGGCTCCCCACAGACAGTGAGCATCACATAAATTACCTTGAGCTGCTTGAAGCATTTCTTGCTCTCCAGTGTTTCCACTCCTCCCTTTCATGGATACTTGTCACAGTGAGGAATGTAATTCCCTTGTAGTGCAGATCTGCATTTCACATAACATAACTTGGCTTACAGCAACCCATACTCCTGGTTCCTTCAATGTGATTGCAGATGGTGAATCTTGGAATTTTCATTCCCAAGATACTGAATGGACGCTCAACTCTGAACTGTTGACCAGGAGCAAGACCCTTAATTTTCAACCAAAGATTGATTTATTTGCTTCTCATCTGCACTGCCTTTTTTTTGCTCATTTACACCAGACCCTAAGGCATCATTTATAAATGCCTCTACTATTTCATGGGCTAATAAGAAACTCTACTGTTTTCCTCCTTTCAGCTGTGTTTCACAGGCAACTTGTGTGGTAGTGCTTGCCAACTGGCCCACCCAAGCATGGCACCCTCTGCTGGCATCAGTCTCTCCTCAACCTTCCTCTGGTCAAGCTTCACCTCTCAAAGAACCTACTGAGACTACAAGCAACACCAACAACTGTACACCCTCTTCACAAGAACATGTCTCCTCTTATTTGTTTACTGTCCAGCAACAACTTGCAGAATTAGGATTTACTGAACGTTCTATTAAAGTTATCACTGCCTCCTGGCATGACAGAACTACTGCTCAGTACCAGTCCCACCTAAAGAAGTGGATAGAATTCTGCAAAGAAAATAGTGTAATGTTCCCTCTCCAGATTAACCTGTAGTTCTTGACTTTCTATCCATGTTACTGTCCTACAGCACCATGAACACACACAGTGTTATCATCTGTCCTTCAGCTTAATATCAACTCATTGCTCCCAGTTGAACAACTTATCATAGTGAAGCACTTCATGAAAGGCATTTATGACCTTTGCCCTTCCTTGCCTAGAAACACAGCTACTTGGGATTTCAGTACTGTGTTCAATTATTTCCACAAAGGTGCATCTGCATCAGTGCTTTCCTTGAAGCAGTTGACTTCCAAGTTAACCTTTATGTCAACCCTTTTGAGTGAACAAAGGTGTCATACAGTCAAATTCTTTTCAATCAAAAATATGGAGCTTTCAGACCGCAAATGTACCTAGTTTGTAATTACTAAGAAAGCTAAGCAAAGTCGTGTGGGTAGCCACCTCAAACCAGTTAAGTTTCTGGCGTATCCAGAGGATGAGAAGGGATCTTTTATTAAACATTTACAGAAATACATTTTAGAAAACCCAAGTCCTTCATATGATCGTAGTCAATTACTTCTTAGCCATGTCAAACTTTGTGGACTAGCAAGACACCATATCCAGGTGGTGCAAGAATGCCCTGAAATCTGCTGGTATTGATGCGTCTAAGTTTACAGCACACAGTACTTGTTTTGCGTCAACCTACTTCTTGGCAGAGAGGAATGTCAATATCAAAGATATCCTGATGCCAGTGGGCTGGTCTAATGAGATGACATCTCAATGTTACTATCATAAACCAGCTGACAATGCATTTGATTTTGGGGATACAATTTTGCAGTTGGCGGACAATGACAAATGATCTTTTCTCTCATTGACATGTAGTTAAATGTCAAAACTATTACAAGATATACTCACATTGCCATGTTGTGCTACACAAGTATAACATTTGTAGATGACTAATAAATCATGTTTAAGTCCATCTGGATCTTTGTTTAACAATAATTTTATTCCAGTGATGCCTCTATCATTGCTTCAAAATCTTCTACCAGTCCCTCACAACCTGGGCTGATGATGAAACAGGATTGGAAATTAAACAAGACTTGCCTGTAAGTTGAAGTTTGATTGTAATTATGTGAATCATCAGCCACAAGTGAAGGGAGTAGTACGCCCACCCTATTTTCAGTTTATATCCCCACCCGGTGTGGTCTGGTAATTATTGAGGCGATCATTGGGCACTCTATAGCCTGATTAATTCATCCTGCTATGCTCTCTCGTATCACTCCCTTCACTCCCAGCTGATGATTCACAGAATTAAAATCAAACTTCAACTTACAGGTCAGTCTCGTTTAATTTCCAATTTTGTATTGTATTGATCAATATGCTTTGGATTGGCAGCTGAAGATCAACTAGACAGTGTTGTCTGTATCTGGTTAAAAACGATGATATTTGTTTGTCATCAATAATCATGGATTGATGAAGTTTGGATGCTAACTTTATGTCTGAGAAATGTCAAACAATAAACCACAGCACCACAAAATAACTTTATTTCAATGAACACCGTAGTGTGAATAACACAAATATTGCACAGCAAAGGGCTAGAGATCATGGCACCTATGCAGGTTAGGATTTTACTTGACCTGTGACTACATGGGATGATGCAATAATTTCATAATCCCACAAAAATGAACTCTATACAGTATTACAAACCTGGTTATTAATAACAGAGTAATGACAAATTGCATGATGAGTTCCAAACCGACCAAAAGCTTCCTTTGCTAGTTCCTCCAGGTTTATTTGGTGAAAGGGTAAAAGATCTTTCTCTACTTGCAAATACTTCTCTGGACAATTCATAATTTCTCTCCATCTGTTTCCATCTGATTCAGGGCAAAAGCAAGTTTCATGGTACACACCTCCTGCAAAACAAACTGTTAGCTGTCACAACTTGCAACTAATTTTATTGAAATGTTTTGGTCATTTTTCCAGATTCACATAATAATTTAATTTCGCATAATTTACTACAATAGTTTTTCCCTTTTATTCTTAACAAGTAAATCACACTTCAATACCTAAAGCTACAGCAGCACCTAACTGTAAATTCAACGAAAGCAACACCTACTTCCTGCAAGATGACTCTATCAAAGTTGTTGTGTGCAGTACATTTAGCAAAAGATGGAAAGACAATCTAGAGATTCCAACCAAACTTCTCTCCACCAGCCACCATAACAAAAAAATTCAAAATACAGAGCTGCTTCTCACAGGGATTGCTCTGAAAAAATGTAACTCAGCTAAATTTTTGATGTGAAAAACTTCATATTTATGAACTGAGTGTATTTCTGAATCACATTTTCTCTGTGTTTGTCTCTTTGATGAAAAGCAGCGTAAGCACACATATTCTGCCTGGGGGTTCTTGCACAAACAACAACACTGCATTTAATGTGAAATAAAATAAACTACTGTTACTAAGATTACCCAACTGATTTGAAAATAGTAGATTTAATGATTAACATGTACCCAAAGTAAAAGAAAACAGACAGTTGAACAAACTATACCCAGCCTGTTTCACGAAGCTCGAATAGCTGTTCAAGCTGTTCATAGTGTGCTACACCTTAACATGTTTATCACCAATCACTTTTAACTTCTCTTGAGCGTACAAGTAAAACGGTGGCATGTTACCATGGTTACAAATGGTTTTTCATCTGTTGTAGAAGTGTTTCTGCAACTCATTCATTAACAAGCATTTCTCCACAATGAACGCTACAGCTCCAAGATCTTACATATCTAGATAATGAACTATACGGCTCTACAACTCTACAATGACACATTTCTATACAAACGGTTCTACGGCTCTACAGCTCTGAGGCTGTACAACTCTATGGCTTTATAGTTTTACAGTTTTCATATAAGAGTATGGTGGTGACTTTCATGATGGCTTCCACTCAGGATGTTGAGACATTGCTAACTGTCAAAATAAACTGTTGCGTGTAGTATTATCCTCACCCATTTGAGTTAACTAAATGATCAACTGTTCCCCCAGGTTCAACTCATTCACTGTAACACTCATTAGGGTTTCATTGATGCTGAGACAACAATGTTTTCTAATTCCACGCAAAAACAGTAACAAATAAGACCTATCAGCTATGATGGTACATTTAAATAGACCATTTTACAGTTGTCGTCTTAGTGGCCTGGCCTCTGAATGGCAGCGAGGCTGGCGTTGACTTTGTTTTGATAGAGACCGCACTACTTTTATTATGCAAATCAAGTTATTCTCATGTTAACTAGTTGGCATTTACTTGAGAAAAGCAGAGAGGTCTGTATCAATGCAAGGTCACCTGCAGCCTCGCTTGCATTCATGGCCAGGTATCTAAGCACACAACTGTAAAATGGCTTACCACAGATCCAGGAGAGGCACTTGTTCTTGAAGATCCAAGCCCTACTTCCCAAAATGTGGGACAATCAATCTGTTAACAATAATTATAAAGCTAGGTAAACCTCTTGATATTAGTTGTTTTGCTCCAGTCAATTTGGCGATGAAAACCCTGCCATGCTCCAACCCACAGTTTGGTGGTTATTGGTACTTCACTTTGGATTCCATGCCTGAGATGAAAAAAAAAACTTAAAAGGGGAGACATTGTTCTTAGAAAAGACGACAAAATGGGCAACAAAGTTCTGATTTGGAGGTCTGAGAGAGGATCCAAGACATGCCATGGTAATAGTGATGCACAAGCATGTTATCCTACGACTAAGGCAACAAACAATGGATGTTGTACAGTTCATTATTACAAGAAATTCAGGAGTCACCATCCAGCTGAAATGAACAATGCTGACAGCCCCTTTTACTTGGCCATCAATATTATCGAAGAAGAGCAGACAATAGCATCTGGTACTTGAAAAGACTACTTGGCAAGAACAAGATTGGTAAATTCATGAAAATAGCAGCACCAACATGTATTTCTCGCCTCATGAATGCAGAAGTCCCAGCCAATTATGACACTCAGCTAAGCGGTAACAAAAACCTGAAGACACCTTGATTCAGACAAAGCAGTGTCAGTGGAGCATAAGCAAAAAATATCCTTGATTTTAGGCCACTCCAGTGAACAGAGTACCTCAACCTAAGTAAGCCACCTTGTTCAAGAGAGTAACATTGTACTAGTGAATTTTCCTAAGGCTGTTAATCCTAACAAGTCATTTCAACCAGCAGGAGTTTTCACAGGCCCTTGTATCGGCAAGACTGAAGGTTGTTCTTTCACATTTAACATTCACCATGAGCCCGAAGTCAGCAAAGCCCAAAAAGAGAAGGATTATCATCAGCAATGATTCCTATTCCGATTAGTGAACTGAGCTGCACTGAACTTAATCTACAGTGTAAGTTCTTTGAAAAAGCACTTCCATTGAGACGATTTCACTGTTTTTTGTCATTCAGCTTGAATTTGTTTACCACTTTGACAACTGAACTATTCATTCAAAACTGTGTGTGCTTTTTTTACTTCACACTTTTTAATTGACAGTTGTCACATCCTGTCAGATCTTTTATACAAAAAAGTTTCAAAGTTTGCTTGTAAGCCCTTTTAAGGGTCTTTATTAATTCGTAACTAAAGCAATTTTGTTTTGCAAACTGCTTGCTGCTTGCTTGTATATTTGCCTCTGTTTTCATTACTATCTCCTCTCTAGATTTTTCAGTTTCTTGCCATGATTGCAGCACAAACTTAATCAGGTTTTTCAAAAATATTGCATTGTGTTTCAGAAATAGTGCCTCTTAAAGAAAGGAGTCATTTTTGACATATGTAATGAAAACAATAGCTCCAAAAACAAAAGAAACAAAACAACACATGAATATCCAGGCCTTGGTGTAATACCGCTGACCAGTGCTTGACAAAATGTGCCCTTCTCAGCTCAGCTCAGCCTTCTTATGTTCAAACAGCTTTCTCCAAATGTTTGAGAGACATGAATGATTCGAACTCAATCATTTGCTAGTGGATATCTTTCGTACTTGCAGATTATAAAAATCCCTCACAATTTGCGAGTTTGCAAGCACAGCTTGGTCATGAAGAAGTCGGATGGGGTATTGGGGTCTTGAGGGAAGTTTTCCCATTGTTTTTGAAAGACTTCTATAAGTCTCACATGCTGGAGGAGACTGAGAGTTCCCTATATATCAGACATTACTGACATGAATAAGTGGGAAAGAGTAGGGAGGATACTCGCAAAGGGATACACAGGGAGTCAGTATTTTCCACTTCAGATAACCAAGGCCTTCCTTGTTGTTTGTGTTTTTGGGTGGGAGAGTATTGCAAGATTCTTTCAAGTAGCCTGTTTCTCAATCTGAAACCAAGCTTATAGAGGGCTGCTTGGCTGCTTGTGACAGCAAGGACACAAAAAGGAAACCCTAATATATGAGTGACTGTTGGCAGCAAATTCTCTCCACCCTTAAAATCTATTTTGCAGATATAAGTTCTTTGGACCAATTGTATTCCTCCATCATACAAACTAATGTCAAAGTAATTGCCCTGCTCAAAGCCAGTGTAAATGCAGCTGCTGATAGTGACACCATTGCTCACCTCAAGAGATTTAGCAGAAAGCTTGATGAAGCAAAGCTTACAACCTTTCTGAGATTTACTACAGCATCTGGTATTGTCACTGACACTTTGACAATATTGTTCACAGATAGCTTAGGTCTTCAGAGAAGACCAATTTCTCACACCTGTAGTTGCACTTTAAAAGTGCCTAGCACGTATGCAAGCTTTTGAGAGCTTAGAGAAGAATTCCTGACCATGAATTCTGACAATTGGGAGATGAACATTCTGTGAAGACTTATCAGATGATAAAGTTACTGTCTATATCTTGATTACCTTCTCTTACATTTTTCAGACTGCAGGTTTACTCTTCAGCTAACTGTTGAATTAAATCAGTGTTGTAACATTCTTGCTTTTACAAGTACAGGAGACATCTCTAAAACATTTTTTATGAATGTCAACATAATCTTAGAGTGTAACTAAGGCTTCAAATGACATTACATACCTTTTGTCAGTGTTACAACATTCTTGCTTTTACAAGTACAGGAGACATCTTTAAAATGTTTTTTTTATGAATGTCAACATAATCGTATGGTGTAACCATGCAAGGTTTCAAATGATATAACATACTTGTACATTTTGTAAGGGTTTCAGACAATCTGTTTTTATTCAAACAGTAATAGTAAAAAGGGCTGTTTTGTTTTGTTTTGTAGCTGATTGTGGTAAAGGTAAAGAATCCGATCCCAATGATGCGTCAGCCAACACGTCAGCCGACGTGTTGGTCGACAGTGGGCCGACAGTTGTTCGACAGTTGGCCGACAGTCAGTACTGTCGGCCGACTGTCGACCAACACGTTGACCACTCTTTGAACTTGGAAGGCAAGGGGAGGTTAAAATGTTCATGTTGCCTGTGGTAACGTAGGGATATTTTCCAAAACTGACCAAAATGGCAAATCTCTAAAAGGTTTTAGAGCTAAAAACTAAGCGCTTTGTCAGCTGACAAGACCACACCAACAGATCTCCTGATGTGGTAGTAGAAATCTGACCTCAGCAGAGAGTGAGAAAGTATTAAAAACTCATTCAGTATCAAAAGACGTAGTCAAGCAAGGCTGCAAGAGTTATTTTTGAAAGCTCCTGGAGGTAGCAGCACTCACTGGACTCTCAACAGTTATGATGATAGGGTTAATCCAACAAGTTTGTTTGGTTATGATGTACAATGTCAA
This sequence comes from Catalaphyllia jardinei, assembly GCA_022496165.2. Lineage (NCBI taxonomy): Eukaryota > Metazoa > Cnidaria > Anthozoa > Scleractinia > Caryophylliidae > Catalaphyllia > Catalaphyllia jardinei. Next base: position 23,008,792 of record CM042746.1, on the reverse strand, counting down.
AAAAAATACAAATTGTTTCACCATAGGATTAGCTTACAAAACATGATTCTTTAGTTTGAATTGTGTGATCATCCAAGTGAGGGTAGTTCAGAAACATCACTTGAATAGTGTTTGACAGTTAATGGTGTCATAAGTCTGGTCTGTTGAAAATGATTGGTCAGTTTGCAGGGTCACCACAGTCAGGGAAAAGTGAGGGAGTTTTGTATCAAAGTCACGGAATTTTGTATCAGGTCAGGGAATTTCTGCATTCTTGTACAAAGTCAGTAAAAAGTCAAGGAATTTTATCTTAAGGTTGCCATAAATTATTTTAAAAGATATTTTTGAATAGACAAGGCAATTTTGTTTTAACAATAGCCCTTTCCCAGGATAAACTGTACACAATGGAGACTGGGCTGAATTATCGCCAAAGTGAGGCTGTGGTAAGTACAGATCTTCCATCACGTGCAAAAATAATGGCGGAGTTTGTCAATGCCAACAGCAATCAGTTTTATAAAGCCTGGAAGAAGCTTGAACCACAGCAATGGATAAAAAATTACGAACTTAAAGTGTAAGGCAGTAAAGAGGAGCTAGTGGCCAAAGTGGAGAATGTAAAACAAGCAGGGTTTGAGACAGTGGTCGAAAGAGCTGCACATGAAAATAAGGAGATTACATACTGGGCTGCTGAAAAGCTGCGTACGCCTACAGAGACTCACCCTGATCCAAAGAATCTAACATTGTGGACTTAAGACTTATCAAGACTTCCTCATCTAACAAGTAAAGATGTAATGAACTATCTCGTCTTTGGAAGTAGTAAGTTCTAGAAGAATGAGGCCATGCAATGCTTTAAGCAGATAAAAGCTTACAAATTTTTCAAAGATGGCCACGTTCAGTACATCGAGCTTGTGTTCTTTAATGATAGAAGCACTTACTGTTTTGTCAGGGCCAATGAAAACTGATCAAAACTGATCAAGTGTACAACACCTGGATACCTGGTTAAAGAATGTTCTCCCAGCCAATTGTAATTGCATAGCTGGGTACATTGCATTGCAAAAAATTTTACTTAATTGACTGTCGATGTTAAATGCCCTCCCTCAATGGAATAAAGGCTAAATGAGGGTATTAAATCAAATTAGAATATAGTCATAAAGCTTTTTTATCATATTTTATAAATATATATCATACTGTATATCACATTGTATCCCATGATACAACTTTACATCATATTTTTAAACACTTCTGCACATCATAATTGACAATAAAATGTTTAAACTTTTGACAATGAAAAACATTTGTACTCATCTAAGATTATGCTGCTGTGAGCTGTTTTGCATTGTGATGTATAACCTGTATCAACCTACTGGCAAGCCATGGAAGTCTTATTAATTTTACTATTTTTTTTCTTTATGTGTGGTTAACAAAGTGATTCGTTGAAGGCCCTTTTGTTTGCTATGCAAATGTGACAAATGAAGGGGATATGTCTCGTACTTCACTACCATGTGAATGGAACAAGCCTCAAAAGAGAAAGCATAGCCCCAAGGGAATAAGCAATTTGCAACCAGTTAAATATCAGTATGGCAAAATGCCCAGGCTAGTAGCCATGCCTAAGCCAAGGCTGTACAAGGCAGGTGCTCCTGGCCTGTCAGCAACTCTTTCCTCCCTAATTTTCTGGATAACTCACAGTCAGTGAATCCTGACTGTGTAATTCTTACAGTAACAGAAATGTTTCAATAGTTGTTCACTGGCAGGGAACTCAATAATAGACACAGAGAATGGCACTATTCAAGCACACGTTTTAATCCGACACGTCCAATTCTACACCAGGTAATTCGATGCTAGACTGATTACACAATTCGATTACCAAAGACTCATTCTAAACAATCACTATTGTTACATCCCCTTCGTTTTAGAACTAGATCACAGTTCGAATCAAAGATAGTAAATCACAAGTCTTTGAGTTCATTCTACGACAAGTCCGTTAATAACGCACATAATCCTTCAAGTACGATGGCGGTCGTCTGTTACGGATTGGTCTTGAGTTGGTCTCGGCGCTAGCTGGAACAGTCTGTGGCGGTGCGGACGCTGGTAGTTCCGATGGTTGTGGAAGGTCTGCTGGTTGATCATCAGGTGTTGCAGGTTCAACCGGTTTCGGTGGGGGAGACTCTCTGGTCTTCCTCAGATGAAAACGGTTGCGGCGGTATATCCCTCCTTCTGGAGTTTCAACCTCGTACGATCGGTCGTCCTTCTTGCTGGTAACTGTCGCCTTGTGCCACTTGCACTTGTGCTTCTTAATTGGTTTCATACGCACTACGTCGCCAATTTCTAACTTTGGCAGATCTCTAGCCGTCTTGTTGTAGTACTGCGCTTGCTTGAGCTGTTGCTGGCGTAAGAGCTGTCGCTGCTCGTCAACATCAGGTACTTGAGGTTTCAGCAGTGCTTCGGTAGTGGGTAGCAAGGTCTTGGTTCTTCTGCTCATGAGACGCTGAGCTGGGCTGGTGGATGTTCCTAGGGATGGCGTATTGCGGTGGTCTAACAGTGCAAGATGAATGTCACTGGATTTCCTCAGTAGCTGTTTTGCTGTCTTTACCGCAGCCTCTACTTTTCCATTGGCCTTGCTATTGCCTGGGCTGATTGTGCGATGTTTGAACTGCCAGGTCTTGGAGAAGTGGGCAAATTCCTGGGAGGTAAACTGGGGGCCGTTGTCGCTGACTACAGTGTCAGGACACCCATACCTGGCGAAGTGATTCTTTAGCTTGGTGATGACTGTAGGTGCACTTGTACTTGCCAGCTGGTCTACTTCCCAGAAGTTACTGTAGTAGTCTACAGTGATGAGGAAGTCTTTGCCCTTGTAGGAGAACAGGTTGGTGGCAATCCGTTCCCATGGTCGTTTTGGTACAGGGGTACTCTTCAGGGTTTCCTTCGGTTGAGCTCTATCGTACTGTCTGGAGGTCTCGCAGGATTCTACTAGTTGCTTCATTTCTGCGCTCATTCCAGGCCAAAATATGCACTCTCTGGCTCGTCTGAGGCAGACTTCTGTACCCATATGTGAAGAGTGTATTTTCTGCTTCATTGTTTCTCTTAGCTTCTTTGGGACAACTACTCGCTCCCCTCGGAAGATTAAACCATTCTGAACTGTCAGTTCATCTCTCTGGCTAAAGAAGGGAAGTGCTAAGGTTGTTACTGAAGACTTGTCATCTGGCCAGCCTTGCAGGATCACCTTTGTGAGAACTTGCATTGTCTCATCTGCCTGTGTTTCTTGTCTGATTTCTTCCAGTCTTGGATCAGAGATGGACACACAACTAGCCATGTTGACAAACTCGAACTCTCGGTCTTCCGACTCTGGTTTCTTTGGGAGATATGCTCTTGAAAGCAGGTCGGCCAGGAACATGTTCTTACCACGCTCGTAGTTGACTGTGACGTCATACTTTTGGAGACGCATCATCATGCCCTGTAGCCTCCATGGTGCGCTTGCTAGTGGCTTCCGTAGGATCGATTCCAGTGGCTTGTGGTCACTGTACACGAGGATATTTCGCCCAAAGGTGTACTGATGGAATCGCTCCAGAGCATAGACGATGGCAAGGCACTCTTTCTCTATTTGTGCGTATCTCTGTTCCGTTGGGGTCAGAGCCCGGCTTATGTATGCAATGGGTTGGCCACTTTGCATTAGAGCCGCACCTAGTCCCTTTTGGCTGGCGTCGCACTGTACCTCCAACTGGCAGGTGGGGTCATAGTAGCGTAAGATTGGAGCTTCCGTTGCCAGTGTCTTTACTTTCTGGAAGGCTGAAACCTGTTCTTCTGACCATTGCCACTCAGTATCGTTACGTGTGAGTCGTCTAATCGGCTCCATTACATCTGCGAGCTTTGGCATGAACTTTGAGAGGTATGTGACGAAGCCATTTAGACGCTGTACATCCTCCACGTTCTGTGGTGTAGGCATATCGAGAACTGCTTCGATCTTGTCTGGATCCGGCTCCAAACCATGGTCGGTTAGAACATGGCTCATGAACTTTACTCTCGTGAGGGGCAGCTTGATCTTGTCTCGATTCAAAGCTATACCACGTTCTCTGCATCTTTGTAGAAGCATTTCTAACTTTCTGTCATGGTCAGCATTCACTTGTTCCGCTGTATCTCCAACCCCATAGACCAGTATGTCATCGGCGATGTTGAGGACGCCTTCAAGTCCCTCTAAGGTCTGGTTGACACGCTTCTGAAAAATCCCTGGAGATACGGATAAGCCAAACGGTAACCTGAGCCAGCGGTATCTTCTGTACGGTGTGTTAAAGGTTGTCAGAAGACTTGACTCTTCGTCGAGAACACAATGCCAGAAGCCAGATCTAAGATCGACGGTAGAAAAGACTTTCGCCTTGGATAGCACTTTACTTAAGGGTCTTGGATCAACGCAGACCCTCAGTGCGCCAGATTTCTTTGTGGTCACGACGACGCTGTTTACCCACGGGGTAGGCTGGTCCACAGGAGCGATAATTTTCTCTTTCACTAGCTTGGTCAGTTCTTCTTTGAACTTGTCTTTCAGAGCTGTGTGGATTCGTCGTGGCGGAATGATGACCGGTACTGCATTTGATTCAACTTCCAGGTGAACCTTGCCAGGAAAAGTTCCTACCGGACGATCAAACACGTCAGAAAATCGCTTAATTACTTCTTCGGCTGCATTAAGGACTTTAACCTCTGCTTGCTTTGAACTGGGTGGAGATGTCGTGACGACATTTTCTTCGTTCACCGTGATGAGCTTCATATGTTGGGCTGCCTGTGCACCAATAAGTGGAGTAAGATTCTCCTTTACAACGACAAATTCGACAGAGTACTTCTTCTGATTCTTGGGATTTCGAAGTACCATTCTTGTCGCTCCAAGCGGAGTAATTTCCGTTTTATTCCACATTACGAGCCACTTAGATGTCGATGTGATGACAGATTTGCCGATAAGAGCTTCAGTGATGATGTTTATCGACGCCCCACAGTCAATTCCATCATGGTGTAAATTTCCTTCGCGTAGCTAGATTTCGGTGGATTTTCCGAATTTACGGCGCTGACTGTAGTAGAGATGCTAGTGATGAAATCCACGTCGCTAGAGTCGGAGTCGGAGTCGACGTCAGACAATTCTTCGATCTGTTTGACCGTGGTGTCAAATCGTGGCGATTTCTTCGATTTACGACAGGCTTTTGCGAACTGATTTCGTCCTCCGCAGTTTAGGCACTTTGTTCCCCAGGCTGGACACTTCTCTTTCTTGAGCATGTGCTCTCCGCAGCAGAAACGACATTTCTGGCGGTTTCCTTTTGGGTTGCGTGTCTTGTCATCTTTCGGAGTCTTGACCTTAGAGTCGCGCTGTCTTATCTTGTTTACTTCTCCGGTATCTGTGCCAGAAATCGCTTGTAACTGCGAACTTGTTGCTTCGGAGCTTCGGCATATGTCAATGCACTTACCAAGGGTGAGTTTTCTCTCTTGGAGAAGCCTTTTCCTTAGCTGCTTGCTCCTTACGCCCAGAACAATGCGATCTCTTATTAGACTGTCGTGCAGGCACGTGCAGAAATTACAGGTTTGCGCTAGTTTGCATAACGCTGTCACATAAGCATCAATGGTTTCGTCTGCTTCTTGGTTTCGGCTATTAAAAAACGTATCTCTCATAGGTTTCGTTCACCTCTCCAATCGCAAACTCATCCAGCTTTTCCATAATCTTTGACAATTTCTTCTTGTCTTCCTCTGACTCAAAAGACAGGCCATTGTAAACACGCAACGCATCGGGACCCAAACAGTGGAGAAATAACGCGACTTGATAATCATCGGGCTGTGTGGCCAGGCGTGTTACAATCACATAATTTTGCCACTGTTGTTTGTAGGTTTTCCAATTCTCCGATGTGTTTTCTCGAAGATTGAGCTTCATCGGTGGTTTGATCGCGACATTGGACATTCCCGGAGCTGGGGGCGGTGTCCCTTGATCGCCGCTCGCTTGACTCGCTTCACCAGACGGAGGCATTTCTTTATGATTTCGGATGCTATCAGGCGCTACTGTCGACACAACGGTGGTGTTAAACAAAAATCACCGCTGCCACCATGTTTCAATAGTTGTTCACTGGCAGGGAACTCAATAATAGACACAGAGAATGGCACTATTCAAGCACACGTTTTAATCCGACACGTCCAATTCTACACCAGGTAATTCGATGCTAGACTGATTACACAATTCGATTACCAAAGACTCATTCTAAACAATCACTATTGTTACAAGAAACACAAACTGTTGTTTCATGTGATGGTGCCATTGCATGTGATGATAACATCAGGGCACATAAAACTTCGTAACATCAGAATATGATGTTGAGGAATTTGCTTAACACTATGAACTGCAAAAATTTCCTCCCAGAAATTTAGAGTTAAGTGATAACCTTAATTATGCCTCAGATGAATTTCAAGTAAAAATAAATAATTTCTTTGCATCACCAAGAATGTCAAAGGTTGAGGCAAGGCTGATTGAAAACAGTAGTTGTGGACAAAGTGTCAATTCTAAATGGTTGCAAGCCAGGGAAGATAATAACAGCATCACAGTTTGGTCGAATCTGTAAGATGAGGCCAACATCACCTCCAGAGAATAATGTAAGAGAAATAAGGGGTTACAAACAAGAATCTAATGGGTTTCTCCACTCAAAAGCTGCACCCCTACAATAGGGGTCTCAGCATGAGTCAGTTGCAAGAGAGAGATATGTTAAGTTCATAAAGAAAAAGGGTCACAAAAGACTCACTGTCATGAAAAAAGGCCTTGTAGTTCAGTCAGATCTTCCCTATCTTGGTGCTAGCCCTGATGGGTTTGTATACTGTCCTGGTTGCAGGGAATATCAACAGTTGCTTGAAATTAAGTGTCCTTATAAGTGGCATCTCCTAACTCCTAGAGTTGCTGCACAGGACAAAAATGTTTTTGTTACGTCAACTCAAAGGGTAAAAACTCAAGAAAACATCAATTTACTGCTATCGAATTCAGGGTCTAATGGCTCTTTGCAAACTAAAGATATGCACCTTTAAGATATGGATACTCAAAGGTTTATTAGTAATCAGGGTTAAGTTTGATGAAACATTCTGGAAGAAGAAGATGCTTCAAAACTGGTGGCATTTTTATAGGTGGCCATTGTAACTGAAGTTCTTACTGTTCTTACTTGACCATTGTAACTGAAGTTCTTACAGCAATATATAGGAAGTTTTTCAAACTTCCTATATATTGCTGTCAGTTGGTTTCTTGTTATTGTTAACAATAAACTGTAAACCAAACTGTTTCAACAACTTTCACAACTTTCTCAATGCCTTGTATTGTACTACTAAATTGAAAGTCATTTAACTAAAGGGAGCTCAAGGTTTGTTAAAGCAGTACAAATAAGTACAACATTATTTGCATTATTCCATTCTGTAGCAGGAATAGTCCCCTGTAAAACCCTGAAATTCTTAATTTGCTCCATTTTCCTTTCAACATGGTTTCCTACAGCTGCAATTGACCTTGTTTGTTCAGCTTCCTTCCTTGTCAGCTGGTGGTTAGAATCCCTTTTTGGAGGCATATTAAGTGTTATCCCTAGTGGCTTAAGCAAATCATCAATATCAAATCCTTTATCTGCCGTGATACTGTCTCCAGCCTCTAGTAGATTAAGCAGTGTTGGTTCTCTCACAATGTGCTCATCAGAAGCATTGCCACCCCACAACTGCCAAAGAAATGTTACAGGCCCTGATGGGCTGATACCCACAAGTACCTTGAAGGTATTGTGAGATTTGTAGCTAGGATATGTGATTGCCTGATTTACTAAAGATGATGGAGTCTCATTAAAAAATTCAGTGCAATCTATAATCACACAAGTCAAAGGAAATTTTTTGAAACATTCTGGCATTCTTGATGCAATTACATCACAACTAAGCCAAGTAATTAAATGCCTCAGATCATCAGCAAGAACAGTATACCAAGTAATTAGGATATGAGACACTGTACTTGTTGAGACACAAAAACGATCTACCAAGTCTTGCTCCAGAAGTCCCAACCTTAGTCTCATCACCACCATTAAGAATTCATCAATCAGTTTCATTTTTCTATGGGGTCCTGTTTTGTGCACTGATTGGTTAAAAATTGTGTTTGTATAGCTCAATGGAGACACAGAACTAGCGCATGCTGTTGACGTAGTGAGCAAAGAGAATTTACATTTTGATAATCAAAGTTAACAAGTTGTTTTCCTTTTTTTCGTCGTGGTGTTTTCTAAAAGAATTAGAAAACATGAACTCTGTGTTTCTATCGAGTTATACAAACACTTGTGAAAGTTTGGGAGAACTTGAAAAAGCTGTGGAAACACTCACCTGCGGCTCATGTTCCAGCATTTCTCGTTCTCCCAAACTTCCACTCATGTTTGTATAACTCGATAGAAACACAGTACATGTTTTCTATTTCTTAAACAGTAAGTGTCTTTAATTGAACTCATCGAAGACATCTTGATAACAGCCAAGATGGGATGAAACTCACACACACATAAATTACAGACAACTTAAATATGCACAATTGGGTACATACCATACAGAGTATTTGCACGCACAAAATATTAACTAAATATGCTAATAGATATTGACACATCTTCCCAGGTAATGAAAGAAAAAAAAAACAACAAAATAAAATAAATAACTAAATAAATCATTCTCAACCAAGTCACTGAGATTTCACGGTGACAATGTCAGTAAGGTACACATCCTCACAACGACTTAAGATGTTGAATGAAACAGTCATGGCATGATAAAATCCTTGAAACGTGAAGGAGGAATTCTTTGTCTTGTGGATTTCCTAAGCAGCTGGGCTGTATCTTCAGGTACAGAAGATGGTGGCATCACAGGAGATGGTGACACAGATTCACAGACACAATCAGCCTCAATGGGTGACGGCGCATGGCTAACCAAAGGAGTTCTAGGAACAGGACCTTTAAACTTCGGCAAAGGGTTCAACTTCCTCAGAAGGCTGCGTATTCTGTGGTTCCACAGTTTGCCATATGTCCTTTTGATTTCAACAACAAACAGCTCCATCAACTAGGACCTCGTACAATCGGGGAGCAACTTCTCTGAGGCATTCATCTGGTCTCCATGTTCCCAAAGGTGAACGAACACGGATACTTTTGTCAGTCTTCACAGAGAAAGGATGCACTTGCCACGATTGAAGTACCTGTGCTAACGCTCTTTCCAAGCACAAAGTTTAGCAGCTTCGTTGACAAGGCTTAATTTAGGCTTTAGAGGAGTTCCAGAAGTTGGCAGTTAAGTCTTACAGCGGCAGCCCAGAAAACATTGTGCAGGGTTGGTATCCATGCCCCCACTCGGAGTATTACGCCAATCCAGGAGAGCTTGGAATTCACTGACACCAGCAGGTTGACACTTCGTGAACAGACGTTCAACAGTACAAACAGCAAATCTCAGCCTTACCATTACTTTGCGTGTAATGGGGACTTGAAGTAAAATGCTGAAAGTTCCATTGGTCTACAAATTTCACGAACTCAGACGAGGCAAAGCAAGGCCCATTATCAGTGACCAGCATATATGGTACTCCAACTCGGCTAAAGGTGGCCATTAGACTTCACCAACTTGGAGGTTTCAGACGAAAGGGAATCAACTGCTATGAAGTTACTGAAATAGTCAACAACGACCAGCAGAGCTTGGCCTGAGTGAAAACTGATGTCCGCAGCAACTTTAGCCCAAGGACAAGGCGAAACTTTGTGTTCAAGTAACGGTTCCTGAACTTGTAAGTCGCGATGTGTAAGACAAACGTCACACTGACCCATGAAGTCCTTTATTTGGGCACTCATTCTGGGCCGAACATGCACTCACGAAGTCGGCAAAGGCACCCTCCAGGCCAATGTGACTCGAGTGAGCTAGGGACATAAACTCCTTTCTGAGGGTACTGGGGACAAACAGGCAAGGTCCATGGAAAACCGGGTTCCCTTGAACAATCAGCGCATCACGAAACTAGAAGAAAGGGTACAAGACCAGATCACACTCATGAATGTTACCAGGCCAACCTTCTAGGATGACTTGTCAAAGATCAGCACAAATGGTATCTAGGGCTGATTCCTGCCTTATTCGCGTTAGTCGAGACAGAGAAACTCGCAAGTTCTAAGTGTGATCACCAAGCTCAAGAAATTTCACTTCCTCTGAAGGCAACATTTCCCCGACATATGCACGGCTGAGCGAATTCGCGATGAACATGAGGGAACCTTTCTTGTACTTGACCTTGAGATTGTAGCGTTGAAGTCGCAATAGTATCCGCTGAAGCCTTGCCGGGGCATTGCAAAGGATCTTCTTAAAGATTTCTTCCAGAAACATCGAGCCTAAAGATGAACTCGTCAAACATCTCACATACAAACACAATGGCCAGGAGCTCCTTCTAGATTTGAGCTTACCTGGTCTCAGTTTGAGTAAGGACTCTGGACGCAAAACTCACTGGATGCTGAAGCTGAAGCAAAGGGGCCTGAGCCCTGTGTCACAAGCATTGCATTGGAGGATAACCTCATCTTGCAGGCTGTAAAAGTGCAGAACAGGGGTTTGTGAGATGGCAGTCGACATCACTCCTTGCTTTCTCCTGGGTTTCAGGCCAGACGCACTTGGCATCTTTACGAGTCAGTTGACAATGGGTGATGTCAGAAACAATTTAGCCAAGTACTAAACAGTTCCATTAAGACACAGAAAACTCTTTACATCAATTGGGTGTGGCATCTCAAGGACAGCTTGTACTTTGTGGCAGCAGAGCAGAGCCTCTGAACAAACTGATCACCACAACATTCAAAGCAAAGGTTCTGTTGATATTAAGTCATCCTAACAATGGTATTGTAACCAAGACCGGAAGCTCTGGTGACAACGATAACAGTGCTGCGTGTGGTTTTAAAATGGAAAAATCGAAGATGCCAAAATTCACTGGAGATGTCTGAGAATATGTGATTTTTAGAGCGGATTTTAAGCATACTATTAAATCCCACTACTCCAAAAGAAATTCAGTCATGTTTTTATGCACTTGTCTTCAAAAACAGCCTCTTGATCTTATCAAAGGGATTGGCTCTGACTATGACATGGCCTGGAATTACCTGGATTCTATTTAATAACATGGAGATCCGCGCTTCCTATCAGACACAGTAATGCAGGGCATTGTTAAGTTTCGCTCACTGCAGCATAGCGAGGCTGCATGATTCTGCGATCTTGAGCACTTGGTGAAGCGTTGTTACAATACGCTTAAAGAAGTCAGAGTCCCTTATGATATGGATAACAGCCAGATGTTATCAATTATTGAGCAAAAAATGTGCGCAGATGGTGGAAAGGTGTGGTCGCGGGATCCTGAACGAGAAGGAAAGTCAGCTTGGCTGAAAGGGCTCATGGACTTAATGTCAGTTGAGATGAAATCACACATACGTGCTACCACCGCCTTAAGATCGAGTTCAAACAGCCCACGCAAAGTCAACCATCTTCAAGTTCAAGGTGGCAAAGACACAAAGCAGACCAATCACGGATGCTGGCTATGCAGGAACTCCACCCATTGGCTGGACCAGTGCCTTTAATTTGCTGCTCTCAGTAGTGAAAGAGCCAAAGAGAATCATGTATGTTTTAGTTGTTTAAAGAGAGCCAGACAGAAAACGGCAATGTGCAGAAGAGAGTGCAGTGTAACCAGTTTCATCACATTCTCCTTCACAAGAGTAAAGCCATCAAAATTACAATTGCAGCTACAACGGAAACCAGCAGCACACTTCTGCCAATTATTACAGCAAATGTGCATGGCCAAGATGGCATGCAGAAATGTGCAAATGTCCTGTTCGACACAGGGGCTCAAGTAAGCTTGTTTAAGAATAATACTGAGTTGATGCTTGGGTTCAAAGGAAAGGATACTTCTGTGACCATAATGAAGGTCGTTGGCCATGAAGAATTCACGCAAACGAAGGTGTACCGCATACCAGATGAATCTTTGAATGATAGTAGGAGATACTCTATAAAAGCTATTGGGATAACCAGCATCAGAGAAGAAGTTACGGCTGTTCAGATGTCTCAGATTACTGAACTTCTGGGACTTGATTGAAAATGAGAAGCTTCGTAGAGGAAAAGGGCAAGTTGACCTGCTGATTGAAATAGACCATGTCACGCAACACTGTGCATTTTCTCCAGTGTGGCGCCACTAAAACAGCTAACCATCCCACGCCTAGAACTTCAAGCTACTTGCATCTCGTCTAGTGAAGACAATTCAAGAGGAGTTGAGAATTAAATTCAGTGATGTCATGTTCCTCATGGATAGCACAATTGTGTTAGCATGGATTTGCAGTATGTCTAAAAGCTTTAACCATTTGTATCCTCGAGAGTCTGAGAGATACAAAGTAACTGTAACCTAATTCAGTGACAACACATTCCAGGAGAATTCAATGTAGCAGATGATGTTTCGAGAGGGATACCTGTGCAGGATTTAAACAAGAGATGGTCCAATGGACCAAAGTTTCTCTGACTACCAGAATCAGAATGGCCTCAGGAAACGGCTCCAGTAAGTTGTTTTACTTGTCAGAATTAGCTGAACATGCGGAGAACTGCAGGTGAACCAAGCACTGTTGAAAAAGTCACTCATTCTCTGTACAGCCACTTGCCATTCATAATAACCATGCATGCATTTTAAAGCTTGCATGTTTATAGAAAATCAAAGCTTCCATTTGCCTTACTTTCATTGCATCACACACACTTCTTTTAGATACACATAAAATAAATCAATGTAAAGACAAGATTTTAATCAGCAAGCTGAATGGAAATTAGAATTGTGACATTTTGAACTTTTGAGCACAAGTTGCAGACATAAACAATATAATATCATGCTTACATGTAATTAAGAGGGTTGTTGTGAATGTCTTCTGTTCATTGTTTTATACATCTTTAAAAAATGCAGACTTTACTAAGGATCTGTTCCACCAGCTGTTGTACCCTCCAGGGAGGGGTGTACTCCCCCAAAATTTTGGTTTGGGGTGTGTGGCCCAAACCTTGAAACCCTTATGCTATCCCAGACCACAATATGTGAGTTGAAAAATGTGAAAAGATTAGAAAGGGCTTTAAATTTGCCAACATTGATGCTGTAAAAACTGTTCCTTGTATACAACATACACTGTAACCAGTTCTAAGCCAGAGTGATAAACATACCTGTAACCTGATAATTTGGTTTTATCAACTGAGTTGATAGTGTGAATTAGCCACTGTAAAGAGATTCAGAAGCTGACGTTTCAAGCGCTAGCCCTTCGTCGGAGCGAATCAAGGAATTGTGGGTTGTGTGTGGTTTATATACAGAAATATGGCGCTACGCTATTGGTTGGTCCCTGGCAACGTGAAAAACAGAATAAATCAGTTAAATGAAAAACGTTTGTTGATATCGTGAGGATTAAGAGTGCCGATTTGAAAAATAAATTTTTGTTCTAGAGTTTTGCGGCTTTCTGTGCTTCCTAGATGTAGGGAGAGGCCGCAGACTGTCATATGTTGCGTAGAATGATTCGGCAGATTAAAGTGTCTAGCGACCGGTTTAGATG
>CM042746.1:22989277-22994878 GCA_022496165.2 Catalaphyllia jardinei | reverse complement strand
TTCGAGAACATCTTCGCGACGTAGAGAAAGACAACAAAAACCCATCTAAACCGGTCGCTAGACACTTCAATCTGCCGAATCATTCTACGCAACATATGACAGTCTGCAGCCTCTCCCTACATCAAGGAAGCACAGAAAGCCGTAAAACTCTAGAACAAAAATTTATTTTTCAAATCGGCACTCTTAATCCTCACGGTATCAACAAACGTTTTTCATTTAACTAATTTATTCTGTTTTTCACGTTGCCAGGCACCAACCAATAGCGTAGCGCCATATTTCTGTATATAAACCACACACAACCGACAATTCCTCGATTCACTCCGACGAAGGGCTAGCGCTCCAAACGTCAGCTTCTAAATCTCTTTACGGTGGCTAATTCACATTATCAACTCAGTTGATAAAACCAAATTATCTTGTAATACTCCCACCGACGCAGCACCACAGTTTCTTTAGAAACGTACCCCCTATACCTGTAACCTATTTGTTATGGTCTCCCTGTGGCATTTGCCAAATATAGAATTATGTACATGGAGTGTGCGTATATATGCGTGCGCATATCTCTAATAAAACGTGCTTCAAGTGGACCACCATGTTGCTTTGGTGTGGCTTGATTAGTCTTAACGAATCATGACAATTTTGGCGACAAGGATGGGATCTTAGAGGATTTTTACGGCAGAAAAGGTGCCAGATGAAAGTAATCCGGTTCGAAATATTGGAAGAGTTCAGAAGTTTGTTGTGGGAACCGACTTCGAAGCGTATGCAGAACAGCTAGAATTCTTCTTCGTGGCCAATGGAGTGACTGACCCAAAACAGAAGAAAGCCGTCCTGTTGTCTAATCTTCCCATTGAGACATACCAACTGGCAAAAGATTTAGTGGTGCCAACATCGTTAAGAGAGGATTCTCTCACATACAGCACGATCGTAGAGCGTCTCCAAATCTCCAAAAGCAATTGAAGCCCCAGAAATATGCTCTAGTCGCCAGGTACGAGTTTGATAACCAAGCGTGAAATGCAGGAGAAACGGTGAGTCAATATATTGCTGTTCTAAAGCATCTAGCTACTGAATGCAAGTTTAATGAAGCCATGCAGTTGGAAAGGCTCCGTGATAGATTGGTTTCGGGAATTTGGGAGAAGAGAATGATGTCAGAGCTTTTAAAACTCAAACTTGAGGAACTGACATTTGACATTGCTGTAGCGAAATGTATCGCCATCGAGCAAACGTACAAGGATGTTGAAGTTCTCCAAGGGGGGAAAGAGTCAAAGCAAGAGTCAAACCCAGTTGATTTGTTAGTCAGACCCAGTTGATTTGTTATCCCAGTCAAGGCCAGACAAGAAGCTAGAGACAAGAAGACAAGAGGGAAGCTAAGCCTCCAGGGAAAAAGTTTCCATCCCATAAAGAGTCTGCTGAGCAAAGTTGCTACCGCTGTTTGGACAATCATGACCGTAAAGGTTTTCCATACAAAAGGGAAAAATGTTACCACTGTAACAAGACCAGTCACACCTCCTTGTACCTCAGTGGCCTCAACGGCTGTTGGCCTCAGCTGGTCGATATGTCGGCGCCATACTATTCCTGGTGCCACTCATACTCATACATTAGTGGACCTGTCTTCTTGACAATCATTCCTGAACGCCACTTCAGATCCCCTCGATAATCTTGTGACATTACTTTGTCACCAACCTCTAACTGACGTCGCTGTCTACCCTTCCCATTGGTTGCCTTGATGCCCTGCTGATGCTGTTGGTTAACCATCTTTCGGTTCAAGTTGGGTTTAACCAGGTCTAGGTGAGTACGTAACGGTCTTCCTAGCAGTAACTGAGCTGGACTCTCACCAGTCGTTGAGTGAGGAGTGTTCCTATAGGCTATAAGAAACTTTGCCAACTTCTTCACTGGCTTGGAGCTTTGAAACATGGCACGCAACGCTTGCTTGAAAGTCTGTACTAACCTCTCAGCCAGACCGTTGGTAGCCAGATGACATGGTGCTGATGTGATATGGCGGATGCCATTTGATTTGATGAAAGCCTGGAACTCCTCAGAAGCAAATTGTGGACCGTTATCGCTGACAACCTGTCCAGGAATTCCGAATCTGGCAAATAGATCACATAGGACTTCGATGGTCTTACTTGTAGTGGTGGAACTAAAGGGAATCACTTCATGCCACTTGCTGTGTGCGTCGACAACTACTAAGAACATTGAGTTCTGGAACGGGCTGGCACAATTGATGTGTAACCATTGACATGGGGCAGTGGCCCACTCCCATGGATGGAGTGGTGCTTTAGTAGGCATTCTCTCGTTGAGCTGACACCCATCACAGCCTTTTGCTAGCTCTTCCAGTTGGCCACTGATATGCGGCCACCAGACATAGCTCCTCGCCATTGCCTTCATTTTAACTACCCCCAGATGGCCATCGTGCAGCTCCTCCAACACTGTCTTGCAGCTTATTGGGGATTACAACTCTGATTCCCCATAAAATGCAGCCTTGGTGAACCATTACTTCATTGCGCCGCTCGTAGTATGGCTGATCTCCATCTATGTGGACAGACTATCCTTTGATGATAGACTCGTAGACCCTTGCTAAGATTGGGTCTCAACGTGTTTCCCTAGCAACCGCTTCGCTGGTTATCGGTAGCAGCTCAAACTGGGTTGCATGGAACACCTGACGAATCCATTTCTGTCTCCTCCCTCTGTCTGCTGAAGTGGAAGCTGAGACAGTCCGTCAGCATTGCAGTGCTTAGTCGTGCTCTTGTACCCTATGTCGTAGTCGAAACCGGCCAGGAACAATGCATGGCACTGGAGTCTAGCAGCAGTCATGCCAGGAACTCCCTTCTTTGGGTGGAAAATGGCGGTGAGGGGTTTGTGGTCTGTTACGAGCGTGAACTGCCTCCCATAGAGGTACACATGGAACTGTTTAACACCCCACACAATTGACAACGCTTCCTTGTCAATCTGCACGTACTTGTGCTCCGTCTTGGTCAAAGATCGGGACGCAATAGCTACTGGCCTTTCACTGCCATCAGGCATTACCTGTGAGAGAACAGCGCTGATGCCAGTCGGTGAGGCATCACATGCAAGCCTAACTGGCAATGCTGGATCATAGTGTGTAAGCACTTGCTTGGATGTAATCATGCACTTAGCCTCGGTAAAGGCCCGCTCGCACTGTTCAGTCCACTGCCAATCGCGATCTTGCATAGTATGGCGCCGACATATCGACCAGCTGAGCCCACAGCCGTTGAGCCCACTGATGTACAAGAAGGTGCGCCCAATATTGTTGCTAAGGTATGAGGTCCGAGTGGCACCAGGAATAGTATGGCGCCGACATATTGACCAGCTGAGGCCAACAGCCATTGAGCCCACTGATGTAGAAGGAGGTGAGCCCGATATTGTTGAAGCCAGCGAAGCAGAGGTGGTCAGCCCACCACCAGTGGCAGTCCAACAGAGTGTACCATCCAATATTGTTGGAACAGTTCCAGAGATACCCGTGGCAGATCAACCGGAGATGGCTTCCGCTCCAGCACCTGCAACTGCCGATCCTCCAGATGTGACTCCAGCCAGCCCTGCGGTCCATGAGCGACGGTACCCTCAGAGAGTGCGCAGAGCTCCACAAAGACTTGATCTCTGAACTGTATTAATTAGAGACACCACTAGACTACTGGACACTGTCTGTTTGATTTAGTTTTTTTTTGAGATTGTAACTTGGGCATAGTTTACAAGCCAGGCTTTATCATTTTGCGTGGAAGAGATGTTATGGTCTCCCTGTGGCATTTGCCAAATATAGAATTATGTAAATGGGATGTGTGCATATATATGCATGCGCATATCTGTAATAAAACGTGCTTCAAGTGGACTGCCATGTTGCTTTGGTGTGGCTCGATTAGTCTTAACGATACATGACACTATTTCACTCCAAAAAGAGTCAAAATATATACTCTTTTTCAGACCAAAAAAGCTCAAGAACCATACCCTTTAGGGCTGCACAAACACCTAACCAGTGTAAGGGAGTAGCTTCCCTCCCCCTAGGTATGCCCTAGCCTGTTTCTTCTTTCTTCTTGTTTGGTTTTAATAAATTATTTTACCTTGGTAATAAACATGGGGAACATGCACCAGAGGAAGATCCCACTATATCTACATGTATCAGATGATGAAAGGAAAGACAGTCGAGGTTTAATTCTATGAGGCATTTAATGATGTAGTTTGAATTTGCATAGATAATGATTTAGGTGTGCCTTATTGCATTTATGCTGTAATTCAAATTGCTTTTCAAGTTAAAACTGTTTCCAACTTAGGCAATTCTGTTCCAACCTGAACATACCAATTTACTGGACTTCCTTTTATTGAATTCAAATTGTTTTATATCATTGTAGAAGTGTCATCTTCAGGTTGAAGCTGGTTAATGTACGTTGAAAACAGCAGTTCACCTGAAAATCAAGTTAACCTGCAACTGTCCAATAGTTTAAACAGTGACTTTGAATGTTTATTTCGTTTTTATAATATTATTAATAACGTGATATTAAATATAAGGAGAACTCAGAAAAAAATCCCAGTCCCAGATGGGATTTGAACCCACGACTCTCCGTGATCTAGTCTGATGTTCTAACCACTGAGCTACTGGAGACTTGGCCAATTTGTGGGTCCCAACTGGAACCGCATCACATGGCTACATAGCCAAGTAATGACTGGCACACAAAAACTCAGCATAGAGCTGTCACATTAAAACACATCAAGATCCAGCCAACTAACCTTTAAAGTGAGTATATTAAAGATGAAATAATAACATTATATTAAATGTAAGGAGAACTCTGAAAAAAATCCACGACCCTCCATGATCTAGTCAAATGCTCTAACCACGGAGCTACTTGAGACTCTATGGTGAGGAAGGGCCAATTTGTGGGTCTCAAATGTAACAGCATTACACGGCCACACAGCCAAGTAATGACAGGCACACAAGAACTCGCTAACAGCATTGCGCTGTCACATTAAAGCATATCAAGATGCAGCCAACCAACCTCCAAAGTGAGTATATTAAAGATGAAACGATAACAATACAATATTAACCCATTGACTCCTGTGCCGGCCATAACTGGCCGTGCGGGAGCCCACCCCCAATTTTCTGTGCCGGCCGTAACCGGCCGTAAAAAAAGCATATGAGGACAATTGCCTTTCTTACCCTCCCTGAAGACATTTTGGTTCTCCTATTGTTCTATTGTTATTAAGGAGAAATAAACCAATGAGAATGGACTTTCTGAGCATATTTTTACAGGACTTTAGGGGTCCTAGAAAGATGGTTTTTTGTCTTAAAATCACGTGCTCAAAAAGTGCAGGTAATCATAGCACATTGTGGTCCAAATCAACAAACTTCCAGGGTCTTGTTTTCATTCCTAAAACAGACAAATTACTTCTCTGGCACTTAAAATAGAAGGAAAAACATAAATAGATGTTTAGGTGACCTCGGAAAGGAAGATCAACCGTGGCGAAAACAAGACAATCAGTGCGCTTTCAAGTGAGTTTTGAATACAGATCGCGGATTTAAAGCAGCTGCCTCGACTTTAGAAAACCAAAAACTTGTAATGTACAGTATTAGTTCGAAGTTGAATTCAGCTTTTACCA
>CM042746.1:22961777-22984277 GCA_022496165.2 Catalaphyllia jardinei | reverse complement strand
CTAAACAATGGTCAACATAGACTTCGTTTAAATAATCGCCCCTTAGCGTCTTAGCAAACAGCAGCCCCCTAAACCATCCCAATAGTACACTCTGCACTAAAACAATGACTGCTTTGTCCTGTACACAGGCGTAGACTAGTAGAAACACATTTATGGCTAGTGAATCTTGGCCATGTTCTAGCCATTTGACTATTATCTTCAAATTAAGTTAAGTTCGAGCCCTGCAATGCATTACAGATTATCGGCATGGTTCTAAAACATGGGCCTGGGGCCTTAATGGCTAAATTCGATGTTGTGGCTGCATACCATAACATTGCAGTTCACCTGGATGGTCAGTATCTTCTGGAGATGAAGTGCGGGTGTGGCCAGTTCTTTGTCGACCCAGTCCTCCCATTTGGTCTTCACTCTACCCCTTGTATTTTTAATTCAGTGGCTGATCTGGTAGAATGGATAATTTTGAATAGGTATAACTGATACATTACCTCAACAATTTTCTTACGGCGGATCCTGCTGGCTCCAATCAGTGTGCGCAAAACTTACAGACCTCCCTAGCTGTCTGCGGTTAAACTGGCCTTCCTCTTCATCCCAACAAATGCATTGGTCTGTCACTCGTTTGGTAGTTTTGGGAATTGAGTTGGACTTTCTAAAACAGACCGCCTGTCTCCCGGCAAAAAAACTTGCCACCCTGCAGGAGTTGGTCCAGACAGTGGTGCACCAGATGCCAGCTGGAGTCTCTGATTGGCCATCTCCACCATGCTACCAAGGTAGCCTGGGAGTACTTCTCTGTGGTGCATGATTGATCTCCTCTGCTGTTTCCATACTCAAGATCATCCTATTCATTTAAATTCAGAATTCCAACTGGATGTAAAGTGGTGGTGTGACTTTTTGGCTTCCTGGCATGGTGTAAACTTTTGGTTGTTTCCAGGAATGTGGGCCCCCACAGATGTGGAAGTCACTTCTCATGCAGCAGGCTTCCTGGGCTTTGGTGCCTACTTTAATAACGAATGGTTCAGTGATGCCTGGGCTCCCTCCCAAGCAGATAAATCAATTGCCTATAAGGAACGTTTCCCTGTGTTGGTAGCTTCCCATGTTTGGGGTTCCCAAAGGTTTTGGTGTCCTGTTCTTTTCCAATCAGATAACAAGGCTATGGTTCACATTTCACTTCCCAGGATGTCCAAGGTCCCCTCTATTATGCATCTCCTCCATTATTTACTTTCTGCAGCTGCTCGCTTTAATTCTACCTTCACTTTAAAACATATTCCTGGCATTCATAACAACATTGCTGAGGGACGTCATGTTAATAATTTTTGGAGCCTTGGAGATCAGCCACCAGCACCATTGTACATTATATGTTTTGGGCAGCATGCAACATAGCTCATTTTGGTTTCCTCCGTTCAGCAAAGTTTACTAACCCTAATCTTACGAGTTCTGGGTCTGCCATGCAGATGTTGCAGTGGACTCTCATTCTTCTCACACATGCTTACGTGTTTCGAAAAAGGCTTCGAAAACAGATCCTTTTTGCAAGGGCTGTTTTCTTCACATTGGCAGGGATTACTTTCGTCTTTGTGCAATTTATTTCCTGCTGGCATATTTGACCCTGAGGGGAAATACCCCAGGCCCTTTGTTCCTGTTTCAGGGTAGACAGCCATTATCCTGTGCCTTACTGACTTCATGGTTGCTTGGCATGTTGTCGTCAGCAGGTATCCAAGGCAATCTTTCTAGCCACAGCTTTTGGATTGGAGCAGCAATGGTAGCAGCAAGGAATGGCATCCCAGACCATCAAATTCAAGCCTTGAGACATTCGACACTCACTCACTCACTCATCCTCTTCGTTCCTTGAGCCTATTTATCATAAATTCACACTTCTGCAGAGTCATTATCTCAACTTTCTAAGCAGCTCTCTCTCTCAGCTGCTTGATTACAGCTTGTGTCAGAGCCATTGAGATCCATAGCATTTGTCTGATCTTGTGTAGCTGACCTCAGAGCAACCTGGTACCACTCAATGCTTATTATGGAGCTAGCATAAGGACAGTTTGGGGGGTTGGACCCCTCTTCCACCCTGTTCATGCACCTTTTATTCTACAAGCACCTTGGAAGAGGATATGGTCGTTGCCACTCACAGAGTCATGGATACCCTACAAGTATGGCTAGGATTGATTCAGGCACCACTCCCCAAGCTCGTCTACTGTTGATTAGTTTAATGAACAATAAACCAAGCATTAGCTATGTAGAGTTTTAATTAGATTCATTATTAAAAATTCAATTTTAACTGTTATTTAAAAATTACTATACTAATAAGAAAGTAACTAATAAATACTATTACTGTATTGAACCAAAGAGATGTAATGTTGTGGCAAAGTTAGTAAAAGCATCTAGATTTACCAGTGTTTTAGACGTCCAAATTTGCTAATTGGTGTCTCAAAATACTGGGAAATGAGTCTCAGAGAGTCTCGAAATTCAAAATTTTCTGAGGGGGCACGTCCCCAGACCCCCTGGGAGGAAAGGCCTTTCTGGCCTTGTAACTCCTACTCCATTCCGTGCAACTTCTCCTTTCAATAAGTCTAAAAACACTGATTTTGTACCTTCATAATCATTCTAATCATGCCCATTTCATCCTTTCAAAATCATTCCTATTGTTCCTTGAATCGTGCATATTATGGCCTTTGGCAGCTTCAACATGCACATCATGCATTTACTTTTTTTCAGTTGTGCTCCACTTAACCTGTGATAAGGCATTCTTTTTTTTCTTGCTCACACCATGCTTGCCTCCAACTTAGTCTACCTGTCAAGAGCAGAGAGGGCTTGAAGATCACTAAAAAAGTAAGCCAATCCTACTTATGGCTGCGCATTTCAAATTGTCACACAGAAATCAAGAACTTCTCTCAATGCTTGTCCCAAGCAACACTCAAACTCTGAGAGAAAATTAATAAAGAATCTTTCAACATCCTCCTCCACACATTCAAACAAATATCAGAGTGGGAGCATAACAGAGAAGGAAGGCAGAGTTATGAGAAGCAACTTCATAACATTCACAAGTGCACAAAACCAAAGAGAAGTGGTTCATGAACATCTCTGATAGACCTCTATCTTTAAGTGAGCATTCAGCATTAAACGTAAAAGTCTGCCAGTGCCTCAAATTGTTATTCCTCAATTGAATCTGGCATAGATCAACTCCCTGTCGCTGAAAAGCCCATTCTAGATGCAGTGCTGAGATCAAGCATTGTACAGTAACTTGACAAGCTAAACAGTTGCTTAGCAGATAGTAAATATTTTCCAAGTTAAAAATGCAGATTCTTTTAAAATGCTAACTGTACCTATAGTGTTTTAAAACCTAATTTCCATTGCCATTTAAGGGGAAAATACCTCTTGGAAAAGGCTGGAAATGGAATTTCCGAGCTTCTGGATTTCAAAATTTTCTGGGGAAGCCTGACCCAGACCCCCTAGAGGCATGTTTCGCCAGCCACCTGCTTCTTTTCTCAGCCTGTTACTTCAAAACTTACTGAAAGCACTGTACATGGCATTTGAAAGCTCCTGTACTCCCAGCTATTTCTCTAACAAAGCACTTCCTTTAGCCTGAGCAATAGTTTCTCTTTCAATAACCTTGATTTCATTATCAGACAACTTTTCCTCAACTTCATTTTGTGATAATATGAATCACAAAATGGATACATGTATCTATTTAAACTTAAAGACACACCAGTTTGATTTGACAACTGCAGATAAGAATCATTCACCAGGTTAAAGATACCTTACTCTTGCAAGGGAGACATATTTGACACTGATGATTCAACCGAGAACACTTGCAATATAAACCCTGACACCATGTGATTATATGCAAGTACATGTAAGCCTCTAAAATTCTTGAACTGATCCTTTTCATAGAAACTAGTTTCAAGCACAAGGTAAGTGATACAAGATATCTTCTCCACATATACATGTAGACACCATAAGGCTGGAAAAATCAATCTCTTACGGTTCTGTGGCTGCCATGTTGAAAAAAACTTTTTACCACAATTGCTGCTAATCTCGCAATCTGATTGACTAATTTGCCGTGGTAAATAAGAGCCCATACCACACTGCTCACGTCAATGTGTCACGTAATGTGTTTTTCAGCTCACGCTCTGATAAAAGATGTTTTCCTTGACATTTGCATTGTGGTAAAAAACAAATTATTGAGATGTGGTTTTTCGTGCCTGTACTCTTATTGACAACGATACGCGTCATTACTCTTTTCCCAAACATTTTTTCCATATTGTTTCTGCATGTTCAGCGAGTTTTCACAACCTCAAAATAACTTAGTTTTGAGAATTCTACTTTCTTCTAGCTCTAAAAGAACACAGACAGTCAAACTTGTCCCGTAAAAAAGACTTTTAAGCCCATCTGGTAAAAGCAAATTTGCACATGCACAGATTACGGCACTATCCCTTTAAATCCCAATATGACCCATGCAATTAACTTGTGATTATAAACCCATCCCTCATGGTGTGCATTTTCTGTTTTCAGTTTGGTTCTGTTTCTGTTCCTAGTTACAATTTACTGCTGTTACAGATTCATAATCGGTAATTACAGTCAATCTTGTTACAGTATATGTCATTGAGCTAGTCTTAATTTTGGGGAATCCATGTCTTAAACATAGCTTTTCCAATTTTTGTTCCTTTCTACCATTTAGTTATCACTGGTAAAATTGTTCTCAATTGCTCCATATCAATAAAACTTAGCTTGCATAAAGCAGCTTAGCCAAGACAACCCAGTAAACCATGACAGCAGCCTCTCAAAAATAATAATTAGTAAAGATTGTTTGGAACCCTTACCATGTAAAATGTAAGGTGAACTATCAACATTCTCGCCTTTGTAGGTAACATGAATCGTAAGATCTGGATATGATGCAAATAGTCTATAGCGTACAATGAATGAACCATCAAGCCTATCCAACTTCTGTACCCATGTTCTAACTCGTCCACTTGAACTCATAATTTTAACATCAAATGCATCATCACCTGGGGATTCAGTAAGGCTGCAAAAAAAAATTAACCAACCACAGTCAGTCTAAAAACTGCAGACTATTTCATGGAAACCTTTCCTCTTGTGGAAGTTTTTACATGAAAATTATGTCAAATAAACATTGACTGGTAAGACAATCTCTTTCATGATACAATATAATCCCCAAGTAATCTTACTTACAGGCGAAATGCAAATTCTAATACAAGATTGTCTGAGAGGATGATGGAGAAGACTAAGTGGGCTTTGAAAGGTTAAAGCATTATTTAGAGATAATTGATGACACCTAAATAAATCAACTTTAAAGATGGTGCTACACGGGACATTTGCAATGACAATTTCTCATGCAATATTGTTGCACAAAAAGGTACAAGGAAACTAAGGTAATGTTATACAAGTCAATTTTTAACACAACATTCAAAATTCACAGAACAGTGTTGCAGGTGTTTGAATGGCTTTAAAAACCTTGGAACATGTTTCCCCAATGAAATGTTGCATTTAAAAGTTCCCCCTTCAACATGCTACACAATATTGATTTTTAAGAACTTAACACCCATTGCTACTGCACATGTCTAGTGTGCACGCTATACATGCTGTGGCATGTGCCATGTCATGTATTTCAAGCGTGCGCACCGAGTCAAAACTCAACAAAATATAGAGCTGATGACCTTTGCGGTAACTTGATCTGCTAATATTTTTGTTGGATGCTCAGTGACCCCCACTTTGTTTTTCGGCAGATCACTTCCTTTTCTGATTCTTTCCATTATACTAAAAAACCAAAAAATCTGTACGTGGAAAGTTTTAATTCTTTTTCATATACTATTCAAATAGGGTCAAATTGGTACATGGATACAAGTGTGCACGGCTTAGAAGTTGCCTTTTTTAAGGCTACTTCTACCTGATTTAATGAAATATGTAGCAAAGATCTATCAAATACGCCCATATATGCTGTGTTAAACACACATAATGTAGATATGATTCTTCAGCTTAAATATATGCTGACAGTAATGAATCCGACCAGAATCGCCTTGAGTGACTGGAAATCCTAGAAATGCTATGGTCCGTGATAAGCCTTATCTTCAAAACGAGTTCGGTGACCCTCGATTTTTTTTATGTTTTTAATCTAATTTTATCATTTTCTACCTGCAGTCAGAGTTTTAAAAAAATCTGTACATAGGGACTTTTGGGCAGGAAAGTCCTTAAGACAACAATGTTGCATTAAAAAAAAACAAAAATCAGCTTGCTAACACCCCCCCAAAAGGGTTTTCCCCCCCCCCCCCCCAATGTATGTGCATGTGAAATGTCCTCAAATATTCTGTGAGGCTTAAAAACCATAAAAAATTGTGTCCAAAGAATACCCTTATACTATGCCTGGAAGCTAATTTTTCCCTAATACCAACCATGTCCATGAACAGCACGTTCTTCACACTTGCTGGGTTCCAAAGTGCTTTTTGAAGAAATTTTTTTTTTGACCTAATTACAATGACTGAAAGTCATTACCTTTTGATGTGAAAGCTCTACTCATTTGGCAAAAAGAGATTTGTTTGGACAGCCAGATCAATACTTGAATCTGTACTGAATCAAAGGACACCCGGTAGGTAAAACAAACATCCAAGCCCCCTCCCCTCCGGATTTCCTGCATCATTGACCCCCACCCCAACCTCACCGGAATTTTTAGTAATCTGACACCATCTAATGGCATTTCAGCCTTGTTGCGTTATATTTAAAACTAAATACTATTTAGAATGGTTGTGCATATCTGAGGTACTGGCTTTTATAAGCAGCTTAACCCTTTACCTTCTAAGGCAAATACCACTTTTTCCTAAATGGGCAAATAAAGACACTCTGCCTGTGTACAATATACCATTTAAAAGCCTCTGATCAGCTTATTTAAGAACTGACATCAGTAGCTATGAAGGAGGTAGACATTTTTAGAGAAATTGCTTTAAAATGCAAAAATGAATGACTTAAAAAATGTATAAAAATGTTGTACTATTAATAGTAGGTATACCCCTACACTATAGCTTATTTAGCAGGTCTTAGTGCATAGCTTCATGTGAAACAGGTCTTGCATTCCATTTGCATCCCCCAAAAGTAACTTAAAACTTGTGGGGGTGGTCAACCATGTCTTTGAAAGGAGAGGGTCACAATTTTATGACTTCGATGAGAAGATCTTCAAGAGACAATTTTTGTGACAAAATTCATAGAAATCCATCAAATATTCACAAAGTTACGATGTTGTATGCCAATTGGCACTCTTAGGGAGGGGGGCTTAAGGGTTTGCGGTGATGCAGTTTTGCATTGTTTTTTATCATTTTTGCAGTAATTTTTATTTTAACTCGCAGTATCGCGATTTCAAAACATGAAGGGGTTTGTGGTTACTACAACCTTTACGTTGCAGTTTTCAGTGAAAAAAAGTGGATAAGTTGTAACAAAACAAACCATGCTATTTGCTGGATAATGATTTATCCTGTGGATAGCGTTATCCATCCTTTGAACAACCCGGGCCAGATAGTCTGAATAGCCTCGGACATGCAAATTCAAGTTGAAGTTACTGACAAATACATTCTTCAAATTTTGCCTCTGAAGAGTTGGTTTTAAGAAGCCTGAACGCTTTGCCTTTTATAAATCCTTTTTTCATGCCAGGAGCGTGACAGAAAGTGTAGTGCCTGTATTGAAAATATTCGGTCGGTTTAAAATGCATGCTGATGTAAAAGATTGAATCCTTGTGGAATCTCTTGCCTTTGAAAATAGTAGTGTCTAAGAAATTTGTTTCTTTGTCAGATATCAACCATGAATTTTATGGTTGGGCGATGTCTGTTTGCTTCTAAGATGAACTGGTCAATTTCCTCTCGTGTTCCACAAGGAGAACATGTCATCGATGTACCTTTTCCATTCAAGGGGTTTATTTTTGCTCTTATTGATAATTTATGTTTTTACAGCAGACATAAAGATGTTGGCAAAAGAGACTGGAAGTCTTACTGATGTCAGCTTTCATCTGGTGGGCCTCCATGTACGTGTGGTTTTCGGTATTAGGGAAAAAATCCAATGGGAATATGGGGACTTTAAGGGAAATTTGCAACAATTTTCTGCCCTTGTGGTGGGGGAAATGTGGGGACTTAGATTTTTGAATGCCCTACTCTCAGGGAGAATGTGGGGGACTTCACTTCTGTTCAACTGACAAGAGATTGGGAACGATCGATTGTTCACCTGATCGATGGCAAGATGGTGGAGAAGAAGAAGAAGGTATATTACATACATTTGTCATTAATCGGGACAAATTTAGAACAGCGTACAAATCATTAAGGATAGAAAAAATTGATTTTTTTTAATATTCAGAAGAATGTTAATTCCTGAAGCATCACAGCAACCGGTCAGAGTACTCAGGAAACTTAAGAATGTTGTGTTTAGAAGCAGCAATGAACCATCATGATAGTGTGTTTTCTCTTGTTCTTTATCAGTCCAGATAGATTTAAAACAGAATCTTGGGACTTCAGGACAGGAAGAAAAGTTGAAATTTTCACGAGACTGCGAGCAGCTTATGTAGTATTCAAGAAAAAATAATTTAAGTTCAATTTTCATCAGAATGCAAAGTCCGAGTGTTTGCTAACTGTTCAAAGAACCAAAATAAAGTTCTGAAGTGCATCTTCAAATCCAGTTGGGTGCTTGGCTTCGCCAAATACTGGGGACTTTGCAAGAAAAAAAATTTCCCATGGGTGGGGAAAAACAAGAACTTTGAAATGCACAATTGAATGGCTTGGTGCAAGACGGTCGTAAGTGACTTTTTCGGGTAAAAATGTTTTCCCTTCAAAAGTGCCTGAATTTTTGCATGTGCTTTTCAATAAAGCAGAAAAACATTCTCCTGTATCTTTTTTTGGCTGAAATGCTCTACTTTTTCCACTTTGTTGCGTTCTTTGTGCACGCTTTGATATTTTGACTTTTTTTCCTTGTTTTTCTCAGAAGCAAAGTGCAAACCACCCAAAACAATTACATGGGAATCTTTTACTACTTAATTGAAAAGCACATGCAAAAATTCAGGCACTTTTGAAGGAAAAAATTTTTACCCGAAAAAGTCACTTACGACCGTCTTGCCCATAGCCATTCAATTAGCAAAGTCCCCACATCAGCCCAGGGTCCCCCCCTCGAGGAAGCCGATGACAAGTGCATTATCAAGACTTAAGCTCTGAAGCTGTCCCCAGAAGAAAATTGAACTTGAAGTTATCCATAGCTCAATGGAGCCCATTAACCCCAAAATAACAATTTATTTGCCAAGCAAGAGCACGTAAAAAGGTGTAATTAGTTGTTGTAATTGATACAATTTTTGGAGGGAAATTCACGCCTTTTTATGGTCATGGGGATTAAGTGTGAATAATTGTGTCATCCAATAGGCTTCTCTAGCAAGCAGTAGCTGGTCTGAATGTAACAGAGTTTGGAAAGATGTAATTTTTTCAGTGATAAAACTCATTTGAGAAATGTCATGTTGGCAACTTTTGCTATGTACTGCCAATTGACATGTCATATCATAGACTGCATTTATAGCATGTTGACAGGTAAATCAACAGGTCGATTTTCGTCGGATGGGATATTTCCTAACTGTGGCTGAGCTTTGGAATTTAGAAACCTGAAGTAGAAAATTCTTATGCAAGTCACACCTATTTTTGTCAAACCTAAAACTTGGAACCACCTTAATTCTTCAGTCTAATTTGCAGCAGAGATTGGTAAAAATTTAGTTCTTGTTAGTTCTACTTTTTTGAGATTTTTGGTTTGGCTGTGAGCAGGGAAAACAGATTTAGCTAGAAAAATTTCTGTGATTTGAGGTGAAGATCTTAATAAACCAAATTGCCAACTAATGTTGTTTTGTATTGGCAAAATAGTGGTGAAATGATTAATCAACTTTTCAGTTAATCATGATTACGGCAGTTCAGTTCATTTCATGATTCTTTTATTCCATTTTTCAATTTTGGTTCAATTTTTTGCATACCCTTCCCGGGGTGCTCTAAGTGAGTTATTATCAGAATCCAGAACTCTTTAAATGTGTTTTTGATTGACAGGTAAAGATGTTTGCAGTTCATGCACCATTTTGTGTCGCTCGGTAAAAATGTTGCCCTTCTACCTCTCCTTGAGAATTTCCAAATAAGGGAAACCATGTGTGATACGCACATTGTATACTCAAATTAATGAGGGTTTAGGGTTCTATCATGTTTACATTCTGTCTTATGTTCTAAGAATTAAAAAACATTAATATTTTGCATAATCAAATTGAAATAATTAAAATTGAAAGGCAATAATAAAAATTGAATTAAATCACAGGGAATATGAATCGTTACACCACTATAGCAAGATGGGATAATATTTGAGTACCAGACGAAAAGCTTTTTTGATAGCTTTCACTTTTTTTGCTTAAAAGTTCAGATCTTGAAATTTCCCAAGCCTTTTTGTGTTAATTTTGTCGCTTCAGACACCCTTAATATTCTGCACCAAATCATTGGTGGAACAATTGTGCTTAAATTATTCTCAAGGCTACCCCATCTAGCACCATCTCAATTTCGACCAAGCTGTGCTGCAAATCAGATAGTCAAAGAGGATAGTTGTCTTAAGTGTGTGCAAATGATATCAGTGGGAACCTGGCAAATACCATCAAAGCGGAAAGCCCTCTCATCATCAGGTTCGTAGCTGAGAGCAATATTATGACAGAGGCAAAGTCCATGGAAAAAATAATGACTGAGGCAATGTCCAAGGTTTAATCCTCTTCCTAGGTATTTAGGGCATTTATGACAACTACAACAGATACAGGAGGGAAAAAACTGAGGCAAGCCCCTTGGTCTGCCTGTTACTAGTTAATTCAGGGCTCCAAGCTGCGATCATTTTGGTCACCATGGCGAGTGGAAAAATATTTGGCGACTAAAATTCTGGCAAAAGTCGCCAATTGGCAACTAACAGATTAAAAGAAAACTTACTTGAAAAATTGAAGAGGCTAGTGGAAAAAGGGGATGAGTGGCGTTTTTGGTTGTTTCGGTTACTTACTCCAAATTAGCTGAATTTTTGCATGCGGTCTTCATTTCAGTTGAAAAACATTGCCCCGTAATATTTTTTCGCTGGCTTGTTCTTCATTTTCAAGAAATAATGTATGCAAAAAAGGTACGCCACTAGGAAAACTGAGTGGATTTTGCATAAACTAAAATTATGCAATGTCTCAAAAATGAAGCAAAACTTTAGCGGAAAAACTACAGGACATTGCTTACTACCATTTTCGAGCTACCGTAAACAGCAAACTTTTCTCTACATTGTTTCACGCTTTAAAACAATCAATTACAATCCAGCAAAATATTGATCTTTCGGAACGGGTAACCTTCGAAAATGTCGATTACTGGTAAAAACTGTTAAACCTTTGATTTCAGGTTAACATGCGACCACAAAGACGTTAATTTCACTCAAATTACAGCCAAAGGTTTACTTCACGCAATGTGAAAGCTAGACACTGTTGATATCAGGTCATTTACAAACAATTAAAATTTTGATTTCACATTATCACGCCAACGCAAGGACTTTGATTTCAGCAAGAAGTTCATTTCATAACATGTAAGCTCAATTGAAGGCCACGTGCAAGAACGTCCCGTAGATGTTTTGCTAAAATCGAACAAGGCCAAAACAGGTCCAAACTTCGTAGCTAACTTTAACCCTTAGGGTTAAGAGTTCCCAGTTTTATTAGAGTTAGGGTTAGGGTTAGGGTTTCTGCTCAAAACTAGGGTTAGCATTGAAGGTTAGGCTTACAGAACAAGGTTAGGGTTAGCGTTTAAGCACAGGGTTATGGGTCGAGGTTAGAGGTAACGTTCAGGGTTAGGGTTATTGCTTAAGATTAGGGCTAGTGCTGAGGGTTAGGGTTACTGCTTAGGGTTAGTGCTTCGGATTAGGTTTGAGTTAAGGTCAGGATACATTAGGGTTAGCACAGGCCAAGGAAAACAATTTCAACTTAGGAAATTCATTGCATGAATCGATACCTAAATCAAGTCAATGAGTAGTGCCTAGAGAGAGAGGTTTGAGGGATGTTTCTAGGTGAAATTATTTCTTTGGTACAAAATGCTTGTTCCATGAAATGATCATTTCTGACAACACAGAAAGAGGAAGCCTTAAGCTAACACGCTGCTCATACCGAAAAAAGGGCATGAAACGGAAAATTTATCAGCAAAGGAACGCTGAAATACAAAGCAAAACTTACATTTGAGCTGAAGTTTTCTTCTTCCTAACCTGCGATCAGGCGTTCTTTGTCTTTTTTTCTTTTACGGCAGGTTCGATCCTATCACAATTCAAAGTAATCATCTGCTTGGAAATCCACCATACACAATCACAGAACGGTTGCTTGCCAATTCAACCGACCTGTGATGTCTGGCCCTCAGAAACGGCTTTGAATCTGTTTAAATTAACTTTTCACCTAACACAGGTCAAATTCAAGGACTTTGCTGCCTGGCCTCTCTCGCCAGTTCCCGGCCGCGTTGCTGAGTCACGTTATAAGTCACACACAGACAATGGTCACACACACATGGTTACCTATGAAAGATTATTATGGGATATCCCCAAAAATTTAGCAGCGAACATTCCTGGGCCTCTAAATTCTTGAAAATAATAAGAGTCTAGAAAGCAGTTCTAATTTCCAAAACTGACACACGCCGAAGTTTGGCAAATGAGCCATAAGTCCACGACGGATGCTTTGTTTTGGAAGAAAAAGCCGTTTCTAGACTTTTCCGCCTGGCTCACTTGTTCTTCAATGGCTAAGTTAACGGCAGGCTTTAACCATGATCTCAGAACAATAGAGGGTCAAAGGCTTAATGATGCCAAATCTCCTACCAGGCAGGCGCAAATATTCCTCAAATAAGCTTCAAATATTGGTGGAAATAACAAGCAAACTCTGCTTGATTAATAGGTAAGCTCTGAATAATCGATGCTTTGCGTGCCAAAAGCCGACGTCACAATAGAGAGATTAAGCTTGAAGTTACGTCAAAAGGCGAACGGCAAAAATGAAACTTCAGCTGTTTGTCTTTAGCTCTTTGAACAGTAGAGTGAAAATATGGGTATTTGTGGTGAATAGTAGGAGACATTTTTCTATTTTTATGTGATTTAATTAAGGATTAGAAGAAAAGAACGCAAATTCAGAGGTCATCTTTGCCGTTTGCCATCTACCGTAAACACCATGCTTAAACTCACTAATAGCCTAGCGAGTAAAAACGACAATTCAGTTACAAAGACATGAAGATGGATATTTTCTATGCTATTTTCCTTTGACAGTCAAGATTTTGTGGGATTTGATTTTGACTTCATACAATTAAAAAAAAGTCTGCCTGTTTGCTGCTCAACAAATTAATTGTGCTTAAGGTTTCTTTTGTTGTTTATTCAACAACAAAATCTAAAGCTAATTTGGAGCGAGTAACAGAAAAAACCAAAAACGTCACTTATCCCCTTTTTCCACTAGCTTCTTCAATTGTCAATAATAGGACAAATTTAATCAGTAATACAAGCGGCGGCATCACCTGTCTTTCTCTTTTCCCCTCTCGTCATTGAGAAACTCAACATGAATGTGTAAACTTAAAATGAGCGTAGACTCTAAGTGTTGAAAACATGCTGTTCAGCACATTAGCCCTTCATGCAATATGTTATGAAGTGTCCCCCTTCAGGTTTTTTTTGTGACTGATTTTTTTTATGGTGACCATTTTACAATTTAAGGCCGCCAAAAGGAGACATTTTGAAAAAGTGAGCTTGGAGCACTAGTTATGGCCCTTACAATGGTGCATTTTGTTCTAAAATAATTGTTTCTGTCCTAGAACTCACCAAGTTGTTGGGCAACTAAGGCCCATTTCGTTCAAAATTTCATGTTATGCCCAGTCCCATCCCCACAGGCTGCAGTCCTTTTGGTCAGCACCAAGAATCGCAACCTCTGGGAAGGTCCAATTTTCTGAGTATAAGGAGAGTGATGAGAAGTCTGCGAGTCGCATCCGGACTCCTGGTGTTTTACCTCTCCAGAAGTTACGATTCTTGGTGTTGGCTAAAAGGAGGCCAGCCTCTAAGGACAAGAATGTGTAATGCCAAAAACAAAGCCATGATGACATGTTAATGTATTCCAAAGACCATGATTCCCTGGCTGATGATCAAATCACTCTGAACTCTTTTGAAACCTGGGCTTAACCATTGAAGAGGCAGCATGGCCGAATGGTTTACGGCACTGGATTTAAAATTTGGAGGTCCCTGGTTCAAATCCTCCACCCTACTGCTATCTGAATTTGTTCTTGGTAGTCCCGAGTTCAACTCCTCGACCACGTTGTGTAAATAGCCAACTGATCAGCCTCCCACCAGTTAGGATTCTTTAATAGTTTATGTTCTATTTGAAATATCCAGTTACTTATTTACAGTGTCCCCATTTAGCACTATGTACAGTGCTAAATACGTAGACACTTAAAAAAGGCTGTTAATTATTATTATTATTATAGCATGCAGAATCAGAAATGTCTGAATATAGCCAATACAAGAATACCTGTTTCTGCTACAAAATTGGCATAATCTTCACAACATGATTCGCCTTTACAAGCAGCAATTGATTGGTTGTTTTTGGTAGCCCCAATCCGATTCGTGTGACATAAGCTTACACACATCTCTCACTCACTAACTCACTCATTCACTCATAACATAGCCTAGACCTACCATTCACAAAGAGGTATCTTTTTTTACAAAACAATACACAAGCCACTTCAGGAATACGCTTGCACAATTTTTTAGTGTCGACTAAACTACAGAATACAGGGCCACTTAAGCTTATTTACATGTCATTAAATCGATCACAAAAGTACCTATTGTGTTATACTTCGTTCTTCAAAAGATTTTGACACAATCATGTAAAACAGCTGATCCGCCCTGCATTCTGTAATTTCTCCAAAGTCTATCCCTTGTGGTAAATGATATTAAAAATATCGACTTTTAAAACTTTTAAGCTTAAGCTTACTTGTTATTTTCTTTATCTACTGCTTGGATATAGAAGTATCTTGCAGGTAGAACAATCCTTCTGTCCAGTCCTGGACCCCAAATAAGTGAATTCTTTGCGCTTAGACCCACTGCCTTGTTAAAGTGAATGCTCAAATACAAGAATGTCCAGAACGTATATGATTTCATTTCGTTGTCTTTTCAAAATCACTGGTAACCTGGTAAACAGCAGCGCTGAAGATAACCGAAACCGCTGCAAGCGTAGGATGGAATCGCGAGAAAACTGGACGCCAGCGCAAACTGGAGACTTGATTGGGCTGGGATGGGGCTGGGGTGGGGTCCCCTGGGACCTGGGTTGCTGCGGACGTGGACGTAGGCCCAGTCCTAACCGT
Organism: Catalaphyllia jardinei; assembly: GCA_022496165.2. NCBI lineage: Eukaryota > Metazoa > Cnidaria > Anthozoa > Scleractinia > Caryophylliidae > Catalaphyllia > Catalaphyllia jardinei. The sequence goes on along the minus strand of CM042746.1, from coordinate 22,968,924 downwards.
CCTTTTGGCCCACCGTCGTCCCTATTATGAGGGTGGCAAAGGGGGCCTATTATGCCAAACCGACCGGTCACTTCAGAGATCAGTGGGAATACCCGATGAAAATGGAACGACATTTTCCGATTACACCGAACCAACCAAAAGAAATACTTCTTATCATTTTAAATTCTCTCCTAATTCCCTAATTAGGGCAAAGAACCGGTTTGTCAAATTTCGGTCGAGGTATTCCGACTGAAACAAGTGGACCACCTTCAGAGGTGATCTCGAATATTCCGGCCAGAAGAAACCGAAACGTAGCTTTCCATTTAAATTTCGACCGAAATTTCCGGAATCTTCGTTACAATGGAAAGCACCTCCAGAAGAAGAGGGCTGCACCGTTGGAAAACAAAGGCACGCCAAAGGCACGCAAGGCGTGCAGGAGTTGTTTTTTAGCCCTTAGATGTAGAAGCACTCAGTGGACTCTTGTTAACAGTTATTATTGCTGCGGAGCGAGCGTATTGAGCGAGCAGCAACATAAGAAGAATAAGAATATATAGAAGAGGGTACGAATTCTCAAATTCATCACTGAGTGGTTTAGGGTGTGGGTGTAATCAGAAGGTCCCGCGTTCAAGGCCTCACATCCCCAGTCACACTTTGTAAATACATATGAATGTTGTGCCGCGTAGCACTATGAACATAAATGATGTAACAGAGAATTAACTCTGAAGTGTAAATTTTAGTAGCTCAGTCGGCAGAGTAACGGTAGATCTGTTCCGGAGGTCGTGGGTTCGATTCCCACCAAGGTCAAAAGATTTTTTCTTTACCTCGTGTGCTTCCCTGTCTCCCTTTACTAGGGCTAACGCCCAGTGGGTTATTCATGGGTTAAATTAGCACTAAAACTTAAACTTCAGAGTTAATTCTCTGTTACTTCATTTGATAAAACTAGGCTTGATATCTCGTATCCTAAGGTGCAATAAGTATAACTGCGTTTCTTTTTTCGCTGTAGATCGTAACGACACAAATATGGTGGATTAACCTTATCATAACCGTTCAGAGCAGCCCACTGAGTGCTCCTGCGTCCAAGGGGCTTTCAACGCAAAATAAGTGAAGTGAAAGACAAAATTATTGCTTTCAAATCTTGAAGACAAACTTCTTTGCTTTGTTGTGTAAGAGAAATTTGTTTTGAGTTTTTCTTTTCAGGCAATTCAGAGCGAAAAAACAAAAACATAACTTAAAAGCGGCTGTGTACAGCCCTTCAATTGAAGGACAAATTAAGTTGAAAGACTACTAAATCAATGCTTAACTTCTAAGGGTGCATTTTCCGAGGAGCTCTGTGAACGAGCTTGTCCGGTCCGTATTGGGGAATATTTGTGCTTACGGAACCCGCCTGTGGCTCTATCCATAAACTAGCAAAAAAAAACTGAACAACGAACTTGACCTTTATTTCTCCAAAGTGCACCCCATACTAGTTCAATTGCAGGTATGTACTTTGTGCAGAGAAGTCAAAAGAAATCCACCACAACTTGGAAGAGTGTTTAGTAACTGAGTGAAAATAACAAAAGCGCATTAGAGAGTTGAAATCATTTAATTAACAAGTCGTCGTGATGTGATATCTATCACTCCGTACTCTTTAAAGCTATTTTACTGCACCTAACTTCTAACTTAAGGCCCTATTTCCCTCAGAGGGAAAAGGACACGATGATGATGAACTTCTAACTGGCTCCAAAGGTTTTACTTTCCGCACTAACTTCTAAAGCTAGAGCGCTACAAATCAAAGATCATTGTTTCATGGACTACTCAGTAAAAATCAAACAGACTCTAAATTGAATTTGTCTTTAAAGCGTTAACAATTACTATTTGTTAGGTTGCTTTTTCTTTTTTAGTAAGTTGGGAGAATTGCCCGGTCTAAGCGGCCTTTAGGCGTTCTTCCAGGGCGTTCAACTCATCCCGCACGGCTTGAGGCAGGTCCTCTCCAAGTTGTTCCTCGTAGTACTTGCGCACGTACTCGCATTCCTCCAGCCAGTAGTCTTTTGGGATTTCAAACAGCTTCTCCATGTCTATTTCACCAAGCCCGTCAATGTTGATGGTGTCAGGTTTAGGGATGTACCCAACTGGACTGACATTTGCCACATCTTCATTGTCACAACGCCTCAAGATCCATTCTAGAACACGACAGTTCTCTCCAAATCCTGTCAATAACAAATTTCCGTCAAGTTACATAGTGCACTGAGATGATAATCTGAATGCTTGTGCAGTTTTTTCACGAAGAGTTGACATGGAAGGGTCAAAGCCGTCCAAAAGACTACTGTAAAAGAATTTACCAAACTAAAATTCCTGAAATTACTTAGTTATGTGATAATCTGTTTGCCGTGTTATACACAATGATTTCAGTCAGTTTCCCAAATAGCAGACTACTTCATTGCAAGTTACACAGTGTTAAATAAACTGTTGCTGGAACAAAAGTTGAGTCGTACAATCGTCATTTGAGTATAACTTCTTACAAGCCAGTGTTCCACTGAGCCTACATGTCCCCACAGATTATCCCATTATTGAAAGATTTAGAGTTGGTCTGTTCCAGATAATTTACAAAATACCTTAACAGGTAGCTGAAGTGAAACAAAGTGTCTGCAACATACATGTACATCTACAACATCTGTAGCATGAAACGACTAGAAGTATTTTTATTCCTCCCTGGATGGGATGATAGGTTACCCCCAGCATTAATTATGCTGGTACCCATTTATACACCTGGGAGGAGAGAGCCACTGTGAGAGTTGTGTTTTGCCAGGAGATAACACCCAATAATCTCAAAGCAGAAGCAATGAAAAGACAAAAGTTGGCACTTAACCATAGCGTATCTTTCTACCGTTTTGCAGCTGCGTTTAACATCAATATTTCAACAGAAAGTTATTACTCCCACAGAACACCACAAAAGATTTTTTATATGAGAATGAACTCACCTGGCCATATAAAATGACCTTTTTCATTGGTGCGGAACCAATTCACATGAAAAATCTTAGGCATTTTTCGGTTGTCTTTCTCCATGCTCAACCAGTGCTCCATGTACTTGCCAAAATTGTAACCAAAGAAGGGCCTCATGGCAAAAGGATCTCTCATGACTGTTTTAGACTTGTGCTCTGCTGCAGCTGTTGCCTCTGAGGACATAGATGAGGCAACAAACACTCCATGCTGCCAGTTAAAGGATTGATAGACCAAAGGAACTCCCTGAGGGCGTCGGCCACCAAACAATATTGCACTGATAGGTACGCCTTTAGGATTCTCCCAGTCCTTGTCCATGATTGGACAATGGTCACTAGGTGCACAGAATCTTGAGTTAGGATGTGCTGCCTTGGTGTCTCCAGCCTTCCAGTTTTTCTCCCCAAGCCAACTAGTGATGCTCACATCCTGTGGCAGGTCTAAACCTGAAGTAAAGATAAAAAAGAAGTTAATTTGCTAGAGCCTACACACAAGCTTAAGAGTCCATAACAAAACATTTTAGTCAAAGAAAGTCAAGTCCAGAAAATCCAACTGATCAAAAGTCGTTAAATTGCAAATTTACAACCTAAAGAGTACTTCCAGTCACTCTGACATTATTCCTGAGTGCCCCCTAGGGTTACTGTCAGTAGTGCAATACAATATATACGTTTTCCAAATTCCTTTGAGTTATATTTCCATCTCTAACAGCACCCAAGAAAACATTTTACTGAAAAAAAACCTGCCATACACTGTATTGGGTCACACATTTTCGCTAGCCATAAATTAGTGTACCTTCCCACCAAAAGTCGCCATCACTAGTTTCTGCTACATTAGTGAAAACTGTGTCCTTCTGGAAGGTCTTCATTGCAATAGGATTCGTCAAATAAGACGATCCTGGTGCAACTCCAAAGAAGCCACTCTCTGGGTTAATGGCTCTCAGTTGACCTTCTTCATCAAACCACATCCAAGCAATGTCGTCACCAACACACTCAACTTTCCACCCTGGCAGCGTTGGAGTTATCATGGCAAGATTTGTTTTACCACAAGCACTAGGGAAAGCTGCAGTTATGTACTTCTTCTCTCCCTTGGGGTTTGTGAGGCCCATGATCTGAAAAAAGGGAAAGTTACTTGAATTACAACTTATCACAATCACTGCCAATGTCGTCTCCCAATTAGTCAGTAGAAAAATAGAGGCCAAGAAAGGGACTGAAAAGTTGAATATGGGTGTGTCAGAGAGTTAAAAGCATTCAGACTATTGCTGGTTCACCAGGACGGAAGTACTCCTTGAATTGTTTCTGAAACTATTTTTAATAAACCTATTGACACCCAGATCTTTTTGCCAAAAACATTTTTTAGACATTTCGGTGATTTTCAGGCTGGATATGGGCCAAAGTGACTCCAATCCACTCAAAAAGGCATTTCCAACACGACAAGCATGCCTTTCTTTCCACGACATGTAGCAGCACATTTTTCAACATTTTTGCTCAGGAATGCACAGAAATCAAAATTTTGAGATTTTGGATGAGAAAGTGACCAACATCTTTAGGCTTTTTTCACCTTTCCTTTCTCTCCTTTTCTTATCTTTTTGCTGCAGTGATTGACTTTCTACTGGGCTTGCTTCCATGTCAAAAAATTCTGAGAAAGCATCATTAAGATGGGCAATTTTTAGTGGAGTAGCAATGTGTAGTTGCAGAAAATTTTGCTCTGGGTTTTTCACTCAAATTTCTGAGCATTTTCGTGCAAACTTCACGTCCTGTAGAGCCACTCTGACCTGGGTATCATTGGAAAGATCTTATCCTCCTGCAGACGTTGAGTATATACACTGTAGATTATGCCCATTTAGGTCAATGGTACGCCGTTAGAAGTGGAACAAAGGCAGAGGCTCATCATGGCCGGTTACAGGCAGCACGAGATCAATGAGTTGAGTTTATGTTCATTGTGCTTAATCATGAAATCTAGTAACTCTCTATAATTAATTAATATTTAAATTGATCGATTAAAGGAACACAATTACATTTTTGATTTTTGGTTAGGAGGTCAAGAATTCAAAGATGCCAGAATTGATATAGAGCTTTCACAAATCCGTTTGCATCATCCTTAATCAACTTTGGCTTTGCCCTCAAACTTCTCAGAATCAAAGATCAGTGATACATGGTTCTCGTTAAGTGTCAATTGAAGAAGCTAGTGGTAAAAGAATATAAGTGACGTTTTTGGTTGTTTCTGTTACTCTCGCTCCAAATTAGATGAATTTTTGCATGCAGCCTTCATTTCAGTTGAAAAACATTGCCCTGTATTTTTTTTTCGCTGGCTTGCTCTTCGTTTTCGAGAAAAAATGTATGCAACAACAGCACGCCACTAGGAAAAACCGAGTGGATTTTTGCATAAACTAAAATTACGTCTCGAAAATGAATCAAAACTTTAGCGGAAAAACTACAGGGCATTGCTTACTACCAGTTTCGAGCTGCCATAAACTGCCAACTTTTCTCCGCGTTGTTTCGCGCTTTAAAACATTCAATTACAATCCAGCAAAATATTGATCTTTCGTAACCTGTAACCTTCGAAAATGTCGATTACTGGTAAAAACCGTTAAAACTTTGATTTCAGGTTAACGTGCGACCACAAAGACGTTAATTTCACTCAAATCATAGCCACTCTTGATATCAGATCATTTACTGACAGTTAGAATTTTGATTTCACATTATCACGCCACTGCAAGGACTTAGAGAACAGCGAGAAGTTCATTCACAACATGTAAGCTCAATTGAAAGGCCGTGTGTAAGAACGTCCCCTAGATGTTTTGCTAAAATCGAACAAGGGCCAAAACAGGTCCAAACTTCGCAGCTGACTTTAACCTTTAGGGTTAAGAGTTCCCAGTTTTATTAGAGTTAGGTTTAGGGTTACCGCTCGAAACTAAGGTTAGCATTGAAGGTCACGCTTACAGAACAAGGTTAGGCTTAGCATTTGGGCTCAGGGTTACAGGTCGAGTTTAGCGCTTCGGATTAGGTTAGAGTTAAGGTCTATTGCACGAATCGATACCTAAATCAAGTCAATGATTAGTGCCTAGAGAAAGACGTTAAACGTTTTGCAAGTCGGCTACGTCAGTGATTTTTAAAATGTTTCTGGGTGAAAGTATTTTTTGGCCTGCTCGTTCCACGAAATGAATAATTCTGACAACACAGAAAGAGGGAGCCTTAAGCTAACACGCTGCTCATGCCAAAAAAGCGCATGAAATGGAAAATTTATCAGCAAAGGAACACTGAAATACAAAGCAAAATTAACTTTTCACCTAACACAGGTCTACTTTGCAAAGGAGCAATTTCCATCAAGAAACCTCACTTTCCGAGTCACAATTATATTGTAATGTAAATGTGGTGAAAAATCATGCTAAGACCTGTCTCTCTGTCTGAAGACAAATTAGCAGAAAGTTCAATTTCGTTTTTCACTATTGGAAGTTAGTCAGGAATAACCTCCCCTTTCTCAAAGCTAAAGTAAAAGATGTCATTTATATCAAATTATTAGACTTAAAGTGCCCCTAACCCCAAAATACTTTTTTTGCTTAAATAAATCTTTGCGCCTGTTCGAAACACACTCCACCTTTTTAAACTAAATCTTGGCTTTTTGTAAGCTGTAAAAGTTACAGAGTCTAGCCGTCATCTATCCCATGACCAAGCTAGTAAGAGGCATGGGTCTATTCCTGGTTTGATGTCACAGACTGATTTGCATCATCATCTAAGTCTTTGTAAACATGCAAAGGAGTTTGTGATGTCAAACAGGAATAGACCCATACCCTTTACTTGCTCGGTCGTGGAACAGATGATGGCCAGATTTCATACATTTTACTGCCTGTAAAAAGCCAAGATTAAGGTTAACAAGGGCAAAAAGGCACAATGCATTTCAAAAAGGGCAAAGATTTATTTAAGCGAAAAAATATTTTGGGGATAGGTGCACTTTAATATATACCTGTATGCTTTGTATTGTATCAATTTCTCCTGCTTTTTAATGCAAAAACGGTGTTGTTTCTTTGAACAGAATTGTATTGATATTACTAGACATACCAGCATGTGCTCTGCCAGCCATCCTTCATCACGACCAAGAGTGCTAGCAATCCTTAGAGCAAAACACTTCTTTCCCAATAGAGAATTCCCTCCATAACCACTTCCAAATGACTTAATCTCCCGATCATGAGGAAAATGGG
>CM042746.1:22926503-22952450 GCA_022496165.2 Catalaphyllia jardinei | reverse complement strand
TTCGATCGAAACGACCTTCGATCGAAACGACCTTCGATCGAAACGACTCGCATTCGTAAACAGCATCATCCTCAGTCCCATCAAGCGCATTAGAGATACCGCATGACTTGAATGATCTTATAAGAAGCTCTGCGGGAATCTCCTGCCACGCTTTGTTGACCCACTGCAACCCAAGTTCTTTGCTCGGCGCCCGCTTCTTTCCTGATAGCGTGTATGTGAATGGTCCGTTCACCATCCAGGCCTGATATTGTGTTCTGACTCTGGTCTTAAAGGGCTTGTTTAGGCACTTGTCGAGAGGTTGGAGAACTGGAGTGAGGCCACCGGGAATCACAGCAACGTCACATTTCTTCGCGCCAGCAGTTCTTTTACCCCGTCTATTAGATGTCCGCGGAAGGAGTCCCACACCAGCAAGGCTCGTTGATCTGGCATAAAGCGTAGATTTTTTCGAACCCATTCTTTCGTTCCTATAAAAAAAGAATAAAGTATTTGAGTGAATTACTGGTAAACCCGAACATAAGCGCTGAAATAATCACACGGCGATGAAATGTAAACAAACTCCCCGACTATCGAAATTTGCATCGGTAAGATACGTGCTTGAGAGCATGTGCTCAGTAATTTGATACGTCACAGAACGAAACGAAAATAACCAAGCAAAGTGATAAATACCTTCTTCATCCATCCAGCCTTTCTTGTGCACTGAGACCTGCATTCTCGGCGGTACTTGAATTCTCAGCTGCCAGACGCCTTTAAAGATGATCTTTGGGGGTAGTTTCTCTCCATTTGCTTTTACTGCAAGTGCAACAGTAAAGCTCTGCTTGTCCGCACCGCAAGTTGTGATTGGCACCGTCCGGTTCCCCGTAAACTCGAGTGTTTGTGTTGCTGGCAACTTGAACCGCATCGGTGTTTCGTCCATGTTGATGATGTGGCTTAGCGGGTATTCACAGCACCTCTGGGCTCTCACCACAAACCGGTGAAAAGTCACGATCTTCTCCATGTCAGCAGGTAGACGCTGGGCCAGAGTGGTCTTGGTTCGCATGGAAATTGAATGGCGGCGTTTCCAATTGCTGTACCGTCCAAGTGATGCTTTGAACTCCGGATCAGTGTTGAGTTCCTTCTCCTTAACACGGAGCATCATGCCATTCACTGAAAGCCCTGAATAAAAAACAAAAACCACATCAATCAGTAAATGCAATGAACAAGAGATTCACCAGTACATGGACAACCAAGATAAATAACCAGAAGCACTTTTACATGAACTCAGGCAAATAAAAAATAAAGCATTTGCTAACCTTGACTCCTTTGATCACTGAACCAGTCGGCCAACAGTTGATCTAGCTCGGGATCTTTTGGTCGGAAATGGCCCATGGAAGCGCGTTTGGCTGTCATCTTCAGTTCGCGTGAAAACAAGATGTCCTGCTGAGTGCGCCACTTCCGAACCATTGACTCGGAAATTCCATATTCCCTTGCTATCTCTCGATTGTTGTTAACAGCTTCAGCTTCGGCTACGATTTTCAACTTGAAGTTGAGATCGTAAGAATGACGACGAGTGTTTGGCATGATTGTGCTGAATGTAGAATTCGCAAGATAATGTTCACCAGATGAAGTACATTTGCCACTACCGATTTTGTTGATCAAGTTGTTTTAATACTTTAAAACCATGTTTCCTGAGAGGGAAGGCCAAAAATTAATATCTACCGATATGTTGTCATTAACTGTGTGACTTTTTTGGCTTTTGCTTGTCAGTGTGATTGAAAGTGTGATATTTTTGGGCTTTTGTTTTTTTGTGTGACATTTTGCTTTTGTTTAATCAAGGCTTTTGTTTGTGCCCATAGTCGCTTTTGTTAATTAACGGTAAACTAAAATCAATATGCGACTTTTTCGCTTTTTTGTAAGTTTATGAAAGAATTAACAATAAACTCCACCGATCTTTACTCCCCAAATAACGGTGCGCCTTATAACCAAGTATTTTAGCAATATTTTCAGTTTGAAAACATGCAGTAATAACATTGCCGAATTGGGGGTGCGTCTTATAGCCGAGTGCGCCTTATAACCGAAAAACTACGGTATGTGAAATTTTGAACATTTTTGTGCTTTTAGTTACGTTTTTTTGGCCTTATGTGAATGAAAATTTATTATTATTGAACTTCTTGTCACGTTTCTTTCATTTGGTTGCCTTTATTTAGGAATTTTAGGTTTTAAAAGTGAACAGTATTTTCACATGCAGGATTTCTGCATATTTCATTTATGGCGACCCAGTGGTTTGTTTGGTTTGTGTATTCGCTTCACTCAAATATATTTTTTTGAGTCTTGTTCAGCTTCTACAAAACTCCTAAGGATAGAACTAAGTTGGCACTAAATTTACACACTTAAAAACAATTTATGTCAACATAATGGCCTTGTTTTTGTCGTCTTTTTGATGCACAACTTTCATCTTTCTCTCGCTGCGCTGTATTACTATTTTCGTCGGGCAGCAAAAAACTTTTCCAATTTCTTTTTTTGAATTGGTTTTACGTGTGTTTTTCGCCTTTATTTTCTGGTGTTTTCTTAAATGTTATTCGTTATAGTAAAATAATGGAAATTCTGTTGTATTAGGTTTTGTTATGTGCTCTGAAGTAAAAAATTTACTCGTTTTTGCGTTTTCATTTTTCTCAACGTCTCTCACGCAGCAAAGAAAAAAGATATAATTTCTTGTTTTCTCACAAGTTATACGCATCAACGTGAGTTCTTTTTGTTGATGCTTCTTAATATTTTGGCCCTTAATTTATTGAACTTTAAATAAACAAAGTCTTGAAACCTGATCTTGTGTCTGTGGTTACTGCGCATATGGTTTATTTTTGTGCTTTTGTTCGCCGTGAAATATTTCGAAAAAGTGCCAGGAAATCTGGGGTGGGTTGCGGACAGTTTGATGCAGGAGTCAATGGGTTAACTTAATACCACCTATCTCCAGCAGTGAAGGAAACGAACATTGCCCTTTAAGTTTTCGAGGACAGAAGAGGATTGTGTTGTATAACTTTACGAGAAAAACAAAAGTATCAAGTTACAAACGTTTGCGTGAAAAGTAAGATTGTCACGTTTACTAGTCAACGTATAATTGAATTTACCTCAGTTAAAGTGCCACAAACCCCCAAAAATTTTTTTGCTAATATAAATTTCCTTTTTCTCCTGATCACCACAGCGAAAAAAATTATTGTTGTAGCTATTTTTGTTAATTTTCTATGAATTTTCAAAGTCTATAATTTTGCACATTTTCTTGTTCATGACCGAGGAATAGCAGAGAATGGGACGAGTTGGCTTTTGACGTCAGTTCAAGAACAACGTTTCGTTTCTGAGAATAATATATGCGAGCATGCGATAGTGTGTGTCAAAATCGTTGCAGAATGCAAGGAATATGTGTTGTTGGAGACTGCAGCAATACAAGATACGCAGGATAGAGTATTCCTCCTCATTCAATACCTCTATCCCGATGAAACTCGACCAGAAACAAGAAAAGAGCAAAGAAGTGGGCTGATCTGTGGGAAGCAAAAGTCGGGGACCCGTCGAGGATTTCTTCGATCTTGGGTTCGCCGCAACTATGAAAACCTACAGCTTTTCATGGCCTGTATATTCTTCTCTATTTTCATGGTACTACATACGACACGAATTTGGGATAAGCTGGTAGCCATCTGACTGTTCTAAGCACAAGCGATCGATTCTCCGAGTCCATCACATGAACTCACACGGTAAACTAAACACATTGGGTTTCTTTCACTCGAAATAAACACATTTTCAAACGAATAGTAAATGAAATATGCGTCCTACAATGAAGCAATTAAGATTGTTGAGCCTTCAAATTAACTGGCGAACTAGCTATGTATTTGTGGATTTTAATAAAAACACACGCACACCGGAAGTCGTAATCCGACCGTGTATCTCAATAGCCATACCCAATACAGAATTGTTTCGTTCTTTGAGCTTTGCCTTTGAGGAAGGAAATATATCTAAATTTCAAACTTAGAATGGATCAGGCATTTATAACTATGTGAGAAAAGTGAATCAAACGATCAAGATTCAACTCTAGAGCTACCGATGGAGTTCGTCGTGGTGAAAGAATGCGATTGTCAGCTGAAACGCAAAGTAAAAAGTCGAGAACTCCGAGCGTATGTAAAATTAACCTTTTATTCAAAATAACAGTGAAGTGGAAATGTATTTATTTAACTGATACTATACTGAACCTCTTTTCAAGATCCTGATGAAGGATTTGCCATGATTTAGTGGTATGAAATATGCAAGTGTATAGCTTGTGTTCATGCATAGTAAAATTACAGTGATTGGGAGTAATTACTATGGTCAGGCAACAGTAATGAAGCGAAAATTTACCTTGCCTTTGGATATTGATTGCCGACATCTCTGTTTATCTCTCATATTAAAACTGTTTTCAATCATTGATCTGGCGAAGTAGGCAGAAGTGGACTACGACTGTATCACATCGCGGCCGGAAATTTTTGTGTGAATCTAAAAATGTTTTAACATCCCGAAATCTGCACGTTCCATAAGGCAACTTACCGACTCTTCGTGTCCATTGACATCTTTATAACTCTTTAAGAGCTCTAAGTTAACTCTACTGCCATTACTTCTACCGTTATAACCCAAATGGACAGGTAAATTGTCGATCCTGATCCTGGCAAAAATTACAACACGGCAATCTCCGCTGGCGACCCGCACTTCGAAATGGAAAAAAGAACTATACATCGCAGTCGTCCAAATCGATGCTAGACTCCAAATTGTAATGCTAGATGATGCAGTTCTTTCACGTAAAAATCTTGCAATACAAATCACAAATAAACCAAAAATGTTTTGAATGCCCTCCAAGCTCAGTCAAAAGTCTCTTGAGTGTTTCAGCTCGGTTCTTGAAGTGACGTCACTAGTAGCCCGACCCAGCTCCCACTGAACATAGAAATTATGTGTTCAAACGCCTGTAATAATGCAAGGACTTTATCAATTGAAATAAAATTTTTTCGCTGATGAAATCAGGGAAACTAGTAGATTTTATTAAAAGAAAAAAAATTTGGGGGGTTACTGGCATTTTAATAACAAGATCCAATGTTCTGGTGTCAACAATGATTGTAGATTTTTTTTAGTTTTGATATTCCAGGAAACCATTTCAAATTAATATCAACCGAGACGACGTCATGAAAGGTAACCCTGAACATGAAACAACCAGACACATGAAAAACTGTATAAATTTCATAAGACGCCACAAAATCTGCAGAGTTTGTGACGTTTCCTTGTGGCATTACCCTTCCCAACGCCTAACAGTTTTTTTTGCACCCTATGAGAGACTGTATTTCATGAAACGAGCAACCACTATGTCACCTCAAAGTCTAATCGAATTAATTTGCGGTTTAACTCGCGGCGAGAAGTCTTCTGGAATACCATAAACCTTAACTTTAAGAAATCGCCGCCGAAAATTCCCGTTTTTAACAATTGCCATTAATGCAAAATATAAAAATTTGATGGCAGATCGTGAATTGCAAAACTTACACTCAAGTAAATGGCCTTTGGATAAAAATGAAAGGTCAGAATTTTGCCAGTCAAGTGTTAAGCAGACGCACTTTCAGAATCTCAAGAAAAAAAAGAAGTGATTTTTTTTATCACAGGGGCACTTTAAAGGATTGTTAAAGGTTTCAAAAAATATCAATATCTGGTATTCCACTGGACCAGTAGGCTTAGAATTTACTGGTCTCGGGAGAAAAGTTATTGGTCTGCAGTCCAACAGTCGATAAATAAGTATTAAACTAAGTGTTTAACTAAAGGTCAGCAGTCAGTGAATGAGGTATGAAGTAAGCTTTAAACTTAAATGCTACCATGGTCCGCAGTCCTGCAGTGGATGAAAGAACGAGGTACATTCGTGGTTTTTATATACAGGCAGCATTTGAAAACACGTATTAAGTGGCCTGTCAATCTAAGTTTACCCTGTTTCTTTCCACGATCACTGAAATTTCTGTGACTTTTTGATCAGAGCTGCAGCAGGCATTGTAGGTGTCGTGTTACTCTCTCGATCTTGCTTTCCTCTGAAGGAAGTATTCAGTGAGCTTTAAACTTGTTTTCGTTTGGACATTTCAGCAAGTTGTATTTTGAAAGAAAATATAGATCCCATCAAGTTTTGGAAACACGGAAAGGAAACCCGTCATATTGATTCCCACAATGCTTTGTTTGCTTTGTCACTTTCAGCCCTTTTTGGCAAGATATAAGTTAAAGCAATTATTTATCGGGGTGACTTTACTCGTCAAGAGGGTTAGTGGCAAAAAACTCAGTCGTTTTGGGCAATTTTTTACTTGTTTTTGACGAGTGGACAACCGTTAAGTTCGAGCACTGAATTATACTATTGGCATCTCAGAATTTTGAAGGAGAGATGGAGGCCCATAGACTGGAGTTACTTTCACATGTCTTATGAGTTGTTTAGGTCAAAAATAAACACATTAAATTTGTTTTCCTTTTTAAGGAAGCCTGAAACAGTCATTCAAATCAGGTCTTTGCATGGCTCATTCACTAAACTGAAAACATTTTTGGAGGGAGTGAGGGATAAATTTCTATTTATAGCAGATAGAGATAGACTTTCAATCCAGCTGTAAAGAAACAGCACAAATTCCTGAGGGTATTTTGAGTGATGACAGAAATTCTGGGCATAAAGGGAGGCTAAGCATTTTGGGTTTTCTGAAGCTGTAGGGATGTTTGGATGAAGATGCTGCTTGTGGTAGGCTATGGATATTTTCTTTAACTGCCTAATGGAAAAAACAACATTTTGCTAAAAAAAGGAGGCCTGTTACACAAGCAATACTGAATGTTTCTTCCAAAGAAAACACTTCATATGCAAATACGAAAACTCTGCAACTGTAAGGTTTCTTTACTCTTCTTGACAATGTTGTTTTGTTGCTCAAACAAGAACTTGGTTGCTCAAGATCCAAGCACCTTTTTTTCTTGAGTTTCCAGTACTCAACTTTTTTTGTACATTGTTGTCAAACTTTACTTTTTATCCTGTCCTCAATTATTGCTCATCATAAGACCAATTCAAAGACCAAAATAGTCCATCACATTGATTTCCGAATGATGTCAAATTAAACTTAACGTTCCTTTGAAAATGTGGGAAAAATTCTTAACAGTCTTCTCATCAAAGTCTGACGTGCAGGCCTCACCTGCACATCCATAACCCCACAACAAAGTGAATTGAAAATTTTCTCCAGGGTAGGGTGTCAAAGTCTCAAAGGGGAGGGTGGCTGGACAGTGGATTTAGTCTCCAGAGATCCTTTTTCAGTTCAATACAGATTCAAGTATCAGTCTTAATTAAGCTGTTCAGATTCCTTCCTTACAAGATGGTACTTTTCGCAAGGAAAAATAATTTTTCTAGATCTTTCCAGTCCTAGAAAATGCCACAATGAAATTCCAAGATTTTCCAGGTTTTCCATGACTCATACAAACCATGCACTTTGTGGACAAAAAATTCAAAAATTCCAAGTGATTTTAGGTGGTAAATTCTACCAGTTTCTGTCTGAAGATTACTTATTTTCAGCTTAATCTGAAAATGAGCACTTTAAATTAGAAAATGCTTTCTATGAAACTCTTGCATAAAAAGTTCTGTAAAACCTCAAATTTGTTAAACTTAGGATAACTGGTAAATACATGAATGTAAATAGCCGGAAGTTTTAAACAATTATTCAATCTGCACATTATTTTTGCCAAGTGTGAAATTATTATGTAGAAAAATGTTTGGAGATCTTCATTTGAAGAAAACTTAGTCAGAATGTTCGAAGAAAAATAGATAATTCTACACTGTTGATGTCTATGTCATAATCAAATAGACAATATATTTAGCAATTTTTGTCAAATATTAATACTTACCTTTCATGCAGCCTGGAAATTTTTCTTCAAGTTTGTGATTCATGTCACTGACACTCATCCAGTTACCAAGCTGGCCTTTTACTCCCTCTTTAACATGTGGAACTGATTCATACTTGTCCTCTGTGCAAATAAATGTTTTAGACTCCACGCGTGCCACGTCATGTGGATCAGTACGCACCAGGTAACTGAATAAGAAAGGAAAATGGAAAGCATGATTTAAACATAGCTAGTTTCCCTTGAGCAGCATTTCTTGTAGCACAGTGGACTTTATCTCAGGTTGTTTCTTAAAATAAAAACATAGGAACACAAGGCAAACAAGAGTTATTTTTGGTGAATTAAAAGCCCCTGGAGGTAGCAGCACTCACTAGACTAGTAATAATCCACTTCGCTTAATGATGGTGTACACAACAGTAATCACCGAAAAACCAATGGCCCTCATGTAAATATATACGGAACAGAAAGATGACGTGTTAAAAATTATATATGCAACAAGATACGAGACACGCTGACATATTAGAAAGCAAAGCATTGAATCAAGTCTAACAATTAAAACAAGAAAATTAAAAATGCCTCATACAATCAACTAAACAATGCAGCTATAATTGAAGGCTTCAGTGGAAAAAGGCGTTAGGGTTTTTACTCAAAAGTGAACTTTGTCAAAAACGCTCCAAATTTCACACGCAGTTTTGTTTACGTGTGTCAATCCAATCCAATCTTTATTTCTAATAATTCTAATAAATATTTTAACAAATTCGACATGCCCACAGGTGGCGAGCTAATCTAGGTGGGTCATGTCTTAACTTCTTAACTAAAAAAAAAAAGAAAAAATAGCAGGTATACAAGTTTGCAAAAATCAGGAAGTTAACTAAGAAGATTAGGTATACAGGCTTACAGAAATCAGGAAGTAAACTGAAAAGAGTAAGTACAGAAACGAAGATACTACAAAAATACTTATTATTCTGAAAATACATTAAGAGCTTAAGAAAATTTGACCTTTGACTTTTTGAATGACATTTCGTATGATAGGAGTCTTCCGAAGACAGAACATCGAAAAGTAATCTTATAATTTTTCTTTTGAAGTCATGTCTTGGAACATTCCTTAATGTAAGAGGCATCTCGTTCCAAATTTTTGTTCCAATTCTAGAAAACGAGTTTAATTGTATAGAGAGCCTAGAGCTTTGCGTGTAAAAGTTGTGCGACGCAGAGGATCGGGTATTATAAGGGTGAACATTGGAAATGTCTTGAAACAGGTCTCAAATATTTATAGGCGCATTTCTGTGTCTAATATCATACATCAGGTTAGCTGTAAGTTCACAATAAGAAAATTGTAGCGGTAAAACGCCGGCATCAGAAAATAGAGGAATTGCATGCTGATTGCGGCCAGAAAAATATATATATTTTTTTTAATTTTTTTTTTATTTTTTTTAAGTATGCTTGCTTACACTCAACAATACTTTCACTGCTACTTTACACTAAAACAATAAGAACAACTACATACACTACTTACAAAAAAAGCGGAGCAATTAAGACAACTTACAGTACAAGATGGCTTCTCTACCCTACATACAATTAAGTTGGCCTTACACCAATATTATTTTTTTCCTTTTTCCTCCTTTAAGGAAAAAAAAAAACATATCCTTTTATCAATTTAGAACCTTTTAAAAACAGAGATAAATGCGAAGAAGCATCATAAAAAATTAGAAAAAAAAAACAGAAATTTGATTTCCTATCCTTAACTTATAATTTACTTTTGTGGTAAATTCAATCCAGACAAGATTCATCTCATTTACTTTGCGAAAGTGTAGATAGTAGTTAGCAAATAATAAACAAAGAGTCAATTCCCTAACATTGCTATTGTCCTTCCCACCCGACATTGCAAATAATAATTCGTAATTTGCTGGAGATATTGAGGTATTATGCATCTCATTGAACCAATTCAACACCCGACTACGAAAAGTTGTTGTGCTACAGTTTTGAAATGTATGAAGAACTGAGTCAGGCTCACCACAATAGAAACATCTATTGTTGTCTGTAATTCCATAGAGATTAAGCTCTTTCTTCGTAGAGACAATGCGATGGATTAGCTTAAAGTAAAATTCTCTCAGATGGCTTTCTTTGCAAATAACCTTTACTCTATTAAAGATTTGGTTCCATGGCAAGTTCGTCGGAGCAAAATCGCGGTCCCATTTCATTGGACCAGTGGCCTGAAGCTTCCATTTATCAAGAAAAAGCCAATAATAATCTTTAGATCTAAGTTTCAAGAGATCGATGGTTAAGGCGGAGGATAATTGAAATAAAGTGCCGCCAGATATGAAGTTGACATTAGGCTTAGCCCGCACCTTGGCTTTTTTTCCGTAAGGCACTCGGGATCGCAGAGATTACTTGAAAAAATTTGAGGAAATTACACTTAATTCCATAACGCTTTAGGAATAATTCAAATGATGAAAAACTGTCATTGGCGTCGATTACATCACGCAGCGTGAAAACACCTTTTTCAACCCAATCGTGGTAAAAAAAAAAGGTATTACCATCAATGAGGATCTCTTTATTATTAAAGAGAATCATTTCTTGTTCATCCCCAGAGTTAAAGACTTTTCAGATCCAGGAAGGAAAACAAGATATTCTTGTAGAAGGGTGGTATGTCTGAATCTTTTAGAAATTTCTTACCAGTTGGAGCGTAAGAGAAAATTAAGGCCCCCATATTTGTTAAAATAGAATTTTGGGATAACAGACCAAGTATCATCTTCTTCGTCCTTTTTTAGGAGATGCTGGATCCACGCTAAGCGCAAGGATTTAAACATAATTTCAACATCAGTGACCCGCAAACCACCATTGTTGTAGTCCTGATATAAGACTTGTCTCTTGATTTTATCTGGTTTGTTTTTCCATAAGAACTGAAAAAGTAGCGATTGGATTAGAGGCGAGTATTTACTGGTAGTCTCAAACATGGAAGCCGAATAAACGATTTGAGACAATCCAAGGGTTTTCGCGATCAGGCACCGTCCAAACAGAGAAAGTTTACGCGAACACCAAGCTGCAAGTTTTGTCCTAAGATTATCCACTTTCTTGGAAAAGTTCTCCCTCTCCCTGCCAACACTATCATATGAAATAAAGGTTCCCAAAACTTTCACCGGCTCGTTGGTCCAGGCTAGACCAAGAGGTCTACTGCAGTTAGATCTCCAAGGACCTAGCCACAAGGCTTTTGTTTTAAACTTATTTAAATGAAGAGCTGAGACGGCACCAAAATCAGCTAGAACAATAAGCACATTTCTAACGCTGGTTAGATTTTTACATATAAGAGAGGTGTCATCAGCAAACTGGCTCAATTTAATCTCCTTGTTAAAAAGCTTTATACCTTGAATGGATTTATCATGTCTTATTTTCGAAGCTAGTATTTCGGCCACCAGAATAAAGAGATATGGCAACAAGGGGCAACCTTGTCTAACGCCTCTTGACAAGAATATTTGTTCCGTACTAAGACCATTATTGAGAATAGAGCTCTCAGCATTGCAATAGAAGGTTTGAACCCAACGCTTTATGCTATTCCCAAAGTTGAACTTCGACAATTTGTTGAATAACCGGCTACTCAACTGTGTCAAAAGCTTTCCTAAAGTCCAGCTGCAGTAAAATGCCAGGAACTTTCTGTAATTCAGCTTGCTCAAGAATGTCGTTGATCAATCTAATATTTTGACCAATAAATCTACCTTTCATGAAACCAGACTGATCAGAATGTATTAAAGTAGGAAGCACTTTTTGAATTCTCAATGCTATAGCTTTGGAAGCAATTTTATAGTCCAGGTTTAATAGCGTGATTGGGCGCCAATTTGACAGCTCAAGGAGGTCGAAGTCGTCTTTCGGAATCAGCGTAATAACTCAACGTTCCAATCCCCCCGAGAATAAGTTCACTGATATTTGCATTTGAACATAAAAACTCATTCAATGTTGCAATAAACTGCAGCTGGAGATCGAGATTGTTCAGGGCATAGATATTACAGAGTGAGACTTAAGTAGAATTAAAATCAATATTAACCAAAACTATCCGACCATCAACATCGGAATACTGCGATTCAATCAAAATATTACATGTTGATGGGTTCAAAAGGATGCAAACACCTTTTTGGTGATTGGTACCATGGGTACCATTCACTTTTCCAGATCAATTCATCTTTTGGTTCAGAATAGGTCTCCTGAAGAAAATAGCAATGACATTTTTGATCCTTAAAAGATAAGAAAAGATGCCTCTTCGCTTACGTTGATTTTTCAGACCTCTCACATTTAAGGAAATTATTTTGCAAACATTCGAGACAAGCATATGAATTTAAATAATTATGGCAAATTAAAGAAAGCAAACATATAAAAAATAAGGATGAATAAATAGATATAAGCTTTCGAAACCTTGAGCTCAAAGACCCCTGCCTGCCAAATACATGAGTGCGCTCTATTTAAGCCTAGATGTAGTTGAGATCCTCAACGTAATAGATTTTTTTGGGAGTACCTTCTGGAGACGTTTTTACATAGATCTTACCATCTAAAGTCCAAATACTAAGAATATATGAAACAATGCTCTACATGTATTTCCCCTAAAGTTTGCTTCCTTTTCAAAATATTACGTATGCGAAAAAACACATTTTTCCAAGGGCATTCTCTGAGGACCTTTCGTTGAATGAAAAACAAAAGGAACCTTTTGCAGGTAAGGCGCCGAACGTGCCAGATTGGAATTTATTTTGCCGAGACACCGGTTCGATACGAGGTCGCTCAATTTTTTTTCGTTCTGTTCCTTTAGTTTTTTGAAAAATCAAGATATCTATTTAAAGAAATTGCGTATAGAGCTGGAATCTGGGGACATTTTTTATACAGGCTATTGTGATGAAATCACACAACACGTGAGTTTCGATCAAGCGTCAAAGCAGAGAGAAGTTATGCATTACAGCTCTTTCGACTAATACCTTAAGCATTGTTTTTAAGTACCTTGTAGCCTGCCTGGTGGTCGAGAGGCATCATAAAGCCTTGATAAACCCGTAAGTCACCAACACGTTTTAAAGAAGCAAAATGTGTTCTCTAACTTCCAACGCAACTGATATAAGCAGCAAGTTATCAGTGTTTGAAGTTAGGTCGATCCAGGCAGCAAAGTCCAAGAGCAGTTCTTGCCCAAGAATAAAACCTTGTAGTGAGTTGTGGCCCATTTGCCAAGCGTTGCTAGCATTAAAGTTTGGAAAGTGAAAACTGCTTTTAGACTTGTAAACTTTTTCTTGTATCATCTGCCATGTTTACCCGCCCACGAGGTGTAACAGAACCTTCAAGGCATGCATTGCGATCACGTTCGGCAGGGCAAGACAAGACAAGATCAGTAAGACAAGACAAGACAATACTTAATAACTCACACTTTAACTAATTACAGAGCTTGTTTTTTCCTTTTTTATTCTAACGTAATATTGGCCAAGAGGAAGCAATCGATTGAAGCCTAGATCTTTGATCCAGGTTGCGTTGATTTTATTTAAATCGGCATGATTTGTAGTGTTTTAAACTTCTGGGATCAGCGGCCATGCAGATGTATGGAGACCTGTACATTGCACAGAAGGGTTAATCTGTTAGTCTGTCAGCTCCTCATTTTTGAGCTTATACGTTGCGGGCAGTAAACATTTTGTTGTTTTCTAAGTGAAATCAACATGCTTGCCTTAAGGGTTAACATGAAACCAACGTTTTAACCTATTTAGACCTGAAATCTCCCCGTTTTTGAGCTTACGCACTGCGTGGAATGGACAGTTTGCTCATTTTTAAGTGAAATCAAGATCCTTGCTGTCAGGCTTTCACGTCAAATCAACATTTCAACCTACTTAGGCCTAAAATTGTTGTTTTTGAGTTTACGCACTGCATGAAATGAACAGTTTGCTCGTTTTGAAGTGAAATCAACACCCTTGCTGTCATGCCTTAACGTGAAATCACATAGGGTTAACAGATTTGGCTGTAATTTGAGTGAAATTGACGTCTTTGCAGTCGCACGAACGATATCGAGTATGGTAATTGTTACCCTGTGAACTGAACTGTGAAAAATTGTTTTGCACAAGACATAATGGTATTATTATGATAGGAAATCAATTGTAACTGTCTATCAATTGAAATTGAAAGGTCGGGGGTTTTTTTTACGTTTGAATAGATATTGCGTGCATGTGGCATTTTTTGGTTCAGAATTTTTGGTTATTTCAGCTTTCATTAATATTTGATGTTATGCCTTGTCTCACCTGTGCTCAAAAAAAGAAGAAAGTAATAATGCTTTTAATGGCAATTGGAAAAGAATCCTTGAGCGGGCTATTATTGTAACCTGTGAAAACCTGTTTTCCTGATAAAATGAACGGTGGCTAAACATCAACATTGAGCAATAGTCATTCTGAAAAAACTGTTTAATAAAATTATATATAAAATAACATTTTGTTATGTATTCTAAACTCTGTCACATCAACATTATGGTATTGAAAATCAGTTGTCTCTCCAAAAGCAACTTGCAATGTTGTAAAATCAACTCGAAACTATTATGAATTTGACATTATAGTGACATTATAGTCACATACTCTGTGAAACACTACAGTTAATTTTTTTTAATGACATACAGTACCGCTCAGAAATAAGCGAACTTCGCATGCACAGTCTATACGCGCATACGTATAGGTATTTCTTTATTATTCACCTCTGTTTCTTTTGTGAAGTATTGTTGGACAAAACAATAACTAGCTTTGTTAGGAAAACTCAAAACACGAGAGCCGTTCGATTACAGCCAAATTTAAGATTGTAAAAACATCTTCAATGAAGCTATCGTATTTCCAATCTAGTCAAGTAATTATCACTGCCTACTTGCAACAACTGCTTGGTTTTCTCCCCGTTTAGGAAAAGAATATCATCCGCTAAGCATACATTTCATTTTACCACGAATTTTACTTGCCCTGCTGGCTTTTCTCCCTTCTGCATTTTTTTTACCCAAAATAGGTGGGGTGGGTCCCTCGGGCCCCTCCCCTAGATCCGCCACTGCATAGCAGTCTACTCTTCCCACTGCAGATACCTACTTCAAAACATTTTGAAACCCTGAATGCTAATTTCTACAAAAGTTCTAATAAACAACTACTGCTACTGTTCTTGAGACAGCAAGACACACAACTACTGAAATAAACAAGACTGCAACAAAAATCTTTTTTGAGGTCCAGAGTTTTTGAACGACCATTAGACCAACAACATAAGTCATCCCTCTTTCTTCGAGTTTTAATCATTGCAGGTTTGCCAGTTTAGTTTTTACTTCTTTGATATATTACGGGTGTGTTTAAAACATAAAATGGTGAATTGACGAAATAGGGAAATGACGAAATGGCGGAATGACGAAATGGTAGTCGGCTAATAAATACTTGTCACTCGCGTGTAATTGGCTATAAGTCATCACTCAAACCGTCATTGGTAAAGCATTATATGGTTCCACCCTCACAATATTAATTCATATATACCTTACCGTTGATGAATAGATATAATTAATTTTTCGAGGGAATTTGCATTCCTCTGACGCCAAATTGGACGCATTAATGAAAGGTCTCAGCAACCCAGGATTCTTTTTCATTTTGTACTTGCCAAGCTGCATATCTGTACTGCACTATAAAGCTTACCATGTATCCATTTGATATAAACATCCCACGTGAATCTGTTTCCGTGCAAAGTACGTATTTGCCAAATATCTTGTGTAAACTCCATTGCTAAGTGGGTTCCGTTTTCATAACCAATTTCATGTGATTGTTGGAGCTCAAAGCATAACGTCATAGCCGCTGCTCGACGGTAAATATGAGATAAACAAATCGACTTCTTCCCATATCACCGCTAGTTTGATGAGGATGAGGAATATCCTAGGCATTACTCTTTGCCATGTTTATAGAGAAGAATCAAAATTAGCAAAAGGTCTTCTTTTATTTGTGGCGATTAACCTACAGAATAAATTCGGCAACAGATGGAGATTTCAGTGGAACGGTAATACCGTCATTTCGCCATTTTGTGTTTTAAACACGCCCGATCAGAAATTATTTCATTTGTCCTTTTACAAGTTACACTGATAAAAATGTTTGACAAAACATGTCTGTAATGGTTAATTTCAGTGAGTAATTTTATCATAGCCTGTTTATCTTTCACAACAACAAAACAAGAACAGAAACACCTTAGAATTAAAATAACTATTTCTTTGTCAATCAATCGATAGAAATCAGATTGATTACCGACATCGATTTTTATTGATTGACTACACCTAGCCGAAAACCAATTGTGGAAGCTCCAAATAACTCCCCAAAATTTTTAACATAACTTAAATGATGGGCCTCGAAGAGGCTAAACGGTAACCGCCTACTGTCTGTTCGCCTACGTCTGTAGTCGACTCGCCTACGTCCACTATGGCAGTTTGCCTACGTCTAAATGATGAGTCT
Organism: Catalaphyllia jardinei; assembly: GCA_022496165.2. NCBI lineage: Eukaryota > Metazoa > Cnidaria > Anthozoa > Scleractinia > Caryophylliidae > Catalaphyllia > Catalaphyllia jardinei. The sequence continues at coordinate 22,936,134 of CM042746.1, read as the reverse complement.
AACACAAATAAACAGGCGAAAGAGGTGTGTGAATATTCCTCGTTCTATGAAAGGCGCCCACAAACATAAGTATACAACTACGACAAATATCCAGGCGTGTGTGAATATTCCTCGTTCTAAGAAAGGCGCCCACAAGTTTAAGACGTAGGTGAACTTTCATATTGGACGTAGGCGAATCGAATCTAGACGTAGGCGAACAGACAGTAGGCGAAACGACCGTAATTCGGCTAAACATACCAATTGTCGTGTTTACTAAGTGGGGTGGCAATTCCATCATCCATCAGCTGTTTTAGAAGTGCCTCATTCTCTTCTTTTGATCCATCACAAACATGGATGTTTTCCGGTGTGCACAGTTTGACTTTGTCTGCAACGAAGTCTTGCACCTTCACAGGTAAGTCTTCAAACTTTCCATAAACCACCGAGACGTTTGCTGGGAGTTTGGAGGCCATTTCCTAGAACCTGCAGATTGAGCGTCTGAAATATGATAAGGAATATGACGAACTGAATATTAAGCGTTAAAATGTAAAATGTTATCCAAAGTAATATTTAACTGTACAAAGTCTAAAGAGAAAAGTACAACCAGTCTTACCACGTCGGAAAGCCCGCAACTGTTTGGAAGCTAGGAGAGCTTTGGCAATTTTGAAGGATGTGAGACTAATCCAATCTGTTGAAATGATTGGTCGAAAATAAACACGTGCAAGGTAACGTAAAATTTCTATCCTTGAATTCGTGCAGAGCGGCACGCAATCGACCTAAAAGACTAAAAAATTACATCTAATTCTATATTCTTACCTCCGCCAACAAAACAAACTTTGAAAGTTGACCCTGGTTTTTAGAGGTTCTAAAGTTCTCCACCTTCAATCCGTGTATGAAGACACGACCCGCTGGAAGATCGTTATGCTGTGCACGTTTTAGGTCACGTGGTACGAGGGACATGTGGAGCAATCTCGAGCCCAGAGTTCTCCGGCTCCTCGGTCAGCGGTCTGTAAGCAGTGGGTCGCCAGCGACCCACCGCTGACCGAGGAGACGGAAAACTCTGGGCTCGAGAGTCGGCTCGAGATCGCATGTGGAGCGACCTCGTCAAATCTCGTTCCCAGAGGCGGCGATCCTTTTGCTAGAATTGATATAGAGCTTTCACAAATCCGTTTGCATCATCCTTAATCAACTTTGGCTTTGCCCTCAAACTTCTCAGAATCAAAGATCAGTGATACACAGTTCTCGTTAAGTGTCAATTTGTGTGTAAGCGAGACTTTTCGGTGTTAACTTCAATGCCGTTTGACGGAACTTCGAGTGAAGGGAAGTGTTATGGCATTGGACGAAGCCGGCCTTCTCCTAGTCTCCTCCTTCGCAGCCGTTTTTTGGAATGTCACGCAACGCTCCCCAAAATTGCGTGACATCCCAAAAAACGGCTGCGAAGGAGACTACTTATACGCAGGCTAGACAAGAAAAATTACTCGTTGAAAAAACTGCACTGGCCTCGATGAAAAAATGGAAAATGTTTTCTTTTTCTTGTAAATTGCTAAACAGTGAAAAACAAATTTGTAGAGACTGAGCTTGCGTAGCGTATGTTCAATTTCTCGTGACAATCATAAGTTACAAATCATCATCACTGAATACGGCTTGTCTTGCGTCACATTGTAGTCAGGCGAAACGAAGTATTTCAGTTACTGTCTTTTATTTTTTATCCCTTGGTGTATTTCCGTTGGGGGTAAGAGCCACTAATAAGAGGGAAGGGAATAATTAGCTTGACGTAAGCAAAAACCTCTTGCTCAATATATCGTACATCTAAGCCAATCAAATTGCGTCTACTATAATACCACCCTATTCTCGCACTGACCTTTGGACTCGTTTCTACGGAAAACGCTTTCTCGCGGCAGCGTTCCCTTGGAAAATTACCGGGAACCACGTTGACAATAATCCTAGCGTAACCTGTATATATTTATTTCTAAACACAGAGCAAGATGCCATTTGCATCAGCAATATCACGGTAAGCACAACTATTCTACTGTCTTAGCTTGAATTTGACGTGTCCAGAATTTGTCATGTCCAGAATTGCCCTGTCTGATCTTGCCTTGAATTGGACTCGTGCTGATTTTATGAAACTCATCAGCATATAGCCACTGAATTTCTCCTCAACTCTTTCCTTCTTGCAGGTTTTCGTCGTTAGCTTTTTCACGGTCACCTCCCTTTACAGTACGTAAACGCATCGTTCTTCGAAGAATGGCTTCTCAGTTGGCAGCCGGTTGTTCTGTTATTCGAGGACATTTCGAATCCTTACCCGCCAAGGTACAAGACTATGTTGCTGACAAAGTCAAACTCTGCCAACCAGACAACGTATATATTTGTGATGGATCTAAAGAAGAGAACGAGTCCCTCATTAATGAGTTGATCGAGGCTGGTGTGCTTACCAAACTTACTAAATACGATAACTGGTATGTTGAGATACTTGCGTCAAATTTTAACTAAGTATTTACTTGACACTTTCTGTCAAACTTGTTGTACACTTGTTAGGGGCATGACTTTATTTCCTTAACTAAAGGCCCTGATTTCTGCAGTGTGTGATCCTTGTCTGACAGTGTTACATGAACTGCTGTCACTGCTCTACACTTAGGAGATCATCAAAGAGAGAGTTCGATCACCTCAAAGCAAACTTCAATTTCTATTTCGCAGTTTCTTGGCGCGTACTGATCCACGCGACGTGGCACGCGTAGAATCTAAAACATACATTTGTACAGAGGAGAAACGAGAATCAATTCCAGCAGCAAAAGATGGAGTTAAAGGCCAGTTGGGTAATTGGATGAGCATAGAAGCTATGAAGAAAGAGTTGGGTAAACGATTTCCTGGATGTATGAAAGGTAAATTGAAACTCGTTCATGTCGAATGCTGTACTGGACAAACTAAGCTTAGAAAAAATTATAATAATAAGTTGCAACAAAAAAGTTCTCATAAGAGTACATTTGCGCTTACAACATTAAAGCAAATTTTATATTTCGTTTGTCGTACGCTTGGTCGAAATCGTCTTGTCATGCCGGTGATTTTGGCACGTCCTGTTGGAGCGTGATTTTGATTGGTTGATCATGGGAGGTGTGTCGAGGGGCATGCCACGTAATTGGAACATTGTTCATTTACTGAAGTTTCAAAGGTCATTTTTTTTCTTGTGCCAATATATCTACATATGAAGAGTGTGTTTGTGTTGTTTTCTCTTGAGAGTCTTTATTCTTAATATCTCTTATGTTGCTTGATATTGTCATTTGTCTGTCTTTCTCAGCATAAAACTGACCACCCTCACTTGAATTTCCCATATTTTGAACTTTTCTTTACATTAAAAATGCTCACAGAAAAAAAATGGATTTGTGTTCACAACATAATTTTCAGTAAAAAATTTGTCATTTTCCTTACATTTGTTAGAATTTGTCTTGTCATCATGGTATTTTTCACTTACTGATATTGATTGGTTGTTTCAGGAGGCAAGTTCAGGAATAGGCAAAATGAATGCAATATTGTTAATTTAAATAGTCAGAAGTATCAAAGGTCATTTTCATTTTGTGCCATTAGATCTATGTCGTTAAAGAATGTTTGTTTTGTTTCAACAAAGAGTCCTTGTTGTTAGTGCTTGTTGTTATCTGTGATTATTGTTTGACACTAATTCTTGTTTATCCCTACATTATCCCCAGAGACTTTACCGTCACTTACATTGCTTATATTTTGAGCTTTATTTCTTTTTATGCGAGTGATGACTGCTACCTGTATTTGCATTTTTTGAAATAATCAGTGTGCTATTAAATTAAAAAAAGTTTTAGACACAAGAACATGTTGATGGTTGGTTAGAGGAGTATGGAATATTGATTAAGGAAAAATTGATATAATCATGGCTACTCAACAACATTCACATAACTACAATGTACTTTAAAAATCCTCTTAACTCTTTCACTAGCAAGCATGTATGTCATATTTTCATATGGGACCCTCTTGTGGTGATAAATCTCTGGAGTGCTGTTATAGTGACCCCGGATAATTTTTTATTCAGATAAGATGGGTTTTTTTGGTTTAGGAGTTGATTTGTGATAATAATTGTTTAACCAAATCAAAATCCAGGACTGCTGTCAACAGTTTAAATTTAAATTACTTGCTTTCAGTCATGTACGGAAGCCGATAAGGGACAATCCCAAAATATTTACGAAATCCGAAAAAAATGGTTTTAAAATCCAAAAAAATATTTTAAATCGTAATGTTTTTTGGAAATTATCATTGAAGAGTTTTTCAAAACTAAAAAACTATTACAAATCTTAATAAAATTATTGAATCCACAAATATTTTTTTGTAAATCCGAAACAAGTTTACAAATCCAAGAATTGTCGCTAAATCCAGGAAAATATTTTGCAAATCTGAAAAAACATTTTGCAAATCCGTAAAAATATTTTGTCACACGCTACTTGCGCCAGCAGTCAGCCAGCGTCAGAGTTTGTTTCCACCATTTTGCCTTATCGAAAATGGCAGAGTGCATACCTGCCAACTCTCCCCCGTTTCTCCGAGTCTCCAAGTTTTTCATTAAACTTCCCGGTCTCTCAGAATGCCTTTTGGGTGATTTTCGTAGGTATTTCCGAACATTGTCTTCAATGACATTCTCACAATCCAAAGATTTCTAGACGTCTCCAGATTTTTGTACTCTGGGGGTTGGCAGGTATGGGAGTGGGTTGATATATTTTTTCCGTATTTTGTGACGTTTCGACAATGACACTGGAGTATGTTCATTATGTATGATTCGTATTAACTGTAGAAGTACTTAACTTTGGGCGTACTTGCAGGTATGATGAATCCCTAGGGACTTGTTGGCTATCAAGATTTTATAAGTTATGCAAGAGCCACTCGAAGGCATCTCTTTCAACTTTGCTTTATTGTTTATTCACTGCTGTAATTTCTTTATGGTGATGATGCAAAACGCTCGCTGTATCAATAAACGAGATGCTCGTCCCTGATGCCTTGTTTGTGTTTATTGAGATTAGTTACAATATATTCAGTATAATCATTTTAGGGTGATTTAAGTATAAAGAGTTTGTAATCTTTTATTACATGAAGTACGATGTCCGTTCTGCCATAAATGTGGCAGAGAGTTTGAGAGCAATGAAGTATTCTGTCGGCAGTGTGGAACAATAGAGAGACACCAACAGAAAAGTCTCTGCAGTTCTGCAGACGAGAGGCTGGTAAAAGAACATTACTTTGAACTGAGGGGATTTTGGTATGATACCATTGTCCACTCTCTGGGCGAGTACTATGAGATCCATATGAACGTAAGGACTTTGAAAACTGAACTGGATCCTAGGTCCTGGATCGTTGATGTTCCTTTTATGACAGGCTTATTTGCTTGGCTTGTTAAGTTTCAGTCTGTAAGCTTATATCCTCTGCGTTCTTCCGCTTTGGAGGCCAAAGTATTGCAATAATGACTTCGTACATGAAGAGGACGAAGCACTTTCATCTTCGAGTGCACTCATTCTTGCACTTGGGTGTGAAATCTCTACAACTTTGGAACCACATTTGAAGCAAAATTTGTCTCCAGGGTTCACTCTAGATCCATACACGAGTCGAACACGAAACACAAAACTCCGCCATTTTGGATGCGGCAAACCGCTGATGTCTGCAGACTGCTGGTGCAAGTAACACGTGACAAAATATTTTTTCGGATTTGCAAAATATTTTTTCGGATTTACAAAATAATATTTGTGGATTCAATAATTTTGTTAAGATTTGTAATAGTTTTTCAGATTTGATAAACTCTTCAATTATGATTTCCAAAAAACATTACGATTTAAAATATTTTTTTGGATTTTAAAAACATTTTTTCGGATTTCGTAAATATTTTAGGTTCGTCCCTTATCGGCTTCCGTAGTCATGGCTTCAACAGGTAGATTCAAGATGCATTTTGGTACTATTTGAAGCAATGTTGTCGTAATAGAAACAGCTATGATGCAGAAGTATAATATTTTGAAATATATTTTTGTACTTGCTAAATATCATAGTTTAAAGTACTGGTCTAAGCTTCAAATATCACTTCTAATTCATACAAAATTCATGTGCTACTGATTTTCAACATTTTGGTTTATAAATTCCATGGAAATATTGATTGGCTTCAAAAATACATTTTACCAAACTTCAATTCATATCTAATTTATTACTGATATAATTTTCATATCTATGCAATTACAGGATGAGTGTTAAAAAGATGATTGAAAACGCTTGGTATGGTCCAGAAAAAATTTATGGAGAATCCTTAGTGTTTTGTGTTAGTCCTAGAATTGAATGCGAATGGAAAGCATCCTAAATGTGACAGTATGATCCAACTCGAAAGTCAAATCAAATAAAAAACTTTATAAACATGTTGAAATTTATCTAGCTGAAAGGAAACACCCCTCTACTAACTGGGGACACTTAATGCCAAGGCTAGTTTTTATTGATGCTTGTTGCCAAGGATGAAATCACATTTACATTTGAATTCTTAATTTACTGTTCCACTGCAAAAAGTTCAAGAAAAAGTCCAATGTTCCAAAAACTATCATTGACCTCAATCACATTTTTTTCCTTAGTAGCCCGGCCTGAAGCTTACTGCCAGGGCTCTAAGTAGTTTCCAGATCCTACAGTTCAAAGTGGAACTCGGCCATACTGCCCAGCCAAGAGAAATTTCTTATTTTGGAAGAAAGTAGTCTTTGTATCTGTTTTTGCACTTTAGTTGCTGCTACTTGAGTGGGATGCAAAGTACAGTAGACTGCTGGCAGTCAGTTTTTCTATCAAAATTTGGCAGGGTTTCTGAGGCGAGATGCTTTAGCCTAAAGGGGGACTCTTGTATTTTTTGAGGACACTCATACTTGTCAAAAATAATCTAATTAACCAATTAACTAATTAAAATCAAATAGTTTTTCACAGGAGTAACGTGTACTCTTGTGTTATATCAATTTTTACAAAATACCAAATGCTTTTCAAGGCTGTGCTCTAGAAATATTTTCAGGGCACCCCTTCGGGCGCCTAACCATGACAAGTAGGTCGCCCAGCCTTCCAGGTTGGTCGCCCGAATTGATTAATTTATTAATAATATTCCATTTCATGGTTATACTTATTACAGTTCCAGGGAATCTGCATAATTGCCAATTGAAACAGTTTCATCTTAAATCTCTCTCGTTCGCCATTCACTTCGCCTGGCACGGGCGGCAAAGTAACTAACTAAATTTAGCAGTCACTTACTCTATTTTAGCAAAGTTGTGATATCATGTAATCCTGTTACATGTATGAATTAATCACATACGTGTTAAAACCGCTTAGAAATTTTTTTCAAGACCACTGAAATAGGTTTTGAAATGAAAGGGTTCTTATTTTGAACTTCCGTTTTCGCCAAATTTTGATCGAATGATTACACTATTGTGAGCAAGTCCCCAAATATGGTTCTGATAAACATCTTGCATGCCACGGCAAAACTAAATAAAAAAACAACAATTTGCATAAAGGTTCGCACAGAGGCGACAACTTTGAGCATGAACAATCCTTGTTGTTGTCCTGCAGATTCTTTTTTTAGTTCTGCAAATATCATCAAATTAGCAAGTAAAATTATAAAATGTTAGTTACAATCTGTTGTTTGCTTTATCGCGTCGTTCAATGGACAAGAAAGCTGGGCCATGCACTATATTAAAAAACCGGAAGAGAAACCACCAAAGCGAAACTAGACTGCGAGGATTCTCTCTTTTCTTCAGTTAGCCACGTGTGTGAGAGAGCGTCGACGAGACATGAGAAAAGTATGTTTAATATAGATCACACGGCTATTGAATTGCACTGCGCTTTCAGTGCTTTTGTTTTTCTGGCTTACTGGACCCCAGGAGCATGAGGAAGTTTCTTTTTGTTTCGTCCCATTTTGTTTCAATACATTCGCTGGTTTCATTTTGGGGTTTCCAGTCGCCCGAGACCAAATGTTCGTCGCCTGAGGCGACCAGGTGCCCTTAGAGCACAGCCTTGTTTTTGTTAGGGAGTTTGGTAAGCAGAGAGGAACTTAAATTCAGTTTCATGTAGCATTTCAGGGTCATAAACATGGCCAAAGTTTCATTTTCTTCATTGGAAGAGAACTTTTGTGGACACGGATGTGATGATTTCCAACTTTGGCAATGAAAACATGGCTTTTTTACTTTGCAATCTTTCAGCAGATGATTCCTATTCATGCAGGGGGGACAGGGGGGTCAGAACCTCCCACCTCCCGTACCCTACTCTCCCGCTTCCCGTACCTTTATCTCCTACCTCCTGCCGGTTTCTGTGCTGCTCCCGTCCCCTGTAAATTGGGAGTCAAAACACAGTCCTTTAGCTTCATTATTAAGCATTCCTTTGTTTTTAAATAATTTAACAAGATTACCACTGCCATATATTTCACTTCAATGAAGTTTTGACCTACTTGTTTATCGTCCTTGAGTTTCACCATTTCAGTCCATTTTCAGTGACTACGCAGTCTCAAAAGTTAATTCTAAATTGTCTCGTGCTCTGCTGAAGTATACGCATTTCTAGTAACCAGTTCGGCGTTTATTGGGATAAGATAATTAAATCATGGAAGTAGGATTTGACGGAATAATAGCCAAACATCCCAGGCAGATTTCAGATATATGTATTTATTGCTCGGGAAATCTAAAAGAAGTCTTCCATGTACCTAGGTGGGTGCACTGGTTTCCTTCTGCTCCAAATAGTCGTTAGAGTCTTACGGCTCCCTTGTCCATTTCACAAAGGATGTCACTTTTCTTGCAGGATGTAAGTGCTCCTTTGCCAGCTCTTGTGAAGATAAATGAACTTTCGTCCATTACAGCATATTTAGTGCCAAAGATATCATTCTGTTCCATTTCGCTTGAAATGAATACGGAAAAAATATTTGATCTTCCTCTAATGGCATATATTCAGGAGGGGGACATGGGGATTTGCGGTGATACAGTGAATAAAATCTCAATTTGCAGTGTTGCGGTGATCTCAAACCCTTTCGTGTGCGATGTTTGTGTTTTTCATGCTGCGGCGTTCGGTGAGATGAAATTATTGCAGTGCTGTGGTTTCTTGTTTGGTCTCAGACCTGAATTTAGCATGTCAACTTCGTTAATCCGTGATAATTTATGGCAATCAGTTGACATTGTGTGTAATTTTTAATAAGTTTCAAGTTAATCTTCAATGCTTACCAATGCGGAGCTGTTTTTGTTACTATTGTTAATAAATATGTAGCTTGACAAGTAACTTGATCTCTGCCCCCCGGAGCTCAGCTTTCTTTAGACACGTGGAAACCATGACCGAATCCTGGAAATTCTGGAAACGACGAGAAGGAATGTATCATTGATTGGGTGGCTCTTTTCCCCGGGATCTTTTCTTCGAAAACCAGCGAAAAATAAATTCATATGTTGTGTCAACAGAGGAAAGACGGCTTTGTAAGTTAAAGGAGTGCATTTGGCAAGTTTAGCTATAATTTCTTTTTTGACTTTTTTCGTTGCTATTCTTTATATCCAAATGTCGTCACGGTTTAGGGTTGTCTAGGGGTCATTCTGATACTGTTCTGTATTGGCTCCAAGGTCCTGTGACCTTCTCCATCTTTTATCTTTTTAAATGATTAAATGTTGTTTTATCCCTTGGTAGCTTT
>CM042746.1:22903942-22916503 GCA_022496165.2 Catalaphyllia jardinei | reverse complement strand
AAGTATAAAATACGCTATGAAACGATTGTTTACAGTAAAAAGAGAGCCAAAGAACGGAGATCGGTGCTGGTCAGTTTAGAAGAAAGACTTAAAGAGTGTCAAGTAAAATGCGACGAAGATCCAACACCTGAAAATCTTAATGACTTGGAGATAATTCAAACAGAGTATGATCGTCATTATGATTATATCACCCAGGGAATAATTATAAGATCCAGAGTTAACTGGTACGAACAGGGAGAGAAAAGTAAAAAGTATTTTTTGAACTTAGAAAACGCTAAAAAGAAAAAGAGTTCAATAAGGAAATTATCTTTGTATAATGATAAAGAAACGACAGAGCTAAAGCAAATAATGACTGAGATTCATAATTTCTATTCAAAACTTTACGATAAAGACTCCTATAATTTAGGTGAGCACTCAATTTCTCGATTCCTTGAGAAAACGAACACTAAGAAACTATCCAATGACCAGAAAGAGGTTTTAGATAAAAAGCTCACTAGATCCGAACTTTATCAAGCCTTGAAAACGTTTCAAAGACACAAAACACCGGGAAATGATGGGTTAACTGTGGAATTTTATTTGACGTTCTGGCCCTTATTGGGGAAATACCTTGAAGATTCCCTAAATTTCGCTCATGAGCACGGGCAACTTTCTACCTCTCAAAAACAGGCAATGATTACTTTGTTAGAAAAATAAAGATAGAAGATTCATTAAAAATTGGCGACCTATTTCTTTAATGAATGTCGACGTTAAAATTGCATCTAAGGCAATTGCTACAAGATTAGAAATAATTCTTCCGGAACTTATTCATCACAATCAAAACGGATTTGTCAAAGGAAGATCAGTTTTTGACGCAGTTAGAACGATCGACGATCTCCTTGAATTGGCACAAAAAAAAACAAAGAAGCAAGAAGTCTGGTATACTTGTAGCAATAGACTTTGAAAAAGCCTTTGATTCTCTAGATCACACATTTCTGTTAAAGGTGTTGGAGAAACATTACTTTGGGATATATTTTTTACAATGGATTGAGACCTTGTATACAGACGTATCAAGCTGCGTTTTGAACAATGGATTTACCACTGATCTCTTTCAAGTGCGGCGTGGTGTACGGCAAGGTGACCCGCTATCGCCTTTATTATTTATCCTAGCTATTGAAATACTAGCAACCCAAATCAGACAAGATGATAACATTCATGGGGTGATGGAAATTAAATTAACATTATTTGCAGATGACATGAACTGTTTCTTAAGTGATATAAATTCGTATTTACAATTATGTAGATTGCTGGAAGACTTCTACAAATACTCTGGCCTTCGGATCAACAACGATAAAACGGAACTCTTCGCAATTAGTTCTATTAAACTCGCCCAACACGACTTTATCCATACTGTAAGAACATCAATTAAGATATTAGGAACTTTTTTTGACCACCATAAACCGTCACGGAACAAAGCAAATTTTGAATCAATTTTCAAGTCCATTCAAAGGACCCTCAATATGTGGAAGTGGATAGGCCTTACTTTACTTGGAAAGATTCAAATAGTAAAAATTTTCATTATACCAAAGTTATTGAGTAAAGCAACATTAATATCGGTATCAAATGATTTTATTAAAGAGATAAATAAATTAATTTATGGCTTTATTTGGAAAGGTAATGATAAAATCAAAAGGTCTGCACTTATCAACGACATTAAAATGGGGGACTTAAGATGCTTGACATAGAGTCCATGATCTCAGCTCAAAGAGTCAAAGAAATATTTCGCTGATGGCAACAGCTCCTGGAAAACTATTTTAGATGAATTTCTTTGCAACGTTGGAGGAAAATTCATTCCTTTTTGTAACTTCGACACGCGTAAACTTCCAGCTCATAGGCGTACGGGCCGGGGGGGGCGGGGGGGGGGGCTGCAGCCCCCCCAAAATTTTGGGCAACCTAGATTTTTTGGGCAGCAAGAGAAATTTGGGCAAAGCCAATTATTTCAGATGTTTTCGAGCTGTTTTCTGAATAGATAGATATTTTCTATTTTTACCTGAAGTCGGCACTGTAAAGCCAGTTAAATTCACACGAGACAGCGGTTGCCTAGCACGTGACCGGAGCTTCTGGTCATTAGCAAAGAGAATACAACTATCTCTTTTTTTTGGCACTGTACTTTACTGCACTGTACTGGCTGGTGTTGTAAATTAATTAGAATCAATTTCGGCATAACATTCTAGAATCATATCGTAGTTTATCGACTCAGTGGAGTCTGGAGACTCTCAGAAGATCTGAGTCACGTGCTAGGCAACCACTTCTCGTGTGAATTTAAGTGCGTGAAGCCAGTGAAATTCACGCCCGTAGTTTCGAAAAAATAATTACGCGACAGTAGAAGCAAATACGCATCTTGCTTGCGTTTTCTAGTAGAACTGTCCTTGTATACCATATTAGACATGTCAAATCCAGCGCCACAGAAACGAAAGCGGGCCTATCGCCATCGCGTTAAATGCTCGGAATGTGAAAAAGAAATTGTTGCTGAGTACCAAGACGCTCATGCAAGAACCAAGCACGTAGGCAAGAAAGTTAAATTTAGTATTTCTCGTGCGCCAAATCAATCGCAACTAGGTTTCACCGGCGGGGATGAAACAATCACCAATATGGTTAAATGCAGTACAGTTGACACCGAAAACGTTGGCTCAGATCTTCAGAATGACAGCAGTACAGATATAGTGGTGGATTCATCAGATACTGCTGTGGATAAGTCAGAAATGGAGGCGATGCAAGTGAATAATGGTGCTCGTTGTACTCCGGCTACGTCAGAATTTATGGATGTTGGTGTGACAGATGAATCCGAAATCATGAATAAAGGTAATTCGGATAAGTCAGAAATCATGGATATGGAAAGCATAGATAATGGTGCTGACAATGGTACTAGTGTTCCAGAAGCGAGAGAAATTGTAGATAATGGTGCTAACTCTGACGGCATCGTGCATAACACTAATAGGGATATGTCCATTTCAGTTGTAATAGATAATAGTGTTCCAGAAAAGTCACCTATGTCAGCTATCACAGATAATAATACTCCAGATAAGTCAGATATTGGCAGTGAATCATTTTCTAGAGATTTCAACCCAACCTGGTACAAACGATATCCATGGCTGAGCTACGACTTTGAAACGAAGAAAGCGTGCTGCTACCCATGCCAGAAGTACTTGAATGCCCACGATTTCACGTTTGACAATTGGAAGAAGCCAGAGCGTCTTACTAAGGACCACAAGAGTGACAACCATCAAACGGCCATGGCGAAATGGATTGATAGTAGAGCAAATAAGAAGAGAAATACTTCAATACTGAGCAAACTCCAGGAATCACACAAACATGATGTACAGGAAAATCGCGAGTACTTGAAAGTTATCATTGAATGCCTCATGTTTACAGCCCAGCAGAACATCGCCCAGCGGGGCCACGATGAACAACGTGATGATTTGAGTAATAGTAGTGATGTAAATAGAGGTAATTTTCTGGAACTAATTCACTTGCGGTGCAAGGACATAGCTTGGCTAAAGGATAAACTTTATAGCCAGCTTCAGAAGCACGTGCAGTGGACATCTCCAGTGATACAAAACGAACTGCTACAAATTATTGCCGATCTCATTCGCGAGCGTATCACAAACGATGTGCGAGCCAGCGGATGGTATGGTATCATCTTGGATGAAACATCAGACATAAGCAGAACAGAACAAGTTTCACTTTGCCTTAGTTTCGCGCTGAATGGAACGAAGAAAGAAGCATTCATGGGTTTCTAGTCCACGAAATCGACCGAAGGCGAAGTACTGTATGAATTGGTGAAATCCTCTAACACTGAACTCAATCTTGACTTAAAGAACATTGTTGGTAAAGCATTCGATGGGGCGGCTAATATGAACGGTGTACACAAAGGACTCTCGACAAGAATGAAAGAGTGCTCCCCTTTCGGCATCTACGTCCACTGTTACGGACATGTGCTCAACCTCGCACTGCAGGATACTATGACACAGACTGAACCACTGCGAAACGCTCTGGGGACTATCTAGGCTCTGCACAACTTCTTAGAAGCGAGTCCCAAACGACACGCCTTGTTTAGGGACACAGAAGTACAAGGTGAGGATTTGAAACTGACGCTGAAGTCATTGAGTACCACTCGATGGTCATGCCGGTGGGAAGCCGTAAAGGCCGTGTATGGGCAAATGGAACGCATTGTGAAAGCCCTGCTCACACTGTCTTCAGACAAAGATCCGAAAACCTACTCTGAGAGCAGAGCCTTGTTGACCGCCATTAGTGACTGGGAGTTTATCTTTGGACTGTGTTTACTGAAAGTAATCTTGAGCAACACTAGTAGTCTGTCTCGATATCTTCAGGGGAAGACGGTTGACGTCATCTCCGCTCGTAGAAATGCCGACGTGACCATTCAGACCCTACGCCAGTGTCGGAACGAAGAAAGTTTCAACAGCGTATGGCAGATAGCATCAGCAATGGGTCTGAAAATTAAAAAGTGGCTGACCAATTCTCAGTTTGAATTACGAGAGGCCAGGGCACCCAGACAAATGCCATCGCGCCGCCTCCAAGCCCTTGTAGGTGAACACGGGAAACGACAAACGCAGCTGACACCGGAATCGTACCACCGTATTAACACTTACTATGCTTCCATCGACAAGGTGCTGTCCGAGCTTGAGCTCAGGTTTAGGGGAAATGACCAGGAAATCCTCTGTGCTTTGGGAAATATCTGTAACAGTGAAACACCTGATAAAGAAAGCTTCTCCCGCATTGCTAAGTTTTACAACATCGACGGCGAGATTCTGGAAGCCGAGCAGAAAATGTACGCGAGTTTTCGTCGCGTGCGCGGATTAGGCTACATGACAGTTTCAGAAATACTAGAGACAATGCACGAAAATGATCTATTCGATATATTTCCAGAGTTTTCAAAGGTGGTGCATATCCTTGCAGTGATACCTGCCACACCGTGTTCAGCAGAGAGATCATTCAGTGCGTTGCGCCGATTGAAAACTTACCTCCGCAGCACCATGGGGCAACAACGTGTCAGCAACATTGCTCTTATTAACATTGAAAGGGCATATGCCAACTCTGTTCTCAGCAATGACATGGACCACATCATTGATATCTTCGGCCGTCGAAATGGAAGAGACAGCTCTTTCTTCTAAGTTTAAAGTGTTTTTCACTCATATGTAGATTCATATATCAAAAAAAAAATTCACTTCATATGTAGGCCATTGTTAGTGCATCGTATGACCCTCGTTTCCTTTCGACTGTTTCGTAAAATTTGGGCAAGTTGTAAGAATTTTTTTGGGCAAATGGTTCCCCGCCCCCCCTGGCAAAAAAATGCCCGTACGCCTATGTTCTAGCTTATATCCCAGCTTTTTATAAAGAATGTCTCGATGCATGGTCGGAATTGAAGTATTCAAATGTCGTTTCCCTTTGGGGATGTTATCGACCAAATCATTTGGAATAATAAAAATATTGTTGTTGATAAACAATCGCTTTTCGAAAAGCATCTGTTTTGTGAGGGAATTGTTAAAATTGGGGACTTGCTTTCTAACACTGGCAAATTTCTTCAAAGTTCGAAGGTATTGACAGCAAATTTATCCCCAACCCAATATTTTAAGCTAATAAGTGTTGTGGATGCTATTCCCATTGCACGGAGACTTATTATAAAACAGTCACAAACAAGTGAACATTTCTCTTCGTCATTCCTCGGAGATAAAATATATATTGAATTAGATGAAACTGAAATCGATTTGTCCAAAGTAACATCAAAGTTATTGTATAACAATTTTAAAACTAAAAAACAAACTCCTCCCTCTGGTCAAAGCAAGATGAAAAACAAATATCCCCAACTTGTGGTTGAGTGGAAAAAAATATATTCTTTACCATTTACCGTCACAGTAGAAACAAAACTCAGAGAGTTTCAATATAAAATACTGAACGATATCGTATACACCAATAATAAGTCGTTCCGTTTTAAAATGATTGAATCGCCTTTGTGCACGTTTTGTCAGAAAGAAGATGGATCCCTCGAGCATTTACTCTTTCATTGTACTATAACAAAAAACTTTTGGCTTGCACTTTCATCCTGGATTAGTGAACAAAACATATCCATGGAAACGTTAACATTAATTAATATTCTGTTTGGAGTATTTAATGACAACGAAGACTTTGCTATTTTGAATCACTTAATACTCATAGCTAAATATTTTATTCATAAATTTAAATTGAACGAAACTAAGCCACCATTAAGAGTTTTCATTGGAAAGATCAAATTAGTTTATCACATAGAGAAAAAAATTGCCAAAAGAAATGACCGGCTCCAAAAGCACTATACAAAATGGGGAAAAATATTGCCTCTTCTTTATTAAGTATCAATTTAAAGTTTTCTTTCTTTTTTTTTTTCTTTTTTCAGCATGTGTCTTGTACTTATTCCTTGAGTGTTTTTTCTTTTTTCTTTTTAGCGTATTTAATTTATTCAGTTATTTTTTTGTAAAAGAAAATACCTCTTAGTCGGCGCGTCGGGTATGTTATGGGCGGGTGGATCAGTGAGAGATGTATGTATGTCACACCAATCAGATTGCAGTTACCATTAAACACCAATCAAATTTCCTGTTGTAAAGGTAAATGGTATGTGAGAAGATTTGATCCCGATACAGTTGAGAACGGCCATATTTATTTTGCTGTAAAATAGGAGGAAGTATTCATACAATGGGTTTACCTCGACATTTTCTGTAGGTTAGGCTAAGGATTTTGTGGGCGGGTTTTATAGTCATTAGCAATTGGATAATCAGTCAAAGAAACATAGTGTTTGGGATATGACTGCGAGCATGCGATGAAGGGTAAGATTTTCCCATTATATAAGGTTTTGAGTTAAATGAGTGTTAGCCGCTCTACTACTAATGTTGATGGGGTTTCTATGATAGGGACAATTGTATTAAGGGGGCGGAATGCACTAGTGGGAATGTGAAGAGGTTGTGACCAGGTTCGAATTGTTTGCGTGTTGTAGTGAAACCTTAGTATTCGGCTGCAGAGTCCAGGGCAAGTCGTTAATTTCAGCATCCATTGATCAGTTTCTGTGCTAAGTTTCAACGAGAAACGCGAAGAGACTACGATTAATTTCTTCAACAGAACAGAAATAAATTATTCTGTGATAAATGTTCATTGTTTCCTACTGGGCCGGGATGAGAAGATAAGCTATAAATGAAACTTAAGGTCCGGATACACGGTGCAACATTGCGCGCAACATCCGTCACTCACGTGGCTACACGGTCGCAAAATTTCGTGCAACATTACGCGCAATACTTGATCAGCGGTTACCAAGCTCTCGTGCAGTGATGTTTACATCACGCAATCCAAAATGGCGTCGCTTAGCAAAAAAAGCTTCAGTTAATTGTATCTTCGTAAAACCAAATATAAATATATACACAGAAAGGAAACGACCTTTTGCTGCCTTTCCGCGCGCTACGGCTACTCCCTGCCGCCACGGGAGTAATATAAAAGCTGATAAAAGAAGTGAATGAAAATATCCAGAACAAAACGTTTGGATACCGAACCACAGGTAAGGCTTAGGAAAAAAAGATTACTTACCTCTGTAGTCAATTAATGAACTTTCCTCCTTTGCAGTCCAAACCATCTTTTTACGTGAAACATACCACGGGCAAAAATTAGGTCAGCGGTTAAATTTGAATGTGAGATTTGATTGGCTGAACACTGAAATTTGCGTCACACTATTGCACGAAACGCTGCAGATGGTGGATACACGAAGAAATTTGTTGCGCGCAATGTTGCAGAAGTAGTACGAGATTCTACTGCTGCAATATTGCGCGCAACAAATTTTGGGGTGGATACACGATGCAATTCAGCCATTACGCGCAATATTGCACCGTGTATCCCGACCCAGTGATCCCGACCTTTAATCTTTCCTCGTCAATGTTATCAGGGTTTTCGCTTTATCACATTAATAGCCAGCACGAATTGTAGTAGAAGAAAAAGAAAATTTCTTGTTTAAGATAACTTAAGTGAGGTATATGAAGTCTTGGGAGTTCTATGATTGTATTAAGTTCAAGGACTTTGGTGATTGAATAATAAAGACTGACGTGTATGTTGCCGGTTTGTGATTTTAGTCCGTGACAGTTGTGACAGTTACTTAATATACATTGGGTTGCTTCAGTGTAATGGTGACAAGTTATGAACGATATGAGTTTTGCGCTTTGAAGTAGTTCATGAGTCAGTAGTAAACAAATCATATGGGAAGAGATATTTTATTTCAGGTTACAAAGGGTAACTTGATACTTTTGTTTTTCACGAGTAAATTCAATTAGAGGTCACGAATCGTCGCTTCTAGTTCAAAGTACAATTTAGAGGAGACGAGACTATTCAGATTTGAAACAGTTTTAACGTTTACAAAATAAGTGGAAGTGACAATTGTTTTGTTCTTGTATGCAAATATAACGCGATATTTTTATTTTTAGTTACAAAGGGTAATTTGACACCCTTGTTTTTCGCAAGGGAGTAAATTCGATTAGAGCTGACGAATCGTCACTACTTGTTCCCATGAAATGTTTGAACAAACAAAACGAGATATTGCTATTTTTAGTTACAAATGGTAACTTAAAACTTTTGTTTTTCACATGGGAGTAAACTCAATTAGAGCTAACAAGTTATGGCCTCTTGTTTAAATCAGACTTTCAACGTATCAGAAAATTTTTTCTCCTTTCTATTTTCGGTAAAGTAGTGTTGTTTTGTAAAAAAAGTAAACTTACGACTCCTATAAAATGCGAATAGCTCTCTTATTTTGAGTATTTTTGAGCAAAAATTCCTCTTGGAGTCGAAAGGGCTATGAGATCGGTGAGTGAGGGGGAGTTATACATGTGCGCATGTTGCACCAATCACAGTGTGGCCGGTTTAATCAAAGAACAAATCAAATTGCCTGTTAGAAAATAAAATGATATCTTTATTAATTTGGAGACGTGTCAGATTACTGTAGTTTGTTTGGTAAAACATTTTACGTGTCATCGATTTAATTCTGCTATCTCCGAAATCTTTCAGTTCACAAAAAATAACTCTTGCACGCCTTGCGAGCCTATGTTTTATCTATTGTACTGATTAACTTACTGTATCTCTTATTTATTTAGTTAGTTATTTAGTTATTTGTTTAGTGTTAGTGCGTTTAGTGAATATGCTTGTCACTGTAATTGTCAATGTAGAATGGAGAAATAAAAAAAATTGCTTAATTATATATATAAAAAAAATCAATAGCTATTTACTTTGTTGTAGTTGATTTCCAATGAAATGAAGGAATATGTTAGTTCCAGTTATGTTCACAAGAGAAACTAAATTGCAACTTATTTTGAATAATGTTGAGCAGCATAGGCATTAATAAAAATAATTAAAATTTTAATGTGTGCTTCACCTTCAAAATGAACTACTTGAAAATTCTTGTTAATCATTAATCAAACTAACAAAAGAATAAAGTGCGATAACTGCACTTCAGGTTATCGCATTTTATCAAGTGAGCCTGATTTCTAACTAAAGAATCAGTTGGAGGTGGCAAAAATGCACACAGTTAAAAAAGTTCCAGTTTATTACAAGTGTCCTATACTGTTACAAGAGTGCGTATCGAATGTTACAAAAGTGCCCCAATGACGTTACAAAAGTGCCCAAGGTTACTAAAGTTCCCTACCTTTGTTACAAAAGTTCCCTATCGTGTTACAGAAGTTCCCATTGTTTGTTTCAAAAGTGCCCGTTCTTGTGGCTCTCTCTCTCTCTTTGTTTGGCTACCCAAAGCCTGGCAAATCCCATCCCATTAGTTTGAGGGGAAGGGTGGGTATCCTTGCTCCTTGGAAAAAATCGTCAGAATACTATGTCACCCATGAACTTATATAGGGCTTAGACAATTTTCAAACACACACATTTTTCTTTAATGTGAACTCTTGTATGTATAAAACACATTTAATGTAATTCATAACTAGATATGTGCTTGACAACTGATGCATTATGCTTGATATTCACTTCTGACAACAACATTCTGAATTACATGCGCAATAATATATTAAAAGTTAATTTACAAGTCGCGTACACTGTTACACAAGAAAGCCTATAAGATCACATTAACATGAAATAAGTAACCATCTGGTGTTTTGCTTGCATCACAGCCATCAGTTAACAAATGAAGGTTCTGGAGCCAAATATTTGGAGCCAGGAGTATTAACTTGATACCCAAACAGAATCAACATACCTTCTGGATTAAACTAGAAGCCAATTTTCTTTGTAGTGGCTGATGCACTAACAGTCTTATCAACATAGGCAATATAACTTTTCATTTATCTATAATTGTATAACAGAATGTTCTTGTGACCACAACCATCACTGTTAACTTTAACAATATATGTGCAAGGTGAAGATTTATCATACATTGAATTACTTATTTTCAATGAAACAGTGCATTGAATATTTTTGTTTTGTCTACGAGGTGAAAGTATAATGAACAATTTGGATGGATTGGATGGGGTTGTTACACTTGCCAATGTTTGTTAACCAATGACATAATTATCATTTTCATTTAAAAAAATTCAGTCCAGTGCCCTCAGGTTGGGAAATTCAAACTGCCAGGCCAGAAATGTGTTGGAATGATAAGAAGATATATCACATCTTAATCCACTTCCAAAGCATATAAAAACACTTCAGGAATAATAAAAATACATCATGTTAACTTGATCAAGTATTTTCATTTACACATGATTGACTGTGAGCATATTCTGTCACTTTTAAGCAAAAATGGTGACATTTTTCTAAGAACACGATTAACCTTAAGCAAATGGTGGGGGCATAATTCATTGTTGATTCCATTCATGAACCAGCACGGCCACTTTGCAATACTCTCATGTTTGACAAAACACAAGTGAAATTGCATAACTTCTTTCGTGGTGCTAGAGAAAAACCTGGATCAAATTAACCTTGTATAGGAAAAGTCAAATTTATATGACTCTAGCCTGGACATGTTAATCTACATGTATGGATAACAAATGACACAACATCTTTTTTTTAGTGTTCTGTATATGACTGTCAATCTACTAAGCACTGTGGGTTACATGACAATCTGCTGTGGGTGGTGTTTGTTGCAGGACACCCACAAAATATGAGCACAATAATATCAAAAGTAATAATAAATAGCTACCGGTAATAGCAAATTATGATAATTAACAACTATTACAAAACAATTGCATTGGAAACATTGATCTAACAGGAAATGTTTAATTACCATATTCCCATTGGTAAGATCATCAAGACCCTAGGAGCTTGTTCGCCCAAAAATATACAACAAAGTAAGATATTCAAACAATTTCTTGACTGATTTTGGTCTTTAATGAAAATGCTCCTCATACTAGTCAGTAATTAGTAGAGTAAACACTATGCAGTTATTCATCATATTAACTGCTTTTAGGTATTATAAAAAAAAAGATGTTATTGGAACAAGCAAAATTTTACCAGATCACACGTGTTTAACATAGATGTTCACATTAAGGGCTTGTCAGTACTAATATTTAATGGGTGTCCAAGAGAAACTTTGGCTTAGCAGTAAAGATTCAAGTAGTAACATTTAATCATGTTGACAACATAATAATGATAAAGATCCCAAGTTTAAACTTGTAGGAATTTTACAAAAACAATTTTTGGGTTTCAAATATGCACCTAGCTGACAGCTTAAAAACTACAAAGATTGTGCCCTGCTGTCAGTGGTAGATAGTTTCAAAGGGTTAGAGATGCTTTGGAAATATTTAGAAGTAAAAGCCCAAGCATTCTTCAAATATTGTCAGTTAAGTTAGGTATCAAACAATCTGCAATCATTAACACAGAAATGACATACTTGTTACCCACTAGTAAAGTATCTGAATGTAAAGTAAGCCACTGAACATACTGCCACCACAATGAAAGTGTTTTTCAGTCTGGACCTCCACACCTTTGCGTCTTCCTCTCGTTTAACATTCTTCTTTATGTTTTCCACAAGATCTGTAATCTTTTGCTTACGTTCATCCCTTCTTCGCTTGCGTATTTGAGTTATACTGTTGATGAGAAGAGAAACCAATTATACGGTTAAAAGGCACACATCTCTCCTGCAGACAGGCAAATTCTGAAATCACATTGTCAATGTCTACATCTTTACACTTATGCATGTGAAGAATAGCCAGGGAGGACAACCTCTCCTCACTCAAAGTGCTGTAAGGAGGGCGTTCCAATCTTTTGATGCTACTAAAACTACATTGAGCAGTGCTGGTTGATGTAGGGTATGTCAGGAAATGGAACTTGAAAAAAGCCACAAATATTCCTGGATAAAATTGGGGGCTTGTGTAGCTTATAGTTTTGTCAAATACTTTTGCTGGCCTCTTAGAAAAAAAAAAACGGCTCAAAGAGTTTGAAATGTGAATTAGCATGTTCCTTTGAGTCTTCTTTTAGTTCAAAGCTTTCCTTAGTATGTTAACAGGAGCCCTGATTCAAAGCATTTTTTGGTATATTACATGGATCCTTGCTTCTATTCACAACTTTCCTTAG
>CM042746.1:22886442-22898942 GCA_022496165.2 Catalaphyllia jardinei | reverse complement strand
GTGTACTCTGAATGAACACTGGGGATGTGGAATATCCTACTATGGCAAATTCTACCTGTCTTTCTCTTTTACTTCCCCTTCATCTGTTGGTTGAAGGTATTCATTTGTTTGTTTAGTCCTATCAACTGTTGATTGGATGTCTTTTTCAGTCTTATACTCTTCGTGCTCTGACTGAGGACTTCTTCCCTCTGTACCCTGGCAACCTTCGTTTGTTATTTGAGGGCCTTCCTTTGTATGTTGCAACTCTTCTTCATCTGTTGGTTGAAGAGTTTCACTTGTATGTGAAAGCCCTTCATTTTTAGGTTGAAGCTCTTTTTTTGTTTGTTTTACCTGAGCTTGTGCAGAGGAGGGTTCATTCTTTTCCTAACAGGAAGAGAGACAACGAAAGAAAGTAACAAAAATTAAATTACTGAGATTGAGGCAAATCAGAGCCAGAAAAAAGAAAAAAGGCCTAAAATTTGATTTAGGGTGGATATGCATATGGCTCTTTAATTGGACCTCTTGGGTAACAACAAAAACAGAGAATTTTGTTATTCATTTCATTACCCTAACTACTTGGGCTATATTATTTCACATTTACCACCTTAAGATAAATAGATTCATGTAAGAGACACAAATGCCACTAGTCTCAATACTTTTGTTATATCCTGCATTGAATATAACCCAGTACAAAATACCTGGTGATAAGTAATCATAGATCAGATGTAAGTGAATGTTCTACATGTATGTACCTTCAAGCTGTTATTTCCCAGATGTGTTTCCTCAAACACTTTGTTGTCTAGATCTTCTTTTGGGATGAGCCCATCCTCAGGTTCTGAGTCTGATAATGAAGACAAGTCAATGATTTCATCTGACCCTTCACTGCTGTTTGAGAATAAATCTTGTTCTGCCTCTGGTTCTGTGACAATGTACATACCAAACCATAAATAAAACATCCTTTTCTGTACATAAATATCCATAAAGAAAGTAAACCTTATATATTTTAGTCACTTGTCTGCTATAATGTATAAAAAAAGTGAAACACACAAAAGTCTGAGTTTTAACTTGCAACCACATTTCCACCTGATCAATTTCATGTAGATTACTACTTGTCATGAGTTCATTAATTACGAGGTGGCTCAAAACAGTTTCCAGCAGTTATAACCACTTTATATCATTTGATGCTACAATCATGGTATCAAAAAATCCCCAATCATTGGTGAACACGTTGCTATGTTTTGTGTGACACCATAGTTAATTACTGTTTCAAGGACTTATTGTGATAATGTACTAATTTATGGAAAGTACGAGAATGCACATGCACAGTCACTAGGGATGTGTATAAGTATTTGTAATTTATGCGAAGGGAGTGAATTGAACAGCATAACGCGATAGTCAGGATCTTTTCCTAAAGTGTTCTATTCGGCTACCGATTGATTCGTGCTATTGAAGGCCTATTAAAACAATTCAAAAATGGTAAGGTGAAAATTTTTTATATTATCAAAATTTTAATTTTAATATGCATGATTACATGCAACTTTTGGCAAAGTTTTAAAAAACCTGTAAATAGGGTTTAGAGCCACTTTAGTGTTTTGAAAATTTACAGTGGCTCTGAACTGTATGTATAGAATTTTTTTTTTAACTTTTCCAAAAGTTGGATCTGATCATGCTTATCAAAATTTGATAACATGAAAAAATTTCACTGTGTCGCGTATGAGAATAAACAAGCTCAAGCAAAGTAAAGTAAAGTACCATCTCATATACAACCTCGTTCCCAGTGTCTCTCATCTTATCATCCCCTGGAGCAAACCAGGAGAGACCTTGGTTGGAACTGGCCATATGCCACCCTGACAATTGAAAGCATCAAGGAGGGGTCCTTTTTAATCAGGCAATTGGTCATGTCAAACTTTGTTGAATTCAAATTACTATGCTGCACTGTGACTGACATTACCAGTGATGTTTCACTGTACTTAGCCTTTGGGCTGAAATTTTGAACAGTATCTGTTCCAACATTTATTGCATTCGTCAAAGAACGCTTTCATAATGCAGTCGAAATCGACATTCTTGGAATTTTTGGATGTGTATTCATTGTTATAAATTTGGCCCCCCCCCCCCCGACAAATTCTTCAGATGCAAATGACGCCATTGCAATCGACCATATGCTTTGTCTGTCTCACATTTTCTTTCGTGTCGGCCTGCTTGTAACTGTAACTGAGACATGCGATAATACATGTGATGAACATGTGACCACGTGAGTAGGCCATGTACACTTTGGACTTTCTTTCCATGTGCTCTCGATCGCAGCCAGAGGTAGCGTTGGATACTTTTGCCGTGGAATTTTGAGGCTGAGTAGTATCATATTCAATAGTATGATGTTATTTAAACGTTCGTTCAGGCTCACAAAGAGCTTGTTTATTTTATATGTTCATGAAGACGATCGCCTGGGCTTTGGGATGTTAACCGTGGAAACAGCTGTAATTCCCGGGAGCGTTGCGTGACATCCCAAAGGAGACCACGGCATTTGTTGATTTAGTTCCAATTTGCGACAGAAAAGGCCATTCGTATCCGGTGGAATATTATTTGGAATAGGTGGAAGAGTACTCTGAGGGCAAGATCCATAACAGTGAACCTGAACCAGGGAACGGAAATGTAAATACTGTGTACTTTGTTATTAAATCAGGCTAGGGGAAGTATTCGAATCAGTCGCATGGTCAGCACAGAGTTTGTTTAGGATGAACAAGCACTTGATTGCAAAATATTTACTTATATTTGAGCTTCCTTCCTAGAATAGTGTTCGTAAAAAATATACTTTTACAAATTAGCTTTCGCACTTAAACACTACAAGTTAATGTGAGAATATTTAGCACGAAATCTGAAGGCTGATGTAAATAATTTAGTCCTATTCAGGTCTGAATCCTATTAAACCTGTTAAACTGAGTCCTATTTTAAAAAAACTTGTGAGTCTACAGAAACTGGGGCCGTCACGTAGTTTGTACCGGGACCTCTGCAATCAGAATGGCACGGACTTCGTCACTGAAATATCTTTCTGTAAAACCCCAGTTGTTGATGAAAAAAGGTGGGGTTTTAGAGGTTGAAAGTCAGCTAGGGAAATCATTTAAGGTATCTGTATAAAAGTTCATACGGTGTCGAATGCACTCTCATAATCTTTGATTACTACTAGTCTTAAGGTTAAGCAAGTGTGTCTCGAGGCAATTTTCCGGGATCATTTGATGTTGCAGCCATCTTACCGGCTGGATTTATGGAAAGTCAGTCACATTTCAACTGCGGACATCGAGCAGTGCAATTTCATCCCGTAGTTGTTGTTGCTTCTTTGAATGCGTTTGATCAAATTGATGTAAAAACACAGCCATGTTTCTGGGAAAATGTAAAGCTTTCTTGAAGTAAAGCTATGACAGTCTCTGAAGACAGCTGGACGAAGATAAATGTGATATTTGTGATTAAGAAGCAACACACTATCCTTGCAGTTCAAATCAAATATCTGGTCTCTGCATCATAAAATAGAATCAAAGTAAGTGTTATTTTCATGGAAGACTTTGTCCCAGGAGAAACAATACTAAGGGCCTTAAGACATATCTTGCACAAGAAACACGCCTAAACAAAGTCTAAGCAGGGCATGGCAAATTATAGAGGTTTCAAACACTGAAAAGTGACATGCAGTTAACATCAGAAAGCATACAGACCTATGCCTTCTAAAAATATGCTATAACACAGTCAAATGACTCCACTCTACTTATAGTTTCCATTTCTCCTAATAACATGGCATAAAGTTCTCCTCAGAAACACCATGTGTGAAGCAAAGAAAGGTCAAGAGTCTCTCTGAGAACAATGATATGTAACATCCTTAACTGAACCACACAATCTACCGCAACTTGAATTTCCGCTATCAGATGACGGATGAGTTTTCCTCGCCATTTGCAGAATAAGAGCATCATATTGTTGTCCGTTTATTTTGGTGACAACACAACCCACACTCCTTTATATCGTATAGTTAAGTATAGACAAAATTCCTACTAGGCCATCCATCTCCTCAATAATTTAATTGCCATCTCCCAGATGGGAGACACATGACCAGACCCAATCAAGGTCTCTCCTCGCTCGCTCCAGGGAACAGTAAGATGAGAGACCCTGAGAATGAGGTTGTTTCAAATATACAAATTTTTCCGAATCCTTTGTTTAAGGACATTTGTGCCCATTACTACTGTGCATCTCTACTGCGCATGCTATTCACAAGGCAGGCAGGCATGCCATGTCATTTTCAAGTGTGCACACTGAGTTGAAAACTCAACAAAACATAGAGCTGATGACCTTTGTGTTAACTTGGTGTGCGAATGTTTTTGTTGGATGGTAGGTGACCCCACTTTTTTTTCGGCAGATCACTTCTTGTTCTGATTTTTCCATTATACTGAAAAAAAAAATCTGTGCGTAGGAAGTTTTAATTATTTCTCATAATACTATTCAAATAGGGTGGAATTGGTACATGGATTCAAGTGTGCATGACTTAGAAGTTGTATTTTTAAGGCTAATTCTACCTGATTTAATGACAAATATAGCAAAGATCTATCAAATAGGCCTATATATGTTGTGTTAAACACACATAACTTACATATGATTCTTCCACTTAAACACATGCCAGTAGTAATGAATCCAGCCAGAATCCCCTTGTGTGACTAGTAATCCTAGAAATGCTATGGTCTATGATGCGCCTTATCTTCAAAACGAGTTTATGTTTTTAATCCAATCTTATTATTTTCTACCTGCAGTGAAAGTTTTAAAAAAATCTGTGCATGGAAACTTTTGGGCGTGAATTTTACTTTAATCACTCACATTTGAAGTGCATATGAAACAATTTTTTGCATACTTTTACCCTCCAATATGTAGATAAATTGAATTAAATTGAATTAAAGTTCTCTAAAATAAAAAAATAATCATGATTTTGGTGCTGAAAACTGTTCAATTTTTGCCAAAAAATGGGACACTGGGAAAAGTTTATTGTGCAATATCATCTTATGACATGATGTTGTGGACAGAATTGATCACTAAGAAGGGTTTCTGAGGAGAAACAACATGATGAGTGATTCTGAATTGAGTCTTTCTCTGAATCTTCAAACAGCAACAAGGATATTGATATTTTGCAGGAGGAAAAAAAGACAACAAAGTTGTGTATAGCCAATACACGCGGTTTCATATTGCAGTCTCATGGTCTTGTCCACAACACTACGTCATCAGGCCATGTGAGTGGACAGTTTGGCTGTACGGTAGGACCATTTTTTGAAAACAAATCGGACAACTTTCAGGCGTTATAAAATTAACAAATTTTTTCGGACACAGTTCAAACTGTGGAATAATGTCTTTAAAAACTTTCAAAATATTGAAAAACTCATTTCACTTCATATGCACTTAAACAAGAAGTGGTTTTAAGGAGCCAATCAGGAACCAGTGATACAAATTACATTCTTTGGGGTTAAATCTAGCAGGCAAAATGTTCACAAGCCAGTTGGTGAATGGCACTCCTTTAATCCAAGAGGACACCTTCTGCTAGTGCGAAATAATAGAGGCCTAACTTAACTGATCTTTCTAGCTGCATTATCATCTTTCTGCCTCTTCCCTCTTCTTGACAAAAAATTGCACTGTAGGCACCCCACTTTTGACTTGTGCTTTGTTTGTAACATACCATGATTATTTGTGCGACTTTTCTTAAGCACTGGTTCATCAGTGACCTCAGGCCTTTGCCGTGGTGGTAATGGAGGAGGTGTCTCTTCTTCTTCCTCTTGGTCTCTTTTATCCCTTTCATCTGCACCTGCTTTACTGTCAAGGCCTCCACTTTCTAGAACAAAGTCACATAATCAAGTCAAGTTAATCTGTATCATAACACAAATAGTATCATGTTTACACTATGGTATTCCTAGGAGTCCTGTTACTTCAATTTTGAAAACATTAACTCAAGAACTACTAAAATAAGAAAAATAAAATGCAATTAAAATTAATAAATCAAGCTTTCTATCATTAAGAATCTATTAAAAGTAATCTTTCCCATGCAATAAAGTTTTAAAATTGTTCAAATTAGGCTATTGTCTGATATATAAAATTCCTGATAGAAATTACTCATGGATTCTTCATGAATTCTTCATCTTTCTTCTCAAAAGATGCTTATTATCAGCCTTAACACGCCTGCATATATGGCTTATACCTCTGCTAATGTGCCAGTGAAAATTGGCATTGAAGAATCAAAAACTCAACCCAGAATCTTGGATTGCAAATTTTACTCAGAGATTAGAATCAATTTGACTTATCCTTCTATTTTGGTGTTGTTCAAATTGATATTGATTGTAAGAAAACTGTTTTTTTTTTAAAGTAACGTAACAAGCTTTTCCTTTCCTGTCTCCTTCTATAACGTGTAGTAATAGTCCACGCAAAAACCTGCCAAATCACTCAAAATTAGCCAGTTTGAGCCGTACAAACAGCAATACACAACAACTGAGATAGGTTAACATTTATTTTGAGCTTTAACATAGTCATTACTCTATGTGAGCTTACAATATAAAGACTTTTTAATATTCCCATACATTCCATATATTTCAAACATAAACAGACACACTGCTTGTATGGACCCCTGTGCAACAAGTAGTGATCAATTATGACAGAATTGCTTTTTTACAATGGCATGATTTGTAGTGTTTCCAAACTCTGGAATCTGGGGACAGAATCCTAGCCTTGAGGGCTTTGTGAAATCAACAGTTCTCTCTGCCAAAAGTTAAATGAGAATGTATGTGGTCATGCATTCTCATGAAATCAACATTTAACTGTTTCCTACATGTGAGTGAACAGAGCATCTTTGAGGTTGCCTGTTGACCTGAAAAAGTGAAATCAACATTTCCAGGCTTTTGCATTGACATGAAATCAACATTTTACTGTTTTGTTAAAATGAAATGAGGGTCTGTGTGGTCATGCATTCTTGTAAAAATCAGCACTACAAACAGTTTATCATCATTCAGGTTGCACATTCACATTAAAGCAACATTTTGCAGTTTTTAAAGTGAAAACAAAATTATTACTTTGAAAACTTGCAGTGAGACAAACTTACTTGCTTGTTGCGGAATAGAAACTTGTTTTGAGCTATTTTCTAGCGATTCAGAACAAAAAATGCAAAATACAATGTATACCAGTAACCTAAATTTGGATGTAAGGCAAATATACCTTAAGCCCATCAATTAGTCAAGGGCACTTTTAAAAGTCAGTAACAGAATATGACATGCTAATAATAAAGGTATAATAAAGAGGCAATTTCTTCGTCCAACACTCTAGATTGGGAAAACAAAATAAGTCCTTTTCTCAGAAAGGTGTTAAAGTCTGGAATAGCCTACCTACTGAAATGTGCCACACCCCTAAAATGAATTTTAAATGCAAAATTCATAATTTGCTTCTTCAAAAATTCCCAGAAGCAGATGATTACATTGATCTATCTGATTTGATATAAAACTGAAAATATTTTGAAGCTTAGCATTATTCAATGTCACATAATTTTACTTTATAATATTTGACTAGTTGGACTGGTGACTAGTAGTAACTTACCAGCACAGGTCTGTGAGTGACTGTGATGGTTCTCTGCTCTCTGATATACATCTGGCATCAGAACTCGTACACCTTCTAAAATTGCCAAATATGTGAAGCGAAGCTGATCTGGTGTTTGGATAAGACCCACTCTGTATTGACGTATCTCCAAAAGCATGGCTTTAATGTCAATTTGATCCATGTCTCCCATACGTTCAACCTGCTCAACAAAGAGATAGTTCTAACAACACTGACAGGACTAAGTACAACTATTGTAAACTAGCTATACCCTTTGTGTAGCATAAGACATCTCTGAATGATCTAAGTTCAACACCCACGATATAAAGAGCTCTTAAAATACACCACTGCAACACCAAGTACCTCTTCAGTTCCAAGGCAATAGCTTACACAAGACACCTTATGAAGTGTACATGGGCTGCCTTTGGAACACTGTAATTCAGGGAAACAAAGTTGAACTATGTTAAACAAAAGGACAACTCACTTGGTGAATAAATCATGCCACCTCCACTCCACCTGTTTGCCGAATCAACAAGGAGCTATTTCAAAACGAAATAGTGCTTTGTCTCTAATCTGGAATGATTAGAGTGTTTTGGGAAATGCGAGGAAACCTGGGTTTTAGAACACGCTGTATAAGAAGGTGAGGCAACTTTGCCAAATTTGTGTCTTATCGTGCTTAGTAAAATTTGATAATATGCCGTTTTTGAATTATAAGTCCTTAAAGCTGAAATTAAAGGCCCTGTGTGCCACAAGGAATGAAGAGGATAGGTGAAGGTGAAAGCTGAAATTAACGGTGTTTTTAGCAGGTCATACTGTTGCTATGCTAACCTGTTGTGTCACGAAAATGGTAACAATGTGTCCACCAATGACTGGGCAGTGTTTTGATACCATGATTGTAGCATCAAGTGATAAAGAATAGTTATAACGACCTATCAAAATCTAAGTGCTGGAAACTGTTTTCAACCACTTTCAGGAGGCCCAAATCACGAGCATTTGGCCTGAAAAACTTCCAAAACAGGGGAGGGAACTGCACTACCCCTCCCCCCTCCTACCCCAGGCCAATACACCTATAGACAATGGCAAGTGAGAATGTTCCAGTTTATGTTTATTTCAAGGGAAAGCTGAATTGCCAACAAATCTAAACGCATCAAAGTGTGGCTTACCTCTGTCAGAATGGAATCCACCATTACAAATGTTCCTGATCTCCCTATGCCAGCACTTTATACAAAAAATACAGCTCTCACTTTCATATAAGAATAAGTATTTATTTACTTAATAATTTCACTGGTATGAAACATCATGTAAGTACAGTTAATCATATGAATGTGAGTCTAAGTTTAAACTAGTGCAAAATTTGTTTTTAATTGTACTTAGCAGACAACTGGTATTCTTCTCGTAAGATATGAGCAGATAGCCTACTATAGCAGAGAGCAACTGCTTGTGTCAGGGGAATAACAAGCCAAGCAGTGAAGATAGACAGTAGTCAGAGGTTTTTAGCCATAGTTTAAAACAAGACAATAAGATACATTGGGGGAGGGGGAGTCTGAGACCTACCTGCAGTGAATTACGCAAGGTCCCACATCAGCAGACATGACTCCTGTCTTACGCACCTCAAACAGAAAAGCCAGAAAAGTAGCAGGTGATGTTGGTACTCCAAAATCAGGCCATGTTAGGTAATGAAAGTGGTAAATAGGACGTGTTTCTCCAGTCTGCATAAGAAAATAAAAAAATATTAATTTAGTAACAGTTATCACTAAAGCTGTCCCTTCTTTTTCTATTTCTGCTGATCGAAAACAATTGAACACTATTGTATGAACTAAAACTCTTATATCATTTTTAACTTGGAAATTGTGATAGCAAGTTACACTTTTTGTTATCACATTAATTGAGAAACAAGGCAAGGATCAAACACTTATAGAAAATTAGTGACTGATCTCCCTCATTAATGTTGACGTGTAAATAATTTAAGAAGTAATTACAGTTAGAGTGAAAATTGTTTTGCCAAGCATTCATTGCAATCAAACGGGCTATGTAAAAGTTTGCTACATAATATTCAAAGCAGAATAATAATAGCTTTATTTTGCATTAGAATGGGGAGACCCCCTTTCTCCCTATCTCTTTCTGTTAGCCATCAAAACTATAGCAATTTCAATTTGCAAGAATCCCAAAAATGATGAAATTAAAATAGGAGAGTAGCGAGACAAAGCTACTTCAGTATGCAGATGATATCACAGCATTGCTGTCAAATTTAAACTCAGGTCATATTTTGTTTCAACAACTGAATGTATTTAAAAAAATATGCAGACTTGAAGTCAGTAGTTCAATAACAGCAGAGGGTAAATTTGATAAAATGACGAAACTTACACATATTTGGTCTTCTGGAAGACTTTCCATTTATGCGAAAGCTACCATAATCAAATCCCTGCTCATCCCCAAACTGTGTTTTAGTTTAGGCTCTCTAATTTTCGAGTGTAAGTATATAATAAAGATCTTTCAATAACTTCAATTTTCAATACAGATCTTTTGCAGTGATGGCTCCATAAAATTGAATGTGATAAGTGAATAAAGATGGTGAATTTCAAGCTCAGTAATGAAATGTGAACAAGACATGAGGGTGGGACAAAGGAAAAATTCTGAGCCCCCAACAGAAATCAATCCCATGATCTCCCGAACACTGGGTAGGGGCTTTATCCACTAAGGTCCGAACTGAGCTACGAGAACTCATCGAGAGCAAGGTCCCAACTGAATTCATGTGACAGGCGTCCTGCATAATGCTAAGATCAGCATTGTCAAAATCGTCGTGAGTGTCCATCTATATTCATGTTGATCAGTTCGCTCTTCACAATCAGTCACTTGCTTTACTGCAGCACTGGGTGGCAAACAAGAGAGCTGAGTGCAAAGCTGGGTTACCAGTATTCTTTAAGTCATCTGAGACCAAATGTTGGTCATCTGAGGCATAGAGCACAGCCTTGATTAATTTCCATTTCTAGGCTTCTTTCCAAATTAGCAGAATTTTTTTCCAAATTCTATGTTAATAACTTTTCTATTTCTAATTTTTTGTGACAGTTTTAATAAAAACAACAAAGGTATGATTTTTTTTCTGAAGGACACCCGTAAAGGTATTGTGTTACTGAAAGAAAGAAATACCCGTATTTCAATAAACATGTAATAATAGGCTTAAAAATACCAACGTGTGGGAGGCAGACCAGTTGGCTATTTCCAAACATGACTGAGGAGTCGAACTAGGGTCTACCAAGAAACAACTCCAGCTTAGTGGTCAGGGCGGGACTTGAACCTCCGGATTTTAAGACCGACACCTTGCCATATCTCCTCCCTTGAATACATGAAACAGTGACAGTTAAACAAATTTTCAGTAACAATGCTCTTCCTACTAACCGAAATATTTTCTAGTTCCAGTGATCTGATGGTAAAGTATTCATTCCGCCATTCTTGACGATAATAGATTCTGAAATTACCAAACTCAAGTTGACTGACATGTCCATATTCTTCCCCATTGGGCCAGTACTGGTAACACTTAATCTGTGACACAACACAATGACAAAAAGTAGGCATTTGCTGAATCTACAAATTCAAAATAATTGATTCTCCCATCATGATGGGGGAAGACTACAGCTTAAACCTGGTAAAGAAGAATTTGCACTCCGACATAAAAAAATCCAACAGTGACCTTCCTTTCGAAGAGGTTTCAATCAGCCACAGTTACTGCCAGGTTCAAAGGTATGTTTTTGTGTCCTGATTTAAGAGAACTTTTCTCTTCCTCCAAGCTACTAAAGGATGATTTGCATTTATATAGGCATTAGATAATAAAAGTGTCCAAGCTATAAACATAGGGTAATTACATATTAAGAAAATGAAATAATTCACAAAAGAGAAACACTCTCTGAGCATGAAATGCTAGCAAATAATTTTCGCCAACACCTCAGTTAAAAGCTGTCAGAGGTATTCATGAATCAAATTGTGCACCCACCTTTGTTTCATATTTAACAGTCTTTAATTTGGGAGCACCTGTTTGACTCCTAACTCGAAAGATCAGCTCATTGCTTTAGCACCCACTTTGTTCACAATAGCTGGGCAGACGTCACCCTCCTAGCATAGTACACTGGTCAGTTGAATTATCAAAAAAGGTTCGACCTTTGAATGACTGAGTGGCATTATGTGACATCACATGACTTGAATTCTGCTCTTCAATCGTAAATTATAAACATCTGTTTGTGTTAACATAACTCAAGGCTGTTCATTACACTGACATAAACCTGCCCTCCCCTTACAATTTTAAATTTAATAACATCTCTGATGGTCACTTGTGCACGGAACTAACCTGATTTTTCTCAATAACTCTGTTTAACATTATAACTGCTTTAGTCTTTTGCTCCCATATCATCTGCCAAAAGTGCTTTGCAGTATGTGGTAAGGGTCCCTTGAAGCATGAACAGGGAAAACAATAAGTGAAACTATTAACTGTTGCAGTCATTAAGCAACTTTATAAGTGAGGAAGCCCAAAAAGTTAAGGTTTAAACTAAATTCAAAGCCACCATGCTCTGAGATAACAGACTTGCATTACAGGGAGCAGTTCAACAGTCTAAGATGATACTCATAATAGCTGCACAATTGTTTTCATGTTACACAGCAAATTGGTCATGCATCCTTCCGAACGTAGCAAGAAGACAGTTCTGGCCAAACTGGCTGACAGCACAGACTAGCCAAAAAAATGTCAAAAAAATAATAATAGAATTTAAAATTATTATAATTAACAATTTTATTAAACCCTAATAATAATCATGTGTCCTGATTAATCTCCTGATTAAAAAATTTTGTTTGCCCCTCAGCATGTTCCCCTTCTATCTGGATTAAAAGGGTCCTTGACCCTTGCCTGCATCACCTCCTGCAAAAATTTCTAGCATACTGTTGGTTGG
>CM042746.1:22876442-22878942 GCA_022496165.2 Catalaphyllia jardinei | reverse complement strand
GGTAATTGCAAAGAGAATTGAACCAGTCTTACCGAAATTAATCCATCCTGACCAAACAGGGTTTATTAAGGGAAGATTCATTGGACAAAATATCAGACTGTTGAACGATTTAATGGAGTATACAGACGACCAAAAAGTACCAGGTATTCTGTTGTTTATTGACTTTGAAAAAGCATTTGATACAATAGAATGGACCTTTATTCAAAATGTACTTAAATGCTTTAATTTTGGCCCTGTTATTAGAAAATGGGTCTCAGTACTTTATAAGGACGTAGAAAGTGCTGTTATGAATGGAGGCTACTCAACTAACTACTTTAAAGTCTCAAGGGGAGTTCGGCAAGGATGTCCATTAAGTCCATTATTATTTGTGTTAGGTGTAGAGATCCTGGCTCAAAAGATAAGGCAGTCTACGAGTTGTCGTGGAATACAACTACCGCAATCAGTAGAAGCCAAAATTAGCCAATTTGCAGATGATACAACGCTTATTTGTAGGGACGTGAACGCGCTCAGCGAAAACATGAATGTTCTAAATAAATTTAATGACATTTCAGGCCTTAAACTGAACAAGAAAAAAACTAAAGCAATGTGGATTGGTTCAGCTAAAAATAATAAAACCAAACCCTTAGGTTTCAAACCCTATCAAGAACCAATTAAGTCACTAGGGGTAAATTTATCATATAATCAAGACAGGAATAACAATCTGAATTTTTTTGTCAAAATTCACAAGATGGATACGAGGTTAAACATGTGGCAAACGAGAGATTTAACTTTGTATGGTCGCACAATGTTAGTTAAGTCTCTAGGCATATCCAAGATAGTTTATGCGGCCTCCATGCTTAGTGTTCCTGAAACGGTCGTTAAAACAGTTCAAGATAGAATATTCAAATTCCTGTGGAGAAATAAAAAAGATAAAGTAAAAAGAGCAGTAATATATCAGCCTTTCTCTCACGGTGGTGTGAACTTTCCAAATGTTCACACTGTGGTAAAATCACTACGCTTGAGCTGGTTAGGCAGATTTTTAAATTGTACAAATGAGATCTGGCAAGCCATTCCTAATAGTTATTTTAATAAATGTGGAGGATTACCATTCCTATTAAAATGCAATTACGACTCTAAGCTCTTTGACAAGAAAATGCCTCTTTTTTATAGCGAAATGTTAGACTATTTCAAGGAAGTGCGCAGTGGCTATCCTGATGTATACAATAGTGAGCTTATTCTCTGGAACAATAAAGAAATTACAATAGAAAGCAAATCTATTTTTTGGAAATCTTTGTTCGAGAAAGGAATCTATTTCGTTCAGGATTTACTAAATAGAGATGGTAAGTTCTTATCTCTGGAAAATATACAAAGGAAATATAATGTACAACTGAATTACTTAAAATATTTTCAACTTATTGCTGCAATTCCAAATTATTTGAAGAGAAAAGCTCAAGCAACTGGTGTAATAAACAGAACTATATTTGAGGAATGGGATACTTTCTATCTATCTGAAAAGCAAGCTATTTCTTTAACTAAATGTAGATGTAGAGATTACTACAAAATACTTCAGGAAAAAGTTAGGACAGAGCCTACCGCTGTTAAAAGATGGTGTAAACGCTTTTCGAACTTTGACTCTAGTTGGAAAGAGATCTTACACAAAATTTACAAAACAACGAATGACCAAAAGTTAAGAGAATTTGGCTATAAAGCTTTCCACAGAATTTTGGTCACTAATAAGGAACTCAAGCTATTCAAAATCAAAAACGATGACATGTGTTTTCAATGTAAAAATCCTGATTCATTAGAGCACACCTTTTTGGAGTGCCCTTTGAATGTTCAATTTTATCAAGAAATCTTATTGTGGTTTAACACTTTGAACAACACCCATATAACTTTATCTGTCGACCAAATCTTTCTTCAGAATTACCCCCCTCCTGCTATTGATGATGTCCTCCGACGCCGACTGGATTTGCTTATCTTACTAATAAAAAAGTACATATATAGCTGTAAAATTAATGAGAAAAATCTTAATAACCTACAATTTATAAATAAGATAAAAATGCAGTGGAAAATCGAGAATTTAATTTAAGGTAGTACAAACATTGTTAACAAACCTCTTCGTGTGTTATGTTTTTATTTCATTTATTTATTTATTTATTTATTTATTTATTTTTTTTTTTCTTTTGTGCTTTATTAAATTTATTGAATTGGTATCTCATATAGGGATCAAAGAATTAATTCATTCATACATGCAGTATTGTAAAATAATAATATTTATTAAAGGTAAAAAAGAGATGTGAATAATGTGATGAAAGTATTGTAATTTTGTCAGTAATCAGTACTGTAAATACGTAATGTATGTAATTAGCCGTAAGTGTTATAGTGTTAGTGTAATTAGCCGTAAATTGTACGGTGTTAGTGTAAGTAAGCAGTATTGTAAGCAATGTATTATATTGTAATGTATTGTATAAACAAATAAAATAATTGATGTTGAAAAAAAAAAAAAAAAAAAAAAAAAAAA
>CM042746.1:22858329-22869817 GCA_022496165.2 Catalaphyllia jardinei | reverse complement strand
AAAAAAAACTGATGAAGTGGGTGGTTTTGTATGAAATCCTTTTGGTGTAGGGGAGCACAAAACATTAGGCTTGATTTCTGAGCTTTGTATCTTTTATTCAGCATGTTCTGTTTACGTGACAGCTGTTCAGAAACCATGCTGTGTAGCCATTGGCATTGGGTTTCATGGTTACAGTACAGAGGCTGAAGGGATGGAGAACCAAGACAATCCTCCCAACTTCAACATGATTATTGAAACCCAAACTTTCCAAGC
Organism: Catalaphyllia jardinei; assembly: GCA_022496165.2. NCBI lineage: Eukaryota > Metazoa > Cnidaria > Anthozoa > Scleractinia > Caryophylliidae > Catalaphyllia > Catalaphyllia jardinei. Next base: position 22,869,565 of record CM042746.1, on the reverse strand, counting down.
CTGTCAAGGAACTCATAGCAAAGAAAAGAGAAAAACAAGCATGCAAAAGAGGGGCCAAACGACTACAAAAGCTCAAACAAGGTGACATAGTAAGAATGAAGCTAAAGATCCAAAAGATCTGCAAATGCTGTGGAAGAAAGCAAAATGTCTCAAGGACGTCACCTTAAAATCCTACCGAGTCATAGGAGGGAGGAGATACAGGAGAAACAGGTAGGATTTGATAGCAGAACTGGACATTCCTGGAGTGGAAAGCCATGTAGAGGAACTGGATGGGACACCTCGTCAGAAAACCAGTCCCAAAGAGTCAATAAACCAGTGCAGACAGGCACAACTTTGCCTGAAGACACAGCTCCAGGACAAACAGAGACCCCTCATAGACCTCATGAGAGATCAAAGCCAACTGAGAGAAGATCCATCACAGGTAGTGTTGGAAACTACATTTTGACAGCACTCACCATTTGCGCGAGCGACTCTTAAAATGAAGTTGCCCAATGTAATTTTAACTGACCCAAAAAGATGCAACCACCTCATTGTGGATGCCAAGCTTGACATTTGGCATTGAGTTTTCTTGTTCAGATCCTTTTACAATACTTCTTAGAACTTCAAACCGATTTTACTGTTTCATTCTCATTTTAGCATCACCGTTTGACACTTCTTGGAACTACATCCACATTTCCATAGTTTAAATTGAAAACTGCTGACAATCAATGGAAAAGGGAAATTGGAGTAAACAACTTGCTGCCATGTTTTTTCCTTCAATGAAAAAGTATACTAAAAGACATTAAACCCAAAGATAAATGAATCTCTTTTCTTTGCAAGATTCATTAGTGAGCAAGCAAACATCCCTGTTCCTCTTGCATGCCATCTTCAATGCTCAACTAGAGACCAACAGTATCACTTTATACACATGTAACTGCTATGTAGATTATCACTACAAGGAAGCTGCATTTCAATTTGTCTATCTATGAAACACTCAACTGTGTTTAATTGGCAAATTATTTGGCAAATTAGTTGCTAGATGGGTATGTCAACTTTCCAAAACATGCCAGCGAACAATAAGGAATCATATCAGTGCTCGAGACCCCATAAAAAACATGGCATCGAGAAGAAAAATACCGGAGGAGACAAAAGCTTCAATCCAAGCTCTAAAGGCTACCACAAATCTCACATTAACTGAGATCGCTGAATGTTGTAAGGTTTCGACTGCAAGTGTCCAACGCATAATAAACACTAAAGATAAAGCGCCTGGGAAAAATAGATATTTGTGCGGTACAAAGAGAAAGCTTACTCCTGATCATGAGGAATTGGTTCTTGGAAGCATTGCAGAATTAAGAGAGCGAGAGGGCACATTTACTTCGTGGCATCTGATGGACAGGACAGGAATTCGCCATGTCAATGACCAAACTGTCCGACGCCTGTTGAACAGAAAGGGCTACTTCTTCCTGCAGGCTTGTAAAAAGGGACTGATGAGTGAAGCGGACAAGGTGAACAGAGTAGAATTTGCTCAAAAGATGCAAGAAAATTATCCACCGACTGTTTGGACCAACAATCTAGCGTTTTACTTAGATGGAGTCTCCTTCATTTACAAGATGAACCCCATGGACCAAGCGCGAGCTCGCAAAGGGAGAGTGCAGAGAAAAAAGTCTGAAGGTCTCAAACAAGGGTGCTTGGCTAAGGGGAGTAAAGCTGGAATGGGAGGAAAAGTTGCCAAGATGATGGTAGCAATAAGTCACGGTAAAGGCGTACTGTCTTGTGAGAGATACATTGCATTCACAGTCAGTTTGATCTAGTTAATAAGGTAAACCCAAATAATGTGTACAGATGTATTTATATCTGTATAAATACAACTTTATATATAACTATGTACCCAATACTTAACTATTAAGAGAAGGAAAGTTACGATAACATGTTTTGCCATTTCTTGTAATGAATAGATTCTTTTTTATTCTTTTTTGCAATTGAGAATTCTAGGTTTCGAGTTTCGGTTGTTTTGGCCATCAGTAACAGTAAAGACGGCTTGACATTTTTGCAGCGGCATAAATAAATGGTATATTTCCCAAGAATGGTTAAATGATTTAGTAAACAATTCCCTGGATTGTTGTCAAAAATACCAAAGAGGATTGTTACCTCATCAAGCTTGTCAATTTTCACATTGTAAGTAATTAGCCAAGAAATAACAGAAAGCCAAAAGTTTTTAGTGTAGGCACAACTGATAAGAAGATGCTCAAGAGTTTCTTCGTGATCTCCACAAAAAGTGCACATCAGAGAAGGAACTAAATTCATTTTATATACGATTTTATTAGTGTAGAGAATTTGATTTATGATTTTATATTGAAAGACTCTCGTTCTGGTGTCAAGAGTGACTTGACCCAGTAGTTGATAAATATTTTTCCAGTCTGTGATACCAGAAATATTATATAAGGAATATTTCGTCAGTTTGGTTGTTAGTATTCTCTCCATCTTAAAATGGTAGTTTCCAGTTGGGCAGAATGGCGGACAAAATCCCTTGTAGGAGGAGATAATCTGACAAGAGAGATTTTTTTCCCTAAAAGCATCCCAGCGTTTTAACTTAAAGCCATTAGTTTCTGATGATTAAAAACGGTTTTTTACAATTCTGGCCAAGGTTTAAATAAAGAATTATCTCTGGATATTATTTTAATGATTTCCGTAAAACCGTGGTAAACCATACAAAATCGATGGTATCAGTCTGTAAACCATCCCAAATTTATTTCTTAATGGATGGAAATCGTTAAACATTCTCTTGAACAAGAAAACCAATTGTACAGCAATAAAAAAGGCAATTAGCAAATCTCTGCAGTCTTTGCTGGACAAAGTTAAGAGTTTTAAAATAACACCAACTAAGACATGAAGTTGAATGGCCAGGTGATGTAGCGTGAAGTTTGTGAAGGTAATATGATGAAAGGACCCTCAGTTCGAGACCGCGGTTTGGTCTGCTAATTTTTTTTCCTCTGTTAATCCTGGTCAGTTAACTTTTTTACATTTGTTACGTTGCTCTTTCCGCCCATCGCATAATAAAATATGAGTTGCATTAATTTTCAGGGATTTTTTGTTGCTCTTTTTCTTTATAAGCACAGGGTAATTAATGATGTAGCTGAAATACAGTGCTTAATCAGGGGTCTTATGAAGTTTGGCTGAATTAACGGTTACGCATAGTGTATTTACATGGAAGAAGTAACACTGAGTTCAGAGTAAGTTGGTTTCTTTATTTATTCTGTGATCGACAAGCGCATTTCCCGCACTTTAGAACTAATATATATTTTTAAATTAATTAGAAGCATCTTATGTCATTTTATTTTCAGTCAATTGTAATCTTATCAATTAATAATTACGGAGAATAAGTTCTGCAAAGCATCGTGTGCACGACGGAATTGTGATCTGATCCCTTTGGGCAATTTGCTTTCGAAATTGAAAGGAATGCCATCACACTGCCATCATTTCTGTTTCCTGTTCCTCAATAACTCCTGCCTTGACGTACACAAAGTCGTGTTTTGTAGTGCAGAAAATAGGCGTGTCCGCAACAAACTCAAGGTCCTTAGAGAAGTGAGACTTCTGGGAAGGAAGGTGTACAGGCTGTCCCTTGAGCATCAGTAAGAAATCATGCCATTGAATGATTTGATTATTCCATCTGAAGTCGTTCAAAAAAATGACCTCGGCTTTTTCTGCGCCAACCCAAGCGAAGGTAGATGTAGCAGGATTACTAAATGACTTGAAAATAACATTTATAGGATTCAGGAGAAATGTTTTTCCCGTATTTGCAGGACCCTTGATTAAAATGTTTCTGCGCTTTCCTCTTCCTTTCTCTAAAAGATTTCTAACAGCCTTGGTGAAGGTGTCTGTGGAAACGTCATTCCATGTGAGCAGTTGTTTGGCACACTGCAGCCACTGTCCGTTGCAATTCTCGTCGCACGGGTTTTCTAGGGCCTTTTCCAAAATCTCCACTCTGGACGGTTTACTCCTCTCTAACACTTCACTTGCCTCCTCCATTTCTCACGCAGTTGTTGTGATCTCTTCCACTGCTTTCGTGCCTCTGTTGACAATGAATTCGGCCAGATCCGTTTTTCCCTCTGCCTTTTGCAAGTGCAAGTAACTCTGTTCGAGTTTTTATTTGTTTCAAGACTTCTACAGTGGACACTTCATAAGAGCTCAGGCACTGAGATCGCCTTCATTTAGCCGATTTTCTAGCCAACCCTCCACTAGTAGAAGAACCGTCTCCTTCTTTCTCTTCTTCTTGCCCCTCTATTCCTCCTTCCTTGTCACTTACAGAATCCTTAGATGAATTCCCTGTTTCTACTCCTTGTCATGTCACACGAGCTCGACTGGCTGACATGATGATCTGGATGATTGGATGACTGGAGAAATTCTTTGTCTTCCTTCGTTGTGTAGAGCCAAGCACTGTAGTAGTTGACATGGCGATTTGAGAAGTGAACATTGACATTCCACTTCTGCCTCATATATTGGCGAATAGGTAGCCACCATTTGATTCTGTTAAGCTTAATTGCCATGTGATAGTGCGTTCCTCTCTTTTTGTGTTTCTCCTGACAGCACGTCCACTGTACTATCTTTGTTCTGGGGCCATCACATTTTAAAACTGTTTCGCAAACGGCAGAAGCGAATGATTCCTTGTCCGGAAAAATGCTCAGATCAGCTTGGCTGTACGTTAAAAGATATACGCTTCTCACTTGTTGTCGTGTGAGCAGTGACTCATCAACAGAACCTTCACATTGGCTTTCGGAAGAACTTGAAGAGCCCGATCTGTACTGCGAGAGTAACTCCATAATGATATTTTGCGAAAAGAAGTCGTCAAGCTCAAGTAGTTGTATGTATTGGTTATTGTAATTTTCCGCGAGCTGAGATAAATAGAATATTTATCCGGCTTTGTTAAAGAAATAAATTCTTTTACGAATAACTGCTCATAAACATGCATTCATGACCTACAGTAAAAACATCCCGTATTATGAATTTATTACAATAACGGTCTCAAGTACGCACGTGAGTGTTCACTCGTTATTCAGTTGGATTTTTTCTGCAGTTCTTGAACGTGCGACGGCAGCTATTTTCTTCTGGATAATGATCTATATAGTATACATAACCTCTGGTAATGCCAGTGTGGACCTCGGACAATCTTGGACAGAATAAAAGGAGAAATAAAACCACCCCTCCCCCCAAATCAATGATGAACTCGCGCTCTAACCAAAGCGTGCCATTTTTTCCATCATTGAAATGGGGGGAGGGGTGGTCTTAATTTCTCATTTATTTTGTCCAAGATTGTAGCCCTGAGAGGTGCAGTCAAGCAGAACTGTTGCGTTATTATATTTTTCACTTCACATTAGGGTAGACTCTATGCGAGGTAGTTAATTTTGCCATTGTGAACATCTTTTATATATTATTTTACAGTCAACAGATGTAATAATTATTGTTACATTATTTCATTTGTCGCTACTCAGAGCTTGTGTCATGTTACAAAAAAGGAGGATGTTACAATATTGTGAAAGAGTGGCCTGGTTACCAGTTATTGATGCCAGATAGAGACAAGTTGTATGTAGCACTTTTTCTGAACTTCAGAATTAGAGCCTTCACAAAGCTGTTATTTTATGCTTCACGATCCCTACAAGGGTGGTGCTAAGGGGTTCAACTATATGCAAGGTATCTAGAAAGCAAACAGTAAACAGCATATATATAGCTGGCACTTACATGGCAAAACATCTCTGTACCGATTAAGTTGTCTGTTTTCAGGAAGTCTTGCTACTGTCAGGGCTCCAGCTTTCTGACTGGCTTCCCAATTTAATCGCTATCATATTAAAAAGAATAAAATTTTTAGTAATAGTAATAATAGTAATAATAATAATAATAATAATAATAGCGGCAATAATAAAAATTAAAAATCTTTTATGATGATGCCCCCATCACTTAAAAGATGTTTTCATGTGAAAAGATAAAATAGAAAATGTAAAACACTAACTTACATTACCTGATCACAAAAAGTTCTAAGCAAATACTACCATTTGCATTCAACCGTGAGAGGTGAATGTTTTTTCGCGCAGGTGTACTTTTCCAACGAGACAGTTTCCCAGACAGCTGTATTGACTGGACCAAAGAAAATGTTTTGTTTGGAGCACGAAACTATGAATGTTTGTCAAAGAAATGTAGCACGTTTTGTTCACGTGTAGTGCAGGTTTGACAAAATTAATGACGTTTTCAGGGTTTTGGAAGCTTGGTGTCATTGCAATTTCAGAAAGATGGAGGCGCTAAAAGTAAACAAATTTGGATGAACGTATCGCACTGGAACACAGGCGGCTCAAGTTCATTGTGAGGAGTTATTATTTTTTAAAGAACCTTTATCTGAACGTACAGCTTGTGAAAAATGACATAGTTACCGCTGCCATCCACTCATGACGAGACGCAAGTAGGTCTGGACTGGAAGTACACGTTTTCCGAATTAATTAAGTTGCGGTTTACTACATGATTAAATTTCTGTCAACAGAGAGAGAAGACCGGAATCAAATAGGATTAAAAAAAGATTAACGTATTAGATCAAATCAAAGATTGACGAGTGATGTATCTTATGACTCACATATCTCAGTAACTTGATAAGAATGAGTCGAAGGTCAAATTTGTGCAGTTCACGCGGTTAAATGTCTCCGAGGCAGGGATCTTTGCCCTTCTCTCGGGTTGAAAGTGCATAGTTGTCAGATCCTAACAAAACATGGTAAGTTCTTAGTAGAAAACCTTGTGGCGAGAGTGCAGCAAAATATTTCTCTCGTAATGAGTTGCCAGGGTGCTTTCCAAGCGATGTCGTGAGGGTAAAGCGCAGCACTTTTCGCACAGTTGATGGTGCCGCGTTTGAAGCGAAAACTTCCTCAGAAGATTAAATCATGGTTTTGTCGTTTGCGACATTTCTTTAGCATTTACCAGATTCTGGTGTATTAAAGAGAATGTATTTAAAGAGAATGCATTTAAGAGGTTAAGAGGCCACCAAGTGGCCTTGATCACAGTGTTTTGATTGATCGAGTCAATATTAAATAACAACAACAGACTGATAGTGCACTCACTCACGTTGCAGGGATTTCGACCCCTGTTGCAAAGGTCACAGCGAATCACCGTTTGGAGATGCCAACGACTTCATCAGTGGTGTTGTCACAAAATGAATGAAGATATCGGCTGCTCTTTACTAACACCGCCAAGAAGCAACGGCAAAAAGGTAAGCTTTAAGAGTTTGTTGACTGCTTACAATTCAATCAATTAGACAAAAGAAAGTCTTAAAATCGTGTTTATTGTATATTTTCATGCGATCTTATTTTTGAGTCTCTGGCTTTTGCTTTAAAAGCTTTTCGAAACGTTGCGTGTTTTTTTCTTATTTTTTTCTTGCATCACACAAAGAACACAAAACAAAGACTACTGTAATCTGTTAATGTCAGCCGTCACCTCCCCTTTACCCATGGGGGACACAGGAAACCAGAGAACAGAATAGATCGTTTTCACTGTCACGCAATTAAAAAAATACATCGAAAACAATCCAGTTTGGAAGAAGCTCAGAAATTGTGATGTTATAAAAGATAAATAAATAAGGCCCTTCTCCAAGTTTTAGGCCTGTGCGTTTCCCCAACCTTCAGATTTTCATCGAAATGTTTCACAACAGAAATTCACAGAGCCCAGTATGTTGCCTTTAACAATTTCCCTTTTTCATTTTAACTGCTCAGTTATCACCAAGGTTTACAGTGGCATCCAGACGTTTCGTCGGAGTGTGCCACTGTTGCCTTTAGTAATTTCTGTTTTTCATTTTAACCACCCGGTTATCACAAAAGTTTACAGTGGTATCCAGACGTTTCGTCGGAGTGTGCCACTGTTGCCTTTAATAATTTCTGTTTTAATTTTCATTTTAACTGCCCAGTTGTCACAAAGGTTTACAGTGGCATCCAGACGTTTCGTCAGAGTGTGCCACTGTTGCCTTTAATAATTTCTGTTTTTCGTTTTAACTGCTCAGTTATCACCAAGGTTTACAGTGGCATCCAGATGTTTCATCGGAGTGTGCCACTGTTGCCTTTAATAATTTTAATAATTTCTGTTTTTCATTTTAACTGCTCAGTTATCACAAAAGTGGCATCCACAGAAGTGGAGATAGAACTTAAAGGAAATCGGAGAAAATGAATTGGAAGAATAAATAAATAAGCATAAACGAGCTTCTTGCACTGCAAAGAATATTTGTTTCTCGTGGTACTTACATAAGGGCAAGAAATGCACTTTCTGCTATCTTTATCATCCACCCGAAAGTTAATTTTCATTAAGACCGCAGTTTATAAACGGAAAAAATAGCCCTTTGGGAAACAGAAACGAATCGGTGAAGCGTTTATACGTAATTAATGTCTGTAATTATTGTGGATCGCTTTAAGCTTTGTCTGCTGCTTTGTCTGCTCAAATTCATGGATCCAAATAAAGAAACTTTCTCAGTGTCCCCACTGCATGCAAAAAGATCCGTAGCTTGCGTAGCTTGGTGGTTTAAGCAATTTGAACGCGCGTGCACAAAGTGGTGAATCTGCGACAATCAGCGGCAAAGGCTTTGCCACATGTTTTGTTTGGTGGCTTTGTAATGCCAAGTTTTACACAGACCAAATTATTTGCGTGCGGCAGTGCTTCTGGTGACAAAAATTATTTTTGACAGCTGCGGCGGCAAATTTTGACATCTATTACTTTGCACGCGTAATTCCTGACAGCCGAACATAAAAGATATGTGAGGAATGCAGGGCTATCAACCCCGCACTCCTTTGAGGTACTTCCAGATAGACCCCGCTGCGTCTCGTCATGATTACATAATGACCAAGTTTCATTACACAATACGTGGCTCAGCATATGGAGGTGTTATGTACGGGGAAAATGTTAATAGACATTTTAGCTAAAATTTTGATAATTTTCTGTAACAAAAATAACTGACTTCAATTCCAACACTGAATTCCATATGCTAAAAGGCGAGAGTCATGTTTTGCGTAATAAAACTCAGATGTTATGTGATAGCAGATGACAGCAGTAACTATGTCACGTTTTACAAGCTGTACATTCGGATAAAGATTTTTAAAAAAATAATAACTCCTCACAACGAGCTTAAACCGCCTGTGTTCCAGTGTGATACATTCATCAAAATTTGTTTACTTTTAGTGCCTGCATCTTTCTGAAATCGCAATGACACCAAGCTTCCAAAACCCTGAAAAATGTAGTTAATTTTGTCAAACTTGCACTACATATGAACAAAACGCGCTACATTTCTTTGACAAAATATTCATAGTTTCGTGCTCCAAACGAAACATTTTCATTGACCCAGTCGATATAGTTGTCTGGGAAACTGTCTCAATTGAAAAGTAAACCTGTGCGAAAAAACATTCACGCTTCACGGCTGAATGAGAATGGTAGTAAATAATAAAAAAGCAAGAATATAAAGCTAATAAAAGTTAATAAACATGTTGCATAGCAGAGCTCAATGTCAAGACTCGGGCTAGGGTTGTCCATCGTCAACATTAAAACAGAAAACATATAGACATATTTATGTTTTTATGCTTTCGCAATAGTGAAAACAGAAGAAATTACTTTGGAAACACCTTTTTTCCTGATAAGTATGTATGCTAGTTAGCAGGAAAATCCCATCCTACGTTGTTGTGAAGTTGACTACAATGTACTGCATACTAAATAGTGTCATTCATTACTAATGCCCCCTCCCATTTACGCCTATTTGCAACTGTTTTCTGCTATTCACACTTTTCAAGACTACTCCCACTATTCATACTGTTCGCTGTACAGGACTATTCACTTTTCACAACTATTTGTTATTCGCTATTCAGGTTTTCCAGATACCCACTAGCAGAGCTTCTATGTGAGTACATGTTTAATGAGAGTTCATTGACATACATGTAATCTAACTTGCACAATGCAGCTGTTCTGTTTACTGCCAAGGAGAGATGCCAGAGATTTAAGGATGTAAGATAGGTGTTAAAATTTTTACCTGGTAGCACCCTGCGAGCAGAGCCTCTTTTTTCTCTTCTTGCTTTATGTACCGTGAGAAAAAGCTCTGCTTGCAGGGTGACAAGGTAGCTGAAAAGCACCAATTAAAAATACAGTTAATATAACTTATAAGTAAGAAGTCAGCTGAAGAAGTTTATAAGTTCCGGCTAAACGATCACAATCAACAGGAAGATCGAACTCAAACATATAATGTTGTTGGATAGAAGTCTTTGATCGTTTAGCGTGGACTAATGGAAAACAACACTTACTTTAAAAAGCCGAGGCCATCCCTTTGACTCGTCCAGTTCTTCCAGTTCAGACAACATGTTGTAGAAAATGGCAGTACTTACAACTAGCACTGTCAACAGATAAATTATAACAGGGATTATACACATGTCATGACTAGAGCAGTCAATCCGAGCAAGTATCACACTACTAGTCTCACACAGATTTTCACATTCTGTTACGTCGACTGAAATGCTCTGAAAACCCTCTGAAATGAGTCAACTTCGTCACTTCGAATCAGCACACGTCCCACGGCCCACGGCTTCCCACTGCACCGACATATACTCAGCGGATTAAACCAATCATAAGTGATTGCTTAGCGTAAGCCAAAGGAACTGTCCCCCACAAAATCTGGGCCTAGGGTTAAACTACGTTTTCTTGTTTTAAAATGTTTTTTACCTCTAATGTTTGGTGTAGTTTGAGATTACTACAGCTCAAAACTGAAGGACAAACAATATAAACAGAACACATCACCAAGAAGTTACAAAACTGAAATCAAAATGCTCGCTAACCCTGGGTTAGCTTAATGGGGCTTTGAACAACCCGGCACTGTACTATACTGGATGAGACGGCGGTCGTCGATAAGTTAAGCATAAAACTAAGTGTTTCTTAGAAATGGAATACATTTTTAGTGTCTCTATTTAAACAATAGAGTGTTTCTGTCCAGACACCCGCGGAAATTTGATCTTCCTAAAACAAATTGCTGGTTTCCACATGACGTTACCAAAATTCAAACTTCAGAGCTATTGATTCTCCTGAGATTTTACTTTCATTATGTATAAGAGCAGCTAAAAATTAATATTCATACAAATTTTCACCCCGAACGGATTCTTGATATTGTGATACTAGACAACGCTTGAATTTCTAAGCTTTTGCGGGACGCGGGATTTACATGTCGGCCGAGAGAACTGTCATGTTGGTTAATAAAGTGGCTTTTTCAAGGAAT
>CM042746.1:22840829-22853329 GCA_022496165.2 Catalaphyllia jardinei | reverse complement strand
TTTGCAAAGTCACTGACGACACTTGCTGAAGGAAGTTTTCCAAGGTATTGGTAAAGATAATTAACCAGAGGTCTGCACGTTCGTTGGTGACACATAGTTTAGCAGATGCTTCTCTCTTGCAATCAACAACCTTTTGGTGGGTAGAACAATTTTGGCATTTGACTGAAGTGCCAGAGACATCAGTGATGCGCTTTTTGCAAAGTTGGCAAGACAGAAATATGCATAACTTGCTTACTAATTATTTGAAGTTGTCAACCAAGATTTGTTTCTCTGGAGTTTCTAGAATTGCAGGCCCTTTCAAAGAGGACAAGGTGTTCTGCAGTTTGGTATAAGTGGTGAATGGTGAAGTAGACAGGAAGGTGTTACCTTGAAAGTTTTTCACTGTCAAATTGTTAAGGCGATAAGAGTAGGTGTTTTTTAGTTGAGTAATCAGTGGATTCCAGATATTAACAGAGGTGTAACCTGTTGAATCTTCCAAAATGCAATCTTCCTTAACAAAGGATGTTTCTTGTGTTGACTTTACTAAAACTTTCTTGGGTTGTTTTTGGCCGAAGGACAGTGTTCCTGTAACATTGACCTTTTGGTTTGGTATCATAGTATTGAGTTGGGATATGGTGATGTCTACACTTGGCAACTGACTTGTAGATGGTATGGGTTGTAGCTGTTCTTTATAGGTGAAGGTGATGTCACTGTTTGGGGCCACTGACGCATTTGACTGTTGATTGAAAATCCATTCACTTTCATCTTCTTTCATGATGAGGTTCTTAAGAAATACTGGAGTCTTCGTGTTTTGAAAATGTTGGATCTGTTGATGTGCTGGAGCATTAAATGCTAGCACTCTTTGTACCTTTGTGGGTGACGTTTGCAAATGAAAATCAAACCAGTGAACACCTTTTCCACGTGATCTTTTTAGTGGACTTAAGTTGTGAATGAAGCCATGTTTGCTACCTATGATAGAGTTAAAAGAAAAACATCAGTTGCAGAAAAGTATTGCAATCATAAATCTTAGGCCTTTTTAAAAACCTGACAGTGTGGATGTACTCTTAAAATGGTCATTTGGTGTGATTATAGATGAAAACGAAAAGAAAAAAAGGTAATGAAAATAGTTAAGGAGAGAAGGAAACGCATTTTAGCATTAGAGTATGTTGCTGTTCAGATAATTGAGATAGAAAAATGCAGAAAAGACATTTAAGTACTCACCTTTAGACTGACTCGGTTGTGACATCTCTCCTAAAAGAGGAATGTACCAAAATGAGTACAGTGTAAATAACATCGACATTTATGTGTAGGGGTGATTGGTACATGCACTTATCACTTCTCTGTACACATGCAATGTAGTTTAGTTAGTACTTTTTAGGGAAGACATACATGCAAACTGTTAGGTATGGTGGTGGTAGGTAATATTTTGAATTTCAGGGAAAGTTGCATTAGACTCTGAGAAGTTTCTGTTTCTTGGTGAAGTCTGTCTTGTTGGTGAAAATACATCGGTTAAATGTATGTTGTTTCTGTTTGTGGTTGAGTTAGGTGTGCAGTGACTGTACATTTGTGTTTGCAGTGCATTGGAATTGACAGTAAGTGTCTTATGTTTGAATAGGTAATGAATGTAGTAGTGTTTCTTTTTTTTATATTTTTTGTCATTTTATGAAATACAATACAAAGGTGTTTAATTTAGTAAAGTTATTCTTACAGCATCATGATCTGAATAATATACACTTATTACTGAGCTATGGATATTGGCGTTAATTCCCTGCCTGACATAAACATGATCTAGTAAACTACCTGAAATGAATGTAGGTTTGTCTACAATTTGCACATAATTGAAAGATTCCATTAAGTCAGTTAGTGGTTGCATATCAATGGTACTAAAGAAGTTTAAATTCAGATCTCCCAGGATTATATCAATAGAGTGAGCTCTAAGAAAATAATGTATTCCACTTACAAAGTCAAGAATACTTGTACCATTTTTACGGTAAAGTAAGAGAAAAGACAGATTTTGCTGTCGTACATTATTAGTGTCACAAGTCACAAGAAACTTGACAGCATTTAAAGTTGGGAAGTATTCCTGGTTCAAGATGTGAAAATTATTTTTCACGCAGGTTGCCAGACTGCAAAATTTATCTGAATTGTGATCATGCCTGTACAAGGTAAACGGAGTCAAATTCTGTACAATATCGAAGTCATTATCTCCAGGTAAAAGTTGTGTTTCAGTGAAAGCTAGAATATTACTGTTGAAAAGATTTTTATCACATTTAATGTCAGAACTGTGTTTTCTGAGAGAGCGTATGTTTAGGAGGGATAATGTTAAAGCTGAATTGGTATCCTGTCCGCTTCCTTTGTGTATGTTTGTGGTTTTTTGTATATCCTCTTCATTTAATCTTCTTAGTCTGTCATATTCATTATGTACTCTAGGATTTGCTTTCACATGTTTATTGTTGACTTGTCCGAGAATATGCAGTCCTTGAAGAGAAGTTGAACGGCTCAATGCAACATACACTTGTCCATAGTTGAAAGATTTTTGTTTGTTTAAATGGAAGCTAATAACAACATTTTGCAGTGTCAAGCCCTGCACTTTATGAACGGTGCATGCCCAAGCAAGAGTAATTGGGAATTGAATACGTTGTACTTCTGGAGAAGATAGTTTACCTGGTCGAAGTTTTATCTTTGTTAGTACTGGTTCGATAGGAACAACTCCATGTTCTCTTGCATATGGACTTCTACTGTGCTGTATTAAATTGGTTCCTGCTCTTTTGTCATCAAATTTTACATAAATTACAGTTGGTTTTTTTGTAACTTTGTTAACATCAATCCTCATTACAGTTCCCATTTGGCCATTTATTAGTCTGTCCACTATATTTATGTTGGTAGTAAGCATTACTCTTGCCCCTTCTTTAATTTTAACTTCAAAATCCAGTCCTCCTGTTTCCGATCTTCCTTTTGACAATAGCATATTGATATTCTGCTTTGTAGCATTTATTGGATATTGGTCTGTAGCTCTAAGTACAAATAAGGGTGTAGAGAGATGTTCAAGTTGTTTGCTGTTGTGCTCATTTACAGGATCATTTTCTGCCCAAATGTGAAGTACATTTGATGGATAATTTTCAGCTAATGGAGTTGTCGATCGAGAGTTAATACAGTTTATGTCCTGCTCTGTTTGTGAACCAGTTCTAAATCTGTTTAAAAGTTCAATGAAGTTGTGATCATCTTTCTGTCTCATTATTTCCATCAGTTCTATCATTCTGAACACAAGCCATGGGTGGTACAGATTAAAAGAATTGTTTTTAAAGTTTTCAAAAATAAGTTTTGTTCGTATTGTGGTAACTGATAAAAATCTCCTACAACAAGTACACTTATGCCAGCAAACAGTTGAGAGCTAGATGAGCAAAATATGTCCTTCAGTCTTTGGTGTATATGAAGAAAACGGATATTAGAAACCATGGAAACTTCGTCTATTATGATGAGTTTTAGTTCAGAGAGTGAAAGCCTCATTTGAGTTTTCCTTTGATCAGACATTGCAGGAAGATTTTCACCTGCATCTTTAGGAATAGCTAACGCAGTATTTATTGTTGTCCCTTCAATGTTTATGGCAGAAACACCTGTTGGGGCCATTAACAGTACTGTTGGTAGCTCAGGGTTAGTTGTTACATGTTTTATATGTCTTTACTACTGTGTGGTATATCAACTTTGTTACATGGCTTTTCCCAGATCCGCCACCTCCAGTGAGAAACACATATATTGGGTTGATTTCATTTGGTTTTAACGAGCGGATATTTTTTACTTTGTTTCGGCACCAAGATAGGAGCAAATCATATGAAGCACGCTGCTCGATGTTTAATGATCTCACAGACTCCCGAAGAAAATCATCAGAAATCTCAGTTGGTTGAATGTGGCATGCTACTGTTGGAAGTGTCGAGGCAAGTTGGCTGTTAGAGCTGGAGGAAAGATGTGAAGCTTCTTGTTTGTTAAATGATTCGTTATCACAATTGCTGTTGCTATGGATGTCTAACTGCAAGTCTTCATTTTCCTGATCATTTAAAGAGTCGAAGGAATGGACAAGATTATTGCCTTCACTCTCTCTTAAAGCTTCTAATGCTTCTGAGACAGCATCTGCATCAGGTTCAAATGTTGTTCTATTTTGCTCAACAATAGTCTGCACTTCAAACTCATAAAATTTAGATGCATATGTTTGTTCAGTACCAAGAAGAGAGTCTTCATTCCTCCATGGATAATACAGCATAAGTAAGTGGTGAAAATACTTCTCAGGCTCTTTTGCCTTGTTTGGTGTATGATACCTTACTACAGCCTTAGTTTTCCTGCATTTCATGACTTCATTAGTGTTAAGTAATTTAATTTTGGGAGGTAACAAGGTGGTGACATCTGTATTTGTGGTAGATTGAACATGCAATTCTGTTAGATCATCTGTAAGAATTTCTGGTTGTGCATCATTTTTTGAAGAATCAGTATTGTATTCTTTATAGTAGTATGCAGCAAATTCAGCCAGACATAGGTTATCAATGGTTACATTTGAATTTGGTCTGATACTGTAACATTCTTTTATATTTGATTTGTAAATATCTGTGCTGTCACCATCTAGTTCATCTAGTTCCTGCTGGCTTTTTGTGACTCTAACTCTTTTCTCTGGCAAATCAGTGCTCAAAAAGACTGTTTTTGGGATAACTTTTCTTAACCAAAGTTCAGGCATGCATCTGTATACACATTCTTGTGAACTCACTTCTCTTGTGGAGAGAAAGGCTGCCCCTATTTTTTTTAAACTGTCCCTAACAGGTAAATTCAAAGCTGTAGCTTCCTTTGCTGCTTGCGCAATAGCTTGTGAACATTCTGTTTCATCTTTTGTGAAGTATGAGCAAACGTAGGTTACACATTTATAATGATTAAAAACGGGCTGCAAGTCAACATTAGCTCTGAAACCTTTTACCCCAGCAACAAAAACAGATGAAACAGCTATCAAGTGGCCTTTTGAGGTGTAAATCAAAGTCAGAATCATGAGATACTGATAACGCCCAGTAATATTGTTCTTCAGTTATACCTAGTGAACTCAAAAATTGTTCCTCTGTTTTACTTGGATCATATTCTGGGTTATTTGGATTCAACACTTTGTCTATTTGTTCTTTGACTAAACTAAGAATTTTGTTTCTTTTTTCTAACATGTTGCATTTTATCTCTTCCTCTAATTCTTCTGACAGTGGTTCTGCTACAATTGTTCTTCTTGTGAAAAACTGGCCAAAATGAAATCTGCATGGAATATTACGGTATTTTCTACATGTTTTTGAGTGATTATGCTTTTGATAAGTTGCAACCAAGTCATACAATTCAGGGTCTGCTTCTGCATATGGCAGATGTTCTTGGACATGACTATCTATGAAATCTACATAGTCTTGTTTGCTTTCATGTGTTAGCTTTGGACAATCACTTGTCCATATTAATCCATGTAGATGAGGTGAGCCTCTCATTTGAAATTCAATGCGTAATGCATAGTGTACTATCTTGCCCACAGGATTTGCTTGTGTAAGAAGTACCTCAGTAAAGAATGTTTCAACCCTATACTGAAAGTGTTTAGCAACAACAACAGGGTTTAAGTTCAGCATAGAACACCTTTCATTGTAAGACAATGCATCAACTTGGGTATCAGTTAAATTTAGGCCTTGTGTTCTGGCAATAATTTGAAACAGCTCAGGCCATCTGAGATCTGCACAAGATAATGTCATAAACCAAGTTGGAATGCCAAGCTGTTTCACCATGGCTACAACTTCATACATAAACTTTTGCCAATAGGGTGGTGAGCCTGGAACATGTCTCAGAAATAGATAGGCCTGGTCATGGAAAACAAGATTCTGTAACCTTTGTACGTTGGATCTTAAATCTGATGCTGTAAGGGACTGTCCGTGAAGTTTTGAGAGAGCTATGTTGATGCTACCTGACACTTTTTTCTGTTCTATAACGAACTGTGCAAAGAACAAATATTCAGGATTCATTGCAAACCGGCCACTATAGTGTAAAAGGCGTGCATTGAAATACTTTGAAGGTGATAAATTAACTGATCTCTCTGCAGTGTAACCAAATCTGCCACTTGGAAATAACACTGGAAATGCCAGTTCTTCACAATGTTTGTCAGTCATGAATGAAACTGGATGTTTACTTTCACCTGGCGCAATATTGAAAATTTCATTCCCGTCTGACTTTGTATGGCTACTTTGCTGTACATTTTCAGTTACAGGATAATCAGGAAGAACAGACTGTAAACATGTTTCAGTTGTGGGTGCCCTAAGCTCATTCAAAGGATCATCTACTTCTTCCTCGTTATCATCTGCTCCTTTCTGTTGTGGTGTACCTTCATTCATTAACGAACAGATTTCTGCATCTTGCTCTGAACAAGTGTGCAGCTGTTGTTCAGTGAGATTTATGTCAATGTTCTTAATGTTGATTGTTATGCTGCCATAGAAAGGATTGTTATCCCTCAGCCAATTTAGAGCATTGAGTATGATGTCAGGTCGTACAGCTTGAAAATAGACATGACCTCTAAACGAAAGTTTTCGTTTCAGTTTTAGCATGATTATTCCTGACCTTTCAGGTGGTCTTGGCAAAACATTGCCTGTTTGATCACAATCTACAGGCACATTACAAATAGCCCCTTTAATCTTTCGCTGTTGACCTTTAGGCATGATAACTATTTTTTGAAAGAGAAGCCGCTGAGCTATGAGAATTTGCTCAAGTTTTTCTAGACATTTTAGTTCTGAGGGAATTTCATCTACCAATAACTTGTTATGCACAGCTTGAGGTGGGATGTGTCTCTTTAACAACTTCTCTAACTTTTTTTTTAAAAGATGCAATGCAGGAATTCAAGTCATTGTGCAAAACAGCATTGGACTGTGTTACATTGCTTCTTTCTGTCCTCCTTGCCGGCAGTTTTTCCTTTTTTGTGCTTCCCATTTCTTGATAAGCGTATCTTCTTTTGGCGACCAAATTATCTTTTGCAGATGCAGACATGGTCTTATATTTTTCTGCATGACCACTGAGAATGTCTTGCTTTTCATCGCAATCATAGTGATGCAATGTATCCAAACAAAGTTTTTTCCTTACAGGTTCTAATTCAGCATAGCACTTTTTCCTCTTTCTTGAAATTGCTATTTTCTGTTCAGAATATTTCTGACGTTTAAGAAGCTTTTGTTTCTCTATTTTAGTTAACTGGCAAGAACATAATATGAACTGAATGACATACTCTGTTTCATCACAAATCGCCTTATTTGTTACTGTTTGAACTAAACATTTTGCATTATCAATTTGATGGATCTCTAATGTCTCATGTTCATTCAAGGAGAACAGAAAAAACCTTGTACACCTCTTAATTTTGTGAAAAACACAACCTAAGCAAAGGTTTGGAAGGTGAAGCAAAAATCCCGTACTTGTACTAATATTGTGCAAAACTGAGCTCCTCAGGGTGCACTTACTAAACAATGAACTACTCACAAGGGTTCCTGTAGTAGTTGAGACATAGTTAACATCAATATGAGCACCATATATATTAATATTCAAAAAAAGTTTACTGGGAATTGGCTGACATTTGATGGCGTCAGAAAATAGAGCACTTCCACATTTAACAATAGCATCCGACGTATCAAACTTCCAGTAGACACAAGGTTTCAACACAGAAAAGCAAATACCATAGAGAGCTACTGTAGAGCTTTTTGTTATACTGACACTTGTTCTGTTTTCAACACTAGGTGTATCTCTTGGCAAAGTGGTACCATAAAAATCATCTAAGTTTTGTGTTGGAGTTTGACTGGCTGCAAAACTTCTTTCTATATTATCGTTGCCAACTCTAACTGAAGACTTTCTAAAAATAGCGAAAAACCAACCACTAGAATGATTGCGTGAAAGATCTTGAAATGAGGTGTACGTTTTGACTGAGACACACATATCATCAATATATACCCACTGAGTATCAGCTTTTACAGCCACTGTAAAATGATGGTTTGTACATCTAACCAAACCTTCAAGTGTATAATTTTGACCCAATACATCCATCGCAAGTGGAAAAATCAATCGATTAATACAAGTTGATGACAGTTCTAAAGATAACAATGTTGGAAGCACAACAAAATGTTGCAACATTGAGATATCACCACAATGCCTTTGGCACAAATCACAGTATAGTGCAGCAGTCCTAGGCAATATAGCCTCAGAGACATAATTTTCAAATTTTCTGTGAGTCATGTTCACAGAAGTAATGTAAAGTACAAATATAGTTGTCTCCTTTACAATTGAATTGTTACATGATGTACAAATCGATTGGTCAGTCTGTTGGATAAGAAAAAGTGGTTGTAACTCCTGGGTCATCTCACCAACTGTATTCAAGGTAAATATGTCACTAAAGACAGCATGATCAGACATAGTAGCAAATGAGTTGCAATGTTGTCTTAAATACGCCCACACTGGTTCTCGAATGGCTGCCATCTCAATTTCTGAAGCATATAAATTTTCCAACTGACAACATGCCTCATGTAAGAGTTCAAAAAATTCATTTCGTTCAACATGTCTTATAAAATCTTTTAAGATTCCATAGTTAAGTTCAAGAAAACAGTCTATTGCACATGAAAACTTTTCTGGGTGAGTTAAGCAATAATTCATGAAATGTTGTCTTCGGTCATTTGTCTCGGTTCCTGGCTGTTTGCTGATCGCGGTGACATCTGTTTCTTTGGTACGAAATGATATATTCCCATTGATAATGTGTGCTTGTTTATTCGAGATAACGAAAGGATTAAAGCTTCCATGAGAAGCGTGCAGAATTCTTTTCAACAAATATTTTCCTTTGTATTTAACAATGTTAACAGTGGAACACCGAAAATAAAATAAACATCGACTGCAGTAAAACGTATCACAAACACTAAGAATATTTACATGTTCGTTTTGGTGAAGAGCTGGTAAGCTCAATGTCAACAAAAATACACAAAACCTTAAACATATAAGTAGCATGATTGTCGACTCGTGGATTGAACTGTGAAATCGATAGAGTTAACTCTCGAGACTTAAAAAAAACAAATATTTGAGCCAACTTTTGAAATGGTTGGCGTCAATATTTTCCGTGATGGACTGCTTGATTTGTGAATACAGTGATTCAATGGATATCGTGTGTCAAAGTTGCTTCAGAACTACTTGTTTGGAGTAAGCGTTAGGCACGTAGGCCGAATAAACACGTAGGTTCGGTTGCTGAACTCGTTGGTTCCTTTGGCACGTAGGCCGAGTGAACAGTGAACTCGTTGGTTCAATGAGTAACACAACACGGATCGTATGATCATCGAACTCTATGCAATTTTCACAGTTCAAATACACAAAGTCGAAACACCTTCAAATTTGTCTTACCTTCGATCGGTAACCTTCGCAGAATCCCTCGACACGACAGTATGTGAACCTTCGCAAAATTCTTGGCCAGGATCCCTCGAATCGACAGTATTTTCACTCTTGTCAAAGTCATTGCACGGCCCAATGATTATACATGTACTTTCAGCTGTCACGTGCACATCTTGCATGTGCTTCCAAAACCCAATAAAAATACTTGTTCTTTCAGCTGTCACATGGATTTTCATTGTCAATCAAATTTGCCGTTTTGCGTCGACAAAATCCTCCCGAAACCTTACCGTGGCCTGCCTTACAGGCATCCCACGGAATAATTCATATTTGTACTGAAGAGTGATCATCGCAGTAAATCTACAACCGAAGTACAAATATGAATTATTTCATATATACTTCACATCACTTCACTGCACAGGAAAATATGAACTCAATAAATTGACCTCGCTCCCAATGTGTGGCTTCATAGCTCATTTGTTAGAGCATCGCACCGGTATCGCGGAGGTCACGGGTTCGAATCCCGTTGAAGCCCTGATTTTTTTTCAGGCTTGTTCTTTCCAATTGCTTAAGTTGGAAAATTAACTGCGTGGATCATTCTTCACTTTCATCTACAACCGCAGTTCAAATATATGAATTATTTCATATATACTTCACATCTTGTCTACTTTGTGTTGCAGTGTAAGTATAAGGAATGGTCAGTGTCATGGGGTTGAAAACGATAGAATGCATTGCATTCTTTTACAATTAAGGAAACAAAGGTGATGACTTCATACAAAAGAATGAAGTTCGCTGCCAAGTAGATTCCGACACAACGAAAAGTCTAGTAAAGCTACGAAAGTGAGTATGGCATTGACCACAAGTTTGCTCTTTTTTCTCAAATCTGCAAGATTTTGTTTCCATAGAGATGTTGGTTATACAATATCACGCAAGGCAACTACTACAACTGAAGTCACTTTGTATTCTGTGTAACATCATCCTCGGAGACCCAGGGGCAGTTTGTGGGGGCAGGAAAAAGTCTACACAGGCGAGAAAAAAATTTGGCCGAAAACGAGTTTCTCCCGTCCCCACCAACTGCCCCTGGGTCTCCGCGGAAGGCGTGTCATGAACGCGGCAAACAATTTGCAGACTCGGATTAGTTGAATTTTTGAGCGGGTCAATGGATTCAGCCATTAATTTTAGCGGATCAGAGGATTTACATACCCCCATTCACCCCCTCTATTTATGGGCTTTTTTTAGTAGCCAATCAAACAGCGAGTAAAGCTATTGACAATGTTTGCTTCATTTTGATTGAAATTCACTTATCTTTGTTTACGGCAGCTTTTTCCCTTATTTATTCCAATCATTTGACCATTTTGGGATCTTGTATTATGAATAAATTGATATGTGTACTGAATATAAGAGAACCCCTGGCCCTGTACACCCTAAATAGTCATTTTTTAGACTGAATAAATGTTTGAAAGAAAATTTGCCCTGAGCAGGATTTGAACCCAGATCTTTCCAATGATATCCAGATCAGAGTGATTGGCTCAATGGAGCCTGAAATATGCACAAAAATGCTCAGAAATTTAAGTGAAAAAACTCAGCAAAATGTTCTGCCACTACACGCGGCTACTTCATGGCAAAAAGTGCCCATCTCGATGATGTTTTCTCTGAAGTTTTTGAATGGGAAGCAAGCCCAGTGGAAGGTCAGTCACTGCAGCAAAAAGATAAGAAAAGTAGAAAAACGAAGGGTTAATAAACTTTTCCAATTGGCAGTGCATTGAGGCTCTAAGCAGGAGGTCACAAAACAAATACACAAAAGGTAATGGGCAACTTCTTTTGGCAGGGAGGTGCTTAACTCTAGGGGTAAGGGGACCAGGAGAGAAGCCCTCCTGGGGGGAGACATGATCGAGTGATACCAGGGGTAGTCACCCTGGACAGGGTGCTGATCAGTCTCTTGGGGTGAGGCCCATATACCCCAGTCACTAGGGACTGAGGGGAACCAGGAGGGGTGGCCCATCCTGGGTGGAGTACAGATCAAGTGTGACCGGGGATCCACACCCTGGAGTGGATATTTTTCCAGACCTGTCTCCAAGGACTAAGCCTTGCTGTGAGGTAAAGTGCAGCCAGGGGTTGCACTTCCCTGCCACGGATTGTGGAGCGTGGGGAGACAGGGGACACAATCCCCCTGCAGTAGAAGGCGGGCTCTTGTAAGATAAAGGCGACACAAGCTGTCTTAATGTTAGTTATGGACTAGTATTTAGCTAAGAGTCTAGGTACTTCTAAAATGGTACATTTAGGGGTCCTTATATAGCACTCGTAACAGTCTGAGTTCCAGCAGCGTAGAACTTTAATAAGCCAGGGTGGAAGGAAAAAATGAGGTCAAGTGAGTGGAAGAGGGGTACCGGTAGTTCAAAGAATGCGATTGATAATTAAAAACAACGAAAAGCCTAAAAAATTTTATCTTTGCGCATACCTGAGCCAAAATGTTGTAAAGCGCCAAGCTAGTGGAAAGAAAGGCACGCTGTCATGTTGCAAATGCCTTTTTGAGTAGACTGGAGCTAATTTGGCCCATATCCAGCCAGAAAATCTCCAAAGTGTCCAGGACATCCATTATATGTGGGGCCTTTGAATGACCCACTTTTATGACAGCCTGACAACTGATTTTTTATTGTCCCAGGACTGAATGCCTTTACCTTGGAAATGAAGGTACTGAGAGTGCATGATAGTGACATGAGCAAATGGTGGGACACTTGCCATGGGAGATACGAATTCAACCAATTGAAAATTTAAAATGACTTAACACCCAGGGAGTGCCCAGGGTTCACCTCCATCCTAGCATCAGCACTGCACTGATGAGGCCCAGAAGGCCGAAACAGTACTGTCTGCAGTTAGTTATATATATATATGTCTGGATTTATGAAAACAGTGCTAAAGAGCTCGATTTCACCTTATTTTGACCGCTCTTTTAGGCCTAATAAGCGCTACGTAAAGGGGAAAAAAATGGAAAGAAGGGCAAGAAAAGCAAGATAAACGGGTGGAGAAGAAGAAAAAAGACTGACTTTCCTTTTAATTTTTATATCGTCGACTTTGGAGATAGTTTCTGGCGAGAAAAAAACGCCCCCTTGGCGCGCCATTTCAATTTCTCTAGCATCGTT
>CM042746.1:22835042-22840291 GCA_022496165.2 Catalaphyllia jardinei | reverse complement strand
TTTATATCGTCGACTTTGGAGATAGTTTCTGGCGAGAAAAAAACGCTTGCTTGGCGAGCCATTTCAATTCTTTAGCATCATTTTGACTGCACTACTAGGCCAGATAAGAGCTACGTAAAGGGGAAAAAAGGGAAAGGATGGCAAGAAAAGCAAGATAAACGGGTGGAGAAGGAGAAAAAAGACTGACTTTCCTTTTAATTTTTATATCGTCGACTTTGGAGAAAACGCTTGTTTGGCGAGCGATTTCAGTTTCTTTAGCATCGTTTTCATAAATCCAGTTTTTAAGGATTTTCATTTTTAAAAGGTTTTTACAAAACTGGACAAACATGTTTAGGTCTTCTCTATTTACCTGCAAGAGTAAGATGTACAGTGTGTAATTACATAAAGGAGAGTAGATCTGCCATCAATCTGCATGTGACCATGATTTTTGCATGACTGGTGATATTTGCAGAGTAGAAAATTTGCTCCTGTTTCCTCACTGTAAACACAGACACTTGCTGTGTCAAGTAAATTAGAAGCATGAAATAATGTGTGTTGTTTTGTTTATTCCTTAGATTGTACCATATTAATTCAAAATGATGCTTCGATTAGTCGCAAGCATAGTGTTCTAACTGTTCAACATGATGAAGCCAAACTGGTAATAACTTAATAATAACTAAAATTATTATAATTAAAGGCTGATTTTTTTGCGTACATTATTTCTTGAAAACAAAGTGCAAATCAATAAAAACAATTATGCAACAATGCTTTTCATTTCAAATCAAGTCAGTCTGCCAAAAAAGTTTGCTTGATCCTGCAGCATATGAAAATCAGCCCAAAAAGCGATATACCCCCTTTTTCCATGAAAGCCTTCAGTTAATACTGTCTTGTTTCTGATGAATTAATGAATTATTTTGTTATTTCCATCACTGACAAAATCGCAGTTTTTGGGTTAAAACTTGGGCGAGGGAGAGGCAAGGAAATGTACAGCTGAAACTAATTATGATGATCTTTTTTCATTACAGGGTGATCCAACTAAATTATCACAAGTTTTTTTGCAAGATGTCTCTAAGTATGGAACTTCTGTAAATGGAGTTAGAATCTCTGGAACAGTTCATTTGAAAAACGGTGATGAAGTATTATTTGGTAAAAACAATAGTCATTACAGGTGAGTCATTGATTGTAATCCTTTTGATGAACTGTCAGTGTGTTTGACGAAATTTTCCTGTCATACACAGGGAAGGGGGTAAGTTTCTAAAGAAACTGTGGTGCTGCGTCGGTGGGAGTATTACAAGATAATTTGGTTTTATCAACTGAATTGATAATGTGAATTAGCCACCGTAAAGAGATTCAGAAGCTGACGTTTCGAGCGCTAGCCCTTCGTCGGAGCGAATCAAGGAATTGTGGGTTGTGTGTGGTTTATATACAGAAGTATGGAGCTACGCTATTGGTTGGTGCCTGGCAACGTGAAAAACAGAATAAATTAGTTAAATGAAAAACGTTCATTGATACCGTGAGGATTAAGAGTGCCGATTTGAAAAATAAATTTTTGTTCTAGAGTTTTGCGGCTTTCTGTGCTTCCTTGATGTAGGGAGAGGCCGCAGACTGTCATATGTTGCGTAGAATGATTCGGCAGATTAAAGTGTCTAGCGACCGGTTTAGATGCATTTTTCTACGTCACGAAGAAGTTCTCGAAATCGGTCGCCTAGTCGTTACCTGTTTCGCCGATATATAACTTTTTGCAAAGGGTGCAAGTTATACAGTAGATGACATTGGCTGAGGTACAGGTAAAATGATCAGTGATCTTAATGGATCGCTTGGGTCCCGACAATTTTTCAACGTTGCAAATGAAAGGACATGTTTTGCATCGTGCACGTGCACATTTAAAAGTACCGGGTTGTTCACTCGTTTGAAAAGCACTTCTGACTAAAAAGTTACCTATGTTTTTGTCACGTTTGAATGAAATTAATGGCGGGTGCGAAAAGATTCTGCCAGTATCGGGATCATTTTGAAGTAATTTAAAGTTTTTTAGAATGATGGATTTAACTGCGTGGTTGTGAGGGTGAAATGTGAGAGTGAATGGAATTCTATTGTTATTCTCCTTCTGAGACGTTTGTAGTGCTGACTGCTGATCAATTTGTTGGGCGCGATGATGGCCTGCTTCAACAACAGAGGCAGGATAGCCACATTTGTCGAAAAACTCGCACATTTCTGATGTTAAGGAAAAATCAGAGTCTAAACTACAAAGGCGACGAAGTCTAAGAAATTGAGAATAAGGAATGGAATTGGTGACATGTGATGGATGTGAAGATGAATACAACAAATAACTATGAGAATCTGTGGGTTTGTAGTGCACACTGGTGCATAAACCGTTGCCTTCGACAAAAACCTTAATATCTAGAAATGCTAAAGAAGTATCGGAAATTTCCCAGGTATATTTAAGAGCCGGATGAAACGAATTAACAGCTGTTATAAATTGATTGAGTTAGCTACCGGTCCTTCCAGGGAAGGACCGGTAGCTGGCCAAAACTACAGATTGGCTTTAAAGTGGTACTATGATCAAATTTTTACCCCTTGTTTTTTTGAGCGTATCACATAGTATTCCATGAAGGAATTAAACGCCGTTGACCTTTTGCAAATACCGGTAACTGCATTAGTTCTGGAGATATTTAAGTTTGAAAAATGTGTAAAATATGCAAATGAGAAGACTGATGACATCATACACTCAACCCAATATTACATTGAGTATATAAATGGAACTACCGTATCTTGGCCAGTTCGCCTTAATCACAGTCTGCCATGTTGGATGCAACGTCGCCATTTTTCGCATGAAAGCGAGGCCACGTGTGTAAGAAAAAACATCATGGCCAAGTCTTCGAGTACTTCTTCCATTTCTTCAGAGTTTTGGCACCACAATCTGGTGGACATACCGTCGTTCACAAACGCTTTTATCGAAAAAATGGCTAGTGAAAACCTTCCAGTGAAAGTGTCATTGACAAGAGGGTATAAATTTTCCCACGAATCATATATTCACGATGTTGAAGGTAAGCTTCCAGCTGTAATCTGCATTGAGCATCATTGCTCAATAATCATTGTTTGTGCCTTCTTTAGCAATTGAAGTTGAGAGTGTGGTCAAAAGAAACTTAATTTCTTTTCATTTTTCACAGTTAAGCGTGCCAATGAAGAAGAGGGAATTACAGTCAGAGGGAAATGCTTCAGAAGCATGAAGAAGAATGAAGAGCCCCATAGACTTTTTGTAGCGTTTAAGCGTCAAAACGAAGTCGGATTGGAGTTGTTTGCATGCAGCTGTGCAGCCGGTCAAGGCCTTTGCCACCATGTTATTGGCTTGATGTTTACACTGGCTCATTACCAAATGCTTGGGTTGAAAAGTGTACCACCTGTTGTCTCTAAAACGTCCAAACCGCAGGTAAATTTCTCAATAAAATTGTTAAAAGAGTACAAACTACCAGTACCTTTTGGCTTTTTTATGGGCTTACATCAGGCTTACATATTGTTGTTTTAAATAATTGCAAAGGGTTTATTTGAATTAGTTAAAGGCCAACTTTGGTTTTATCCCAAAAGTTTGTGACAACTTTTTGTCATTCCTTAAATAAGACTTGTTCTAATGTTTTATTTGTAGACTTGGTATATTCCTTCCAGAACTGATGGAGTTAGTTCAAGGTCAGTTATGGATGTTGTTATCCAGAAGGCTTTTTTTTTACAAATACAATTTTATTTACAGGAAGATCACTTACACTACTTGCAGTACATTTACACTTACCTTGTAATAATACTAAAATAAACTTACTTACACAATTACGCAGTAAACTACCGTTACAATTCGACAGCGCCTACTTACTATTACACAATCACTAAAAGAGACAATATAATACAACAACAATAGTAATAATACTAAAATTAACTTATAGAAGCACAGAGTCAGAGGTTAACGCCCATTTCCTTGTGAATTTTTCTATGGTGTTGTTTTTAGTACATATGTATTTTTCTGTCTCATATTTATTTTTTACCTTTAGCTTGAGGCCAGTTATATTTGGAAGTGTTTCAGACCTTCTACAATCCTAAAGATATACCTTAGCAATCAGTAGCAAATAGTGTAGTAAGGGGCATTTAAAGGTTATTCCTATCAGTACGTCTTGCAGAGTAAGGTGTACAAATTCCTTCGTTAAAGAATAGTAATAGGATTTGAACTGTTTCCAGAAAAGCTGGGAGTGCACACAATGGAAGAAGAGATGAGGTAGCATTTCTGGTTCTGATTCACAGAAAGAACATTTATCAACCGCAGTATATCTTATATAATTTGCTATTAGTGTATAATATAGAATTAAGAATCTTGTACTGAAAAGCTTTTATAACAAATGGTTCGAAGGCTAGATTATGAGGCAGGATAAAAACTTTTTTCAGTTGACCATCGGTTAAGTTAAAATCATGCTTCAGAAATTGTGAATTATTTGGAAACTGTGCTTTTCTGCTTTTGATCAATAGATAGTAATCTTTCAATTTCTTTTTCAGCGCATCAATTACCTTATTGTCAATTTTTTAAAAGAGAGGGGGGTAGTTGAAGAAGTACAATTAGTTGTTTTCAAATGTGAAGGTACGGAGTGTCGGAGTCCAGCCCATATCAAGACATTTGTTCTGCTAACTTTCTTTGAAATATAGTTAAATGAATCCATGTTGTTTAAATGAAATAAGAGATCATTTACATGGATGATACCAGACTCAAAAAAGGTTTTGTAAAATACAGGCTTATTATTTAGACGTATCTCTTTGTTATTCCATACTATGCTTTGTTGATCTCTCTCTGTGTCAAATTCCTCTCGAAAGTCGGACCACCATTTTAGGAGCTAAGAGTAAAATTGAGATGTGATAGGAATGTCTTTGACGTCATAGTTGCAGTGAAATAAAAAAAGGCCTCCAAACCGATTCAGAAGGTGTCGTAGATAACTTTTCCATGTACCGTCATTTGCCCCAAAAATTCTTTTTATCCAGGCTAGCCTAAGAGATTGGATCATACTTTCTAAGTCGATCATTTTCAATCCTCCAATTTCGTACTCATTTATAGCAGACAATCTGGTTACTTTATCAGTTCCTTTCCATAAAAATTTGAAAAGTAATTGGTTTAGTTCTTGAATGATTTCTTTAGGGGTGGGTAGCAGTGACGAAATATAAACCAGTTTTGGAATGATTAAAGACTTAATTATCATCACCTTCCCATAAATCGAAAGACCTCTTGAAGACCAGATATTTATAAG
>CM042746.1:22827542-22830042 GCA_022496165.2 Catalaphyllia jardinei | reverse complement strand
TCATCATTTTGAGAAGAGTACCCATCCAATAGCTGAATCCTTGAGACATGTGGTAACTTACTTTTGAGCGGAACTGGATGTTTAAGAAATGGAGCCTAACCTTAGACCCCCAAAAGACTCCCACCAGCACCCTTCATTGGATGGTTGCACACCATGGTCACCTACTCTTTGATATAACTCTTATGCCGTAAATGCACACACTTCTCTGGTTTAAGAAGACTGTGCTTGCAGGTTATGAAACTAGCAGTAACCAATGTTTAGGAAGTGTGGGCGTAGTCGGTTGCGAGATGGAACAGATGTTATTGAGGAAAGCGTTAGAGAAGCGAGGGAGAAGTGTGGGGCTGTGGGTTCCTGCTGTTTATTTATTTATAATCAGTTGTTGTTGTCGTTAATAATATTACTATTATTGCGGTTGTTATTATTGTTGTTGTTGTTGTTGTTATTATTGATATTATTATTATTATTATTATTATTTATTATTATTTATTGTTATCATAGTTACTTTGTTGATGATGTTAGGACTACTGTTAACATAGGAAACCAGGTCAAAATTGAAATAAAGAAATAGTTATTTTTGTATTTTAGAGGTAGAACATCCAGAAAGTAGTTCTTCCTCAAGTGGCCAATGGAATAGGAATTTGTAAATGTAACTCTTGGAAGGAGGACAAGAACCAAAACTTAAGCTTAACTGAACGCCCAAATGGCGTGGCCGAAGAGAAGACGCACTTAAAATGAAATGAAAATTTCATTGAAAATAAACAAAATTACATACATAAGTCAAAACAAAAACAATTGTTCAAGAACAGTAAATAACAGGAACATGTGTACAAGCACAGGGTCAACAATGACGAAACGATTATTGTCAAAAACTAACTGGCTACTTCTTGATGGGTTCAGTAAACTTACTTTTTTTGTTACTTTTTTTGTTCGCGAAATTATAGTTGTCTATTCACTTCGCAAGCGAGGAGTTACAGAATTAAAAAAAATTCAGGCAATACTGAATGGATTTCTAAAATTTAAAGTTCCTTAGAAAGCTTAGATTGTGAACTAAAATATTAAGCCAGTATTCCCAATGCACCGATAATAGAAAAAGAGCAGTTAATTTTCGTGACATTCTGATTGTCTGCGTAATTAATTCCCTCGCTGACATGTACACGAGCGAGTGGTTCAAGAAGAAAAAATTGTAACTCAGCGAATACTGAACGGATTTCGAAAATTCAAAGTTCCTTAGAAAGCTTAAATTGTGTACTGAGAGGTTTAGCAATTTTTTTCTGATATGTCAATGACAGAAAAATAGCAGTACATTTCTGCGAAATTCCAGATGTCTGTGTAACTAAATTCACCCAGTGACATTCATGCAAACAAGTAGTTACAGAGTAAAAACTTTTTCTCAGGGAATACTGAAAGGCAACAACAACAACATTATAAATTCTAGGAGAAACGTAGACTCGGAAAAAATCCGAGTCCCAGATGGGATTTGAACCCACAACCCTCCGTGATCTAGTCGGATGCTCTACCACTGAGCTACTGGAGACTCAAGGGTGAGTGAGCAAGGGTCAAATTGTGGGTATTAACTGGAACCGCATCGCATCTACGTTTCTCCTAGAATTTATAATATCATGTTGTTGTTGTTGTTGTTATTTCTCTGTTACTAGGTTGGTTGGACGCATCTCGATATGCTTAATGTGACGGCATGATGCTGTTAGTGGGTTCATATGTGATGCCTTAATGTGACAGTGCGATGCTGTTAGTGAGATCATATGAGCCAGTGTGTGGCTGTGTAGCCGCGCGATGCAGTTCCAGTCAATACCCACAATTTGACCCTTGCTCACCACAGAGTCTCCGGTAGCTCAGTGGTAGAGCATCCGACTAGATCACGGAGGGTCGTGGGTTCCAATCCCATCTGGGACTTTCCGAGTCCCCGTTTCTCCTAGAATTTATAATATCATGTTGTTGTTGTTGTTATTTCTCTGTTAGTATACTCACTTAGGAGGTTGGTTGGACGCATCTCGGTATGCTTTAATGTGACGGTGTGATGCTGTAAGTGGGTTCATATGTGATGCCTTAATCTGACAGCGCGAGTAGTATAGTAGCTAGCGGTTCTAGCCCACTTTTCAAACCTTGTCATCAAATCAATTTTCCAGACCATAATCCAAATGTTGAAACAAATATAAATCAAAAATCGGATTCAAATTTAGAAATATAAAATCTGAACCAAACCATAAACCAAAATCTGAACCAAACCATAATCCAAATGTTGAAACAAATATAAATCAAAAAATCGGATTCAAATTTTAGAAATATAAAATCTGAACCAAACCATAAACCAAACCATAAACCAAAATCTGAACCAAGACCAAAACCCGGGACATCGGTCTGCAACCAAAACCTTGAATCATTATTGGGACCGATACTGGGACTAATACTGGGACCAATGTGAGAATAAGAGTTGGGACCAATACTGGGACTAATACTGGGGCCAATGTGAGAATAAGAGTTG
>CM042746.1:22811247-22827532 GCA_022496165.2 Catalaphyllia jardinei | reverse complement strand
ACCAATATGAGATTGAGGATTGGGACCAATACTGGGACTAATACTGGGACCAATATGAGAATTAAGGAATGTGACTAATGTTTGATATTATAATGTCCGTATGCATAGCTTGTTATTCCATCTTCATATATATATCGTTTGTCATCGAAACAGCTGAGCGATACTTTGTTGATTTCATAACTACCAAGTTCATGGTTTTGACTTCTGATTGTTTCCATCTTATGATACATCTGTTTATTATTGAAGAGTGTATCTTTGTAGTTTTCATGTGTGATGTCCTTTTTGATGACATTCTTTTTGATACCTTTGGCAGTCTTTCCTCCTTGTTGATTATCCTTAATATAACTATACATTTTCGATCGTAGACCAACGAATTCACAAATGGGGACTCCTGCGGCTTCATCTTTGAATTTACCTTTTTTTTATTTGTCTTGTCGAAATAAGGTGAACTCTCAGAGTAGTCACTATTATCAAACTTATGCTTATCATTCCAGAAGTCTTGGTATACATCTTCAGCTTCAATCTCATATGTCAAGCTGTCAGTGTCAGTGAATAGTAACTTGGCTTTACCCCCATATTTCCCTTTGATATAGTTGTAATGGAAATCATACATTAACGTCTTAGTAAGATCTAAGATGCACATACCCACATATGCTGGCCTGTTAAGGGTGAGTGTTTCTTTGATCTTATGCACAGCCACCAGATTCTCATTGAAGATCTTACTGCTGACATAGGTTGGCTTACTGGTTAATTTTAGCAGTTTCTTCTCATCAGTAACTAATCTAACATCTACTCGCTTTCTGAGATTTTCCATCGTTTTACCAAATACGCTGTTATTCATCAGCTTGAAGAAATCCTTTTCAAAGGCATTCTTAGCATTCTTACGTTTCTTGGTATTGAAATCAATATATTGCTTTAACCAAGGGGATTGATTGAACTCTAGTACTCGATGGACTTTAGTAACCTTCAAACAGAGATCAATATATAATTGGAGGTTCCTGTAATGCAATACATACTTCTCTTTCTTCCCCAAAGTTGGTATAAGCTTGTGGACCAGACCGGTTGATATATTATATTTCTCAGATATGTTTTTGCAATACTCAGATAACATATCATTGGTTACTTCCACCTTTTCTGCTGCAAGTGGATAATCATTATGAAGATCATGTAATTCTTCTGGATACTCAAGATCAACTTCTGCTATGAAACCTTTGTTGTTGTCTTCTTTGTACTTGTCTAGGTTTATCTTATCAATCTGTTTTTGTGTCATCCATCTGAATCTGCCTGTTGGTAGATACTGACTCATAGCCCAACCATAAAAGTTATTAGCGTCAAGATACATGATATACTTAGAGGGCGTCTTCTCATCGTATTCTCTCATGTATTTATTGTTTGCTTTACCATAACGATTGGCTATATAGCTGATACCACCACGCAGTCCCTTTTCAATGAACTGGAACATATCAATATCAGTCAGGAGCTCTAATTTGATGTCAGTCATCTTCAACATTGCATCCCATGACAAACCAGGAGATGTGAAATAATGGCATGGATCTAGTTTATAATGTCCAAGACATGTTTTCCTAAAGTTTTCGAATACATCAGCTAACATGAGGACGTCAGATGCAAGGTATAAGTCATGGTACTCACCCATATTTTTGAGAGGGAATGTATTCCATACATTTTGGGCATGTTCATAGTCTTCATCTGATATATGTTCATTGTTTGGTATGCTGTAGAATTCTTCTTTCAGCGGTAGCTTTTCACTGAATTTATTGAAACT
The DNA here is from genome assembly GCA_022496165.2 of Catalaphyllia jardinei. NCBI lineage: Eukaryota > Metazoa > Cnidaria > Anthozoa > Scleractinia > Caryophylliidae > Catalaphyllia > Catalaphyllia jardinei. The sequence goes on along the minus strand of CM042746.1, from coordinate 22,825,749 downwards.
GTCCATATAGTCATATGGGTAAACTATTTTTCTGGCCATCAGATCAAGCTCTTGACCTTCAAATACTTTAGAGGTGTATTTTAATGATTCTCTTGGTATATTACTCACTAGTTTTTCTAGACTGGAGCTCATGAACTGGAAACTATCAAGAAAGGTTAGATGATTACCAAGCATGAAAGCCATATACTTTTCCATATTGTTGGGTATGGCATTGATTGTCATCTGTTGCTCTTCTCCTTTCTTATTTGTGTATGTATTCTTCTTGACAATGGCTCCAATCTCTCGCATGATAAAATGAGAGTCATAACCTCTCAAATTATGGAATATAACGGGTATTTTTTATTCTTCTTGGTTTACTCTAAGTTTTAGATTACATTCTTGATGGGCAGAGCCTCTGTATTCACCAGCGATATGGCAGTGGTCTCGAACTCGAATATCTTTATCAGTATATTTTTATCGCAAGTATGACATTCTTCAGCTTTTTGAAATTTCTCTTCATCATCTTTCGTCATTCTCAATGGTTTATTCATCACTCTCTTGCAATATTTGACTTCTTCCAACATGGCTTCCATGAATTTGTACACAGCCTTTTTACCCCTATACGTTTTAGCAGGTTTGCTGTATTTATCGTCATAGCAACAGACAACCTTATAACCGTATCAACAGTCTGTATGCTTCTGGTATGCTTCAGTATATGATTTATCATTCTTAGGTTGACACCCAGATATCTTTTCTGTTATAGCCTCAAAGTCAGCGTAGATTACAAATGGTACGGGCTGTTGTTTGTGGAAGTTGTCGAATTTTAATATGTTGTTATCCTTATTAGGCATTTTTACTGCTTGTGTTCCATTGACTTGAATGCAATATTGTCTTTGTGATTGTTCAAGACTATTTCAGAGCTGAAACACTGAAGGCAATGCATACAGAAGTGCTTCTTTCCCTCATACTTCGTTTTGTTGAACTTAAACCTGTTGAAGTCTTCAATTGATACATAATGTTTATTGTCATTTTTAGTTATCAATAATAAATTCATCTGTCTGTCATATTTTTCTTTTGACACAAAGATGGGATATGGTTGTTTGTTTTCATATCCAAATACATTGACATTGATCTTATTTTGCTTTTCAATTTTATTGTACTGCTTGGTGGTTACTGGGAATTCAATTCCAGAGTAATTTAGTTTATCAGATTTTTTAATTCATTGTGGGTTATTATCTTGAGGATTTAAGCACCTGATGTGGCACCATCTGAAGCATTCATTATCCTCATTTTTCATGTTGATCAATCCCTTTTTACTGTTTCTGAGTTCTTGAGGAAGTTCAATATATGATGAGCCTTTGATTGGTTGATATTGTACAATATTAAGATAATGATTGTCAACAGATTCAATAGTCCAACCGGAACCTTCAGATACCCATTGAGCTATCATGTTCAAGATTTGCTGTTTTGATAATTGTAACGCTTCAGAGATTTCTGTGTTATTGATGATGGTTTGAGGTTTGCTATTGAAGTGTGCGGTTTTATACACTATTTCATTATTCGCTAATTTTTTGAATGTCACCTTGAGTGTTTCAACAAATTTCAGACCTTTCACAGATGTGAGAATGTTTGTGACATGATATTCGATGGCTTTCTTGTGTTTTGTAGTTGTTCAAGCGGGTCTTTGTTGTTATTGATGCTGATTTCAAAAGCCTTTGTGTAGCCTTTCAGAGCTTTGGCAACTTGCTCTATTTTAGTCCTTGGTAATGGGACTGGTTTTTTGGTTCTTGGTAATGGGACTGGTTTGTAATCATCTCTGAACTCTGATGGTGGCTGAATTATGTTGTCTTCATAATCCTGTACCATCTGCTTTACATTCTTGCTTGGAGCTGGAATTGGTTTGTGATCATCCCTAAATTCCAATGGTGGAGGAATGATGTTGTCTTCATAATCCTGCACCATCTGCTTTACATTTTTACTGGGAGCTGGAATTGGTTTTTGTTTGTCTTGTGTTTCAACCTGTTGGTTCATATCGCATGACAACAGTTTCTTGATTTGTGAATTTTGTTTGATTATCAAACTGATCAATTTGGATTTGGCTAGTTTTGAGAGATTGTGCTTGTTCATACCATAGGCTGAGATAATTTTTTCCATAATAATTTTATATAGTGCCAAATCTTTAAGCCTTAATGGCGATGAAATTTTTTGATAAAGATTTAAAGATATGTTATGTAATCTATATTATAATGACAACAATTACAATTAACAAGCGCGTTTATTCTGTTCATCTGATTTATGACTTATATGCTTCAGATAGCAATGGAAATGTAATCAATATCATTAAGAAAGTACCCCACAAAGGGAACAAGAAAAATAATGGTTATTCAAAAGTTTGTGTGAGAAAACATAGTCAATCAGGTCAGAAAACATATCAAGTCCATCGATTTGTTTGGGAATGTTTCAACGGTGTCATACCAGAAGGAAAAGTGATCGACCACATCAATAATAACAAGGAAGATAATCGCTTATGTAATTTACAGCTTATGACACCGCGAGAAAATAGCAAAAAATCAGCAAAGGACCGAGATTACTCATATGTTTCTCAAAATCATAAGAATAGAAAATGTGTCAAAGCTATCAACAAAGATACAAATGAAGTGACATTCTTCAACAGCATGTACGCCATCCAACAACATCTTAAAATAAATGCAGGAATTGTGAAAATGGCATGTGAGGGTATCAATAACTGTAAATCAGGAATATCAAAGAAAGATGGACATTCTTATACATTTGAATATATTAAACAAGATGACTTACCGGACAACCATAAAAAATCGGCTAATAAAAGACAGCGGAGAGTCTCAGATGAGGATAAAAAGAAACACCAAATGGAAGCTGTGAAAAAATGGCAGAAAAAGGAATACCGATGTCCAAACTGTGATAAAGTATACAATAATAGTTATAAATATACTCATAGGAAAAAGTGTAATAGCCAAAAGTAATGATATTTTTGGCTACTGATAGATAGCGGATAACAGTTTTACTGTGATTGTTATACAATATAAATTGTATGTTTTTACAATTTATATCAATTAACAAACCTTTATGACATTTTCATGTATTTCTTAAATCTTTCATTAGAATCCAACTGTTGAAATCATCACTATATCCCTTCCACTTCACTAAAGCTTGTTTCTTCTTATAATCTCTGCGAATGACTTTATCAATGCGGAATACATCCTGTTTGGCTTTTAATAATCCAGGTTCATAGAAACTCCCTTGAATATCTTCACCTCTGAGATCTTTTACTTTGTATGTGATTGGATTAGTGTATTGGATATTATCAACTGTGAACACTTCTTCTGTCCAGTTTGGTGTATAACCCTTGTCGAATACATTCCGTTTGTACTTAGATATTCGGACCTTATCACCTATTTTATATTTTGGTTTCTGTTTTGGTGTTTCCATATCACCATATAGATTGAAGTAAACTGTACCCTCATTCTTTTTCTTTGAAGCCTCAACTGGTGTCATTTTTATGCTTGAATGTTTTGTGTTGTTGTATTGTTTTACTAGTTTAGGTAACATGTCTAGATAAGTTGTATTACCTTGAACTGTGAACTGTTTCCACATTTTGGATTTAATTGTCCTATTCCATCTTTCAACTACTGATGACGTCTCGTCTCATTCTCAGTTGAGTACATATGTATCCCATTTTTCTCTAATAGGTCTTTCACATGTTTGTTATAGAACTCTTTTCCCTTGTCAACCCATAGATATTGTGGTTTTCTGCCTTCCTTGAATATTGTTTTGAATGCTTCAGTGACAGATTCGCCTTTCTTATCTTTTAATGGAATGATCCAACCATGTAAGAAACAGACGTTCGACTTTTATGTGTTTTATTGGGAGTCCGTTGAATCAAAAAAACATGCGTCCACGAGGTCGAGTAATTCTAGAACCTGGGTTATGCACTCACATGTAATTACATTGATTGGCTAATCAACAATAACAAAACCCAAGCAGTACTTAGTTAGATATTAATAAGTCACACAACTTGTCACATCTTCCATTTTTCACAAACAAAGTTTGTGCAACATGTACTGTCATAGATACGGTCTGAAACAAGTTCTTCTTAGGTAGCAAAGTCCTTAAGCCACGCGGGTGGCTTTATTTGACGTTGTGACATCCGTGGCTCAGTGGTTCCATTCGGTGTGGGGCATTCCCCGCGTGGGGAGGTCACAACTGCCTCGTCACTTGTGGAAGTGAGGTCATCTGGGGTAGACATGTCCTGGCAAAGTAGGTTCACTGGATTCTCCTGTCTTGATCAGCTGCCTCCGATTTCTTCTCTATATAGCATTTCCTACTTGCACCCTATAGCTCCGTGGGCCTGCCTTAGCTGTGCACGTTCCCGGACTCCACGTTTCTTCTCCCGGCAGTCTCATGCGTACTGTGTCGCCTATGCTGATTGGCTCCAAAGGTCTGACTTGCTTGTCATAGTAGTAGTGTTGTTGCCGCTGCTTTGTTCCCAGCAGTTTACAAGTGTCTGCTTCAGTTGGGAACGATGGCTGCAGTAGGGAGCCTGTGACCGGGAGGAGTGTCTTGCAATGGCGACCCATCAGACGTTGGGCAGGACTGGTTCCAATTCCAGCTGTGGACGTGTTGCGCCAGTCTAATAGTGCCTGAAACTCAGACACCCCGGATGTCTTGCACTTTCTGAACAGGTTCTTAACGGTATGGACTGCATTCTCTGCCTTTCCGTTTGACTGAGGATAAGCTGGTGACAATGTCTTGTGCTCGAACATCCATGTCTTTGCGAATACTGCAAACTCAGCGGAGGAGAACTGCGGACCGTTATCTGTGACAAGGGCGTCTGGTACTCCAAATCTTGCGAATATCTCTTTCAGCTCTTTGACCAGAGCACGGGTAGTAAGGTTGTTCAGACGAGCTACCTCGATATAGTTGCTGTAATAGTCACTGACCACCAACAATATTCTGTTGTCAAACTCACAGAGATCTGCAGCGACCTTTGCCCAGGGCCTCGCGGTGAATTCGTGTTGCAGCATCGGTTCTTTTCCTTGGCTGTTGCGATGAGCCAAACAGACGTCGCACCTTGAGATGTACTCTTTGATCTCGGTGGTCATGCGCGGCCAATACAGGGTTTCTCTCGCTCGGCCTATGCATCCCTCAATGCCAATGTGTGTCGCATGTGTCTTCTCCATGAGTTCCTTCCTCAGAACTACAGGGACAACTATCTGTTGACCCTTGAAAACGAGCTCATCCTGGATAGTTAGTTTGTCACGTACATCATAGTAGGGGCGCACACTCTCGGGAGTTTGTGTTCTGTTTTCTGGCCATCCACCCCTGATGACGTCTCGTAACTTCTGCTGGACTGGATCATCAGCGGCTGCATTCTTCAGCTGTTGCCAACGGTCGTTTGTTACCGGAAGCCAAACACGGTGGTCTATGCCTTCCAACTCTCTCAAAAACTCGGTGGCATTCACCTCCGGCAGGTAGGCACAACTCAGTGTGTCAGCCAGAAGCATTTCCTTTCCTTTCTTGTACCTGACCTGAAAATTATACTTCTGCAGGTGCAACAGCATCCGTTGCAGGCGCTGAGGAGTTGCAGTTGTAAAGATTGGTTCCAGTGGTTTATGGTCTGTCTCCACATTGGCTAGATCTCTGCCAAAGACATATGCATCAAAACGATCTCACGCGAAGACAATTGCCAGCAATTCTTTTTCTATTTGGGCATAGCGTGTTTCAGCTGGGGTCAGTGCCCGTGAGGCGTATGAAACGGGCTGCCCATTCTGCATCAGCGCTGCCCCAAGTCCAGATGTGGACGCGTCACACTGCAATGTAACCTCTTCCTTGAGGTTGTAATAGCGTAGGACTGGGGTGCGAGTAACCATTTCTTTGAGCTTCTTGAACGCAGTTTGCTGAGCTTCTTCCCAGACCCATAGTGTATTAGACTGTGTTAGGTCTCTCAACAGCTTGGTAATCTCAGAGAGGTGTGGAAGGAACTTGGCAAGGTACTGGGCCAGTCCCAAAAGTTGTTGAACACCTTGCTTGTCTGTGGGAGGCGGCATTTCCACAACTGCTCGAACTTTGGCTGGGTCTACTTGAAGTCCCTGATCCGTTGCCATGTGTCCGATGAATAGCACTTACGATTGTCGTAACTTTAGCTTCTCTGGATTCAGACGGACATTTCTTCCTTCGCATCGCTTGAGGAGTTCCAGCAGCGTTTTGTCGTGGTCTTTTGTCGCTTCCTTGAATGTCTCGCCAAGTCCTACCGCAATGAAGTCGTCTGCCACTACCTCGATGCCCATAAGGCCTTCAATGAGCTCGTGCATTTTCCTTTGGAATACCTCCGGAGCTGATGAAATATCGAAGGGCATGCGCTTCCAGCAATAGTGGCCAAAAGGCGTTTGGAAGGTTGTCAGGTATGAAGATTCTTCATCTAGGTTGACGTGCCAAAATCCATTTCGAGCATCCATGACAGTGAAAACCTTGGTTCCGTGAAGACGTGTTGCAATGTCTTCGACTGTCGGGAGTTGGTAATTCTCCCTCAGTATAGCACGATTCAGGTCTTTAGGATCGAGACAGATACGCAACTTTCCATTTTTCTTTGGGACCGCGACCATGGAACTTATCCATTTTGTGGGTGTGGTGACTTGGGCTATAACACCCTGAGCTTCCAGATCATCTAGTGTTTCCTTAAGCTTCGGCCTCAGTGCCACCGCAATGCGACGTGGGGCGTGTTGTACTGGCAGGACAGTTTCATCCAATCTTATCTTATACTCGCCATCGAGCTGTCCAAGGCCCTCGCCGAAAACCTTTGGAAACTTTGACATTAGCTCTTCCTTGGTTACAGGTGATTTCTGGTCATCTACCGTATACACAGGGAACCCCCTGTGACAGGCTTGTTAAGTAAGTCATTGTCCTTGTACTGAATGATATTCATAGCTAAACATGACTTGAATCCGAGCATTGGACGGATTTCTTCATTGTCTATCAGGCGGCAGTCTAGAAGGAATGGCTTGTCATTTCTCCATACGCGGATACTGACACGACCCATGACTTTGATTTTCGAGCCTCCATAAGCGACGAGTGATGCCTGGGATGCCTCTTGTATTGGTCATAGCTTTCTCCCACATCTTGTGTTCGACGTTTAAATCGGTAGCGCTCGAATGGCACATTTTTTCGTGGTTGGCAATACGTGGTAAATTTTTGTAGCACTGGAGCGATTTTATCCTGGTCGCCTTCTTCGGCCCTGATCCGATGGCCGAAAACCGCCAAAGAATCAAATTGCGGACTCTAAACAATCCCGAATCGTATAGATAAGATTTTTATTCGATCTGAAACAAATAAACAAATAACATTCTTCAACAACAGAACTAACCGAAAATGGGAAAACCACGAAAATGAGAAAACCACGCGGTATTGCACAATTATTAATCCCATGCGGTCGATTACAGAAATTACAGGAACAATCGACCGAAACAAAGCCTACGAAAACGGAAATTAACTTTAAACAACTAACTTACTTCGTGACGGGATTCCAGAGTCAAAATAAACTGTGTAATCCTTTAAAAACGCCATATTCCAAATTATATCGACTCAGCGCAGATCCTTTGACCGCTGCCACTATGTAAGAAACAGACGTTCGACTTTTATGTGTTTTATTGGGAGTCCGTCGAATCAAAAAAACATGCGTCCACGAGGTCGAGTAATTCTAGAACCTGGGTTATGCACTCACATGTAATTACATTGATTGGCTAATCAACAATAACAAAACCCAAGCAGTACTTAGTTAGATATTAATAAGTCACACAACTTGTCACAAACCGTATTTGCTGAATACATCGATAACCATTAGAAGATATCGGTAACCCTTGTTCCATTTACTAAACTGTTGCATTTCAACTAGATCACTTGCCCATATTTCATCAATATGATTTGTGATTACACGCCGCCGAGTGAAGTTCCGTTTTATGGGTGTATGTAACTCATCTGCTAATTTTTCTTGCCAGTTTTCCTCACTCGACGGCTTTTCCCGTTTTTTGGATTCTTAACACCCATACCTAATTTGGACTTAGCTGCTATGGCGTTCCTAGCCACAGTATGACCCCATTGTCGATCTTTCCAAGGAATTGCATCGAGAGCTTTGACCATCTTACGATCGGCTTCATTTTTGCACTTCACTTGATCACCTTTTGGTTTATTACCACAAACTGAGTAATCAACATCATGCTGCATACTGACTGCATCTGTTCGACCCGTTGGTTGTTGATATATCTCAAGTATCTGACCAGTGTTGGGATCATACCTCAGTTGCTCTTCAAGAGGGTTACCAGGGCCTGTATATTTATGCCCAGGCATCACAAAACCCTTCTTAGGCGCTACTTTCAATATAGCCTTGTGAATATCCAGCCCTCCACCATAACCTTTCCATTAAATCCATGAGTTGTATGATCTACTGCCTCCAGCATCTTTGTAAGCCTTATATTGTCTCTTGTATTCAGCAACCAAGGCCCTACCCTCTTTTGCACTCACTTCAGGTCCTTTGAACAATCCAGGTGCTGTGACAACATTCCAAGCTTTCTTCCAATCAACAAACGGAAATGGTATTGGTAATCCTTTTCCTATCTGATAGCCCTCAGCTTGTGAGGGCTCAATCAGTTTCCCGACTTTCTTCCTTTACCCGATATCTTTTTTGACATATCATCAGTGACTGAATTAATGATTTGGTCTAAATACTTTTGTCCAATTTCTTTCATCTTCTTTTTGGCAGTCTCTGATTTTATTGCTTCACCAGCTTTATTTCTACCTAAGTTGAAAAGTCCTTTAGCACCTGATGCCAATCCTTTAACAATAAGCTCATCAAATCCCGATCCTTGTTTCCCACTCTTCACGAATTTGGTTTTTGTTATCCCACATTCAGGACAAGTGCATTTCATCATGGTTCGACCATTTTTGGTTTTGGTATATTGTTCACTACCTGGAATGCATTCAGTTTGTTTCTTCTGTTTTACACAATATTATTTTACCATTTTATATATAATTTAGATATTTTTGAAGTAATTGATGATAAATCTATGATTGACACTTGTGTCTGACATATCGAATGTAGCATTATGCAGTGTATCAAGAATGGATCTTCCTTTCTGTCTTTCCAGTAGATAGTATAAACACCAATACCCACATAACACTGAATCACGTTCTTGTATCTCATCCGTTGAATATACTAATCGTTTTCCACTAGTAGCCATATATTTCTTAACCTCTGATGGCATATTCAATCCAAAAGAGTCAAAGTATTCACAAAACCTATCAATGTTTCTATAAGCTACCCAATGGGTGCCAGGTCCGATGTGGTTATCAAGATTTACTATCCCACATTCTTTATTTTTCATTTGTGATGGTAATGCATCCTTGCTGAAAACACCTCTGAAGTATTTTATACCAAGTTGTTTTACCCAGTCCATCAAATCATGATTTGATAATGGTTTATTTACAAAATAGCTCCTATCAATGGAATTTGATTGAATGGGCTGTTTGGTCCAAATATTAGACCGTTTCCTTTCTTTTTTGGAGCTTTCTTTTTTTTTCCCCAAGGCCAATTTGGTTTGGCCAACTACCAAAGAATGGTGGTGGTTGATATGGCGTCATAATTCCATGATTTCCACCATCCTTTCTCATATCCATTTTGGGAACATATACAGGTATCGATCTTCTTGGTCTTGATTTTTCAACATGCAAACCTCTTCCAGTCAAAGCCTTTAACACCATTGGAATCCCGATACTAGCAAGCAAAGTGCCAAGGAAGCCACCTGATTGTGTTTTTGTTGGTTTTATACGGACACCTGAACCTGATTGAAGGGCATCCAATATATCTTTCTTTTGGTTTGCGGTTAGAAGATGCTTGTTTGTGATGAGCTTGTCAATCTTATTCTGTGGTATAAGGAAACCTCCTGTCTGTACCCCTTTTCCAGATATTTTTTTGACAATTTGTTGTGCGCCTTGACTAGCTGCTCCAGCTAATGCCGCTAATCCCATAGTCTTTGCAATAGTTGGTCCGAATGCACGTGCAAGAGCCAGAGCTGAAGTTAGTATACTTCCACCGACTTGTTTTCTGATATTGGTCTTGGACAGCTTAATATCCATACCTTTATTCTCTTTCCGATTCTTCTCCAATCTCTTAACCATTGCTGGGACGTATAAAGTGTCATTCCCACTGAGAGAGTCATTTGTAAGTCTGATTACAATGGTTTCCCTTTTATGGTAAGCATCAGTGATATTCTTCTTCTGATTTTCTGATAGTTTCACCTTTATTTCAAAAAGCTGAGTCATTTTTTCGTATATAATATATGTTATATAATTCCTTCATCATATAACATATCTTATTGATTTATGTCGGCTTGAAACTTAGTATTAATTTGTCGGCTTGGACCTTAGTATCAATTTTCCGTCAATCTTATTCAACTCAACATCCTGTTCATAAAGAACAAGTGCATAACATGAGTATGCTGTAGCAGTTTCATCGCTTAGTTCATAGTGAAAAGTCATTTTAGTCATACCATCTTTGATATCCAATGGTTGTTTTGTCATGTCTAAGTAAATTAACGGGAAAATGGTATTAAAGTTGTTCCTATTAAGTAGAGTATCATTGGCATATTCACTATTAGCGTGAACATATTTCATAACATCTCGGAATACACGTGTTGGTTCTTCATTTGGTTTGTATTGAACTTCTGGATATCTTTTTCCATTTCCAATTTTGAGATAGCAACTGGTTAATGGTCTGGGATCAGTAGAGACGCTGAAAGTGTTGAACAAGAATTTATTAGCTGTCTGTGAATTGATATTTGCATCATTGATTATATAAACAAACACATGTCTTGGTCTATATATTCCCGTTGAAATACGGAAGTCACCAACCCTCTGCTGTGTTGAAGTTTGTTTAACAATTAATTCTCTGATATAGGCCCATCTTCTTGGTTCTTTAATATTGACATATTTATCATAGTACAATTTAATCCCATCTGGATTATAAATCATACGAGGGATTATCAGCTCAAATTTAGTAACGACCACAAGAGCAGCATCAGCAGCAGCATCAGTGCCTGCTACCCTCCAGACAAGACTGTTATCACTCTCAGGCTCCACTGATATATCAAATCGAGCATTTGGAAGAATTTCATTATGGAGACCCTCGAAAAAGCTATACCGATTCAGTGGTATTTCCGCATTCACCTCAGCATTATCAGCAAGTTTCGCTTTTCTGGCAGCAAATCCTGAATTGTAATTGGCTGCAATTGGTATGGCCACAGCAGCCCCACCACCATCAACATTCAAAGTTCCGAATTTATTAATACCAGTATTTCTTATTGTGTCTAGATAGAAGAACTCATTAGTCCCTTGACTTTTTGAAAAACCTGTTGAATATTCAAGTAAGTTTTTGATATTTGTCGGTTGGTTAGCATCTTGACAATCATAAACATCAACACTACTCATCTTGACTTTTAATTTCTTAATAAGAGATAAGGCAGAATTGACAACCCCAGTTCGAACATTAGCAGCAATATTCCCTCCATTTGCCTTAAGCTGTAATTTGAAATTAACATTGAACCTGGCATGATACCAATCAAAGGGATTTGATTCTCCTCTACTGTCAACAACAAAATTATGACCGGTTTTTCTTTGTTCAATACCGGGACCAGGAAGGTCTAACGCTGTCTCAAGTCTGAAAACAACATCTTCATATCTTTCCAAATATTTCGGATTTCGAAAATTCACCATATAGTAATAGATTAGATAAATTTCCTTCTTCTAAGTTTTCCACCTGAAAGTATCTGATTCACTCTATCATTTATCTCCTGAGTGGTCAATACTTTCGGTTTCGATGGAGTTCCTATCATGATTGATGGAGTTGTTGTGTTGTTATTGCTTAGAAGCTCAACTATCCTATCACCACCTTTCCAGCATAATTACCAGTTGTTGTAGCTGCCTTTTTTGTTGCATTTTTGGCTGCTTTTCTAAGGATTTTACTTCCAACTGATTTGAAGATACCATTTATACCTTTACCATATATTTCTCCAGTATAGATATTTTTATTCACATACCTACCCAGATCTGGATCATAACGTTTCTTGAATTCACACTGACTCATATATTATAATGTTATATTAAATCTATGTTGATTGTATAAAAATTTCAATATGCCAACCTATCCCATTCAAATCAATTGGTTCCCCGGATGTGTCAGTAACATAAAACCAAATTGAAGATATCAAATGACTTGATATCGGGCTATATGCAAGAAAACGAGGATGGTACGTAGATGGAAGAGATCTGACAAGATTATCAACAGGAATAACAGCAATTGTGCTTGAAGATTGACCATCAGTGATGCTATCTGTTACTTTGTCACAATTAATATGTATTTCATCCACTCCTCTTGTGATATCAGGGAGATTAGTTCCATATTCTGTTTTTTTAATAATTTTTGAATCAAAGCCAATCAGTTTTCTGAAATCTAAATTTGTTAGATCTAATTGAAAATTATTTTCTAATTCAACCAAACCTCAATAAGTGGATAAGATAAAATACAGATTGATGCCATACTTTTCTTCATCACCATCCTCAATAACATGCCCTTTATCCTTCATGTACTTTTTAATGTATTCATCAATGTCATCATAACTGTACATACCATCAACAAATGTGATTGTTTCCCAATCTGTGCCACCATTATGACTGTATTTTATTTGATTGTTACCATATGATTGTCTGATATTGTACCAATTGTAAGTCATGGTTAAGGATTACACAGCCAGCTCATGCTTCATGTCATAAGATAGCTCAATGGGAATATTGAATCTGCAAGTGAAATCATGACTCAAACTTACACCATACTTTTTGTTACGTTTCCGCTTGAAATAACTAGCACAAAGGTAGTTGGAACGAAAAACTTTAATGAAGTGAAGTCGTTTAGCATATATGATTGGCTAAACGAGTCACGTGATAAACGTTGCGTGACATAGTAACGTTACACCTTTCCTTCTTTAAAGAACTGAACTGTAACAAGTGTAAACACATGCAGGAAAACTTTCCAAAAAAATCTGAACATATTCTTTCAAGTAGCTAGGAGGACGAACAGAGCGTCCGCTACGAGTAACTGCACTGTTCTTCTGACACTCAGCTGATGATGGAGTGGGCCTGGTAATTGCTGGTCCTTGGCCTGTTTCCTTACTGCGCAAAGGTGTTAGGTCTCCTGTGCTGTTCTGTGCTGGTGCTGCTGATGGTTCTGTGTAGACTTCAGGTTGTGGACAGTTTGTAACTGGACTTGGAATTTCAACATCAGCCTCTTTAGCCATGAACTGTTCCTTCGACTGTCGAAGATGTCTGCGGTTTCGTCGGAATAACTTGCCATCTTCAGTTCTAACAGCATAGGATCTGACATCCACTTGTTGTTGGACTTGGGCCTTGGCCCACCTCTGCTTTCCATCTGAGGCTTGTGGCTTCATGCGCACTACATCACCCTCATTAAGACTTGGAAGTTCTTTAACATTTCGGTTGAAATAACGTGTCTGAACTTCTTTCCTTTGCAGCTTTCTCTCTCTGACATCTCTCACTAGCCGGGGTTCCAGGAGTTCTTTTGAAGTCGGCAACAGTGTTCTGGTACGCCTTCCGAACATCCGCTGGGCAGGTGAACTCTTCATGCCTTCGGTCTGGGTGTTCCGCCAGTCAAGCAGGGCAAGCTGAAAATCTGAGTTGGTAGTGGCAGCTTTCTTCATCAGATTCTTGGACGTCTTTACTGCATTTTCAACTTTACCGTTGCTTTGGGGGTACTCGGGTGAACTGGTAACGAGTTCAAATTCATGCAATGCGGCAAAGGCTGAGAATTCATTCGAATTGAACGGTGGACCATTGTCACTGTGGAATGTGTCTGGAATTCCATGCATGGCAAGCGTTTCTTCAACTTTCCAATCACTGCAGCTCCTGTTTTTGCCTTGTGTAGCTCATCGATCTCGAAATAATCTGAGAAGTAGTCGACTGTGCAAAGGTAATCACGGTTGTTGAATGTAAATATGTCGCAGCCAATCTTCTCCCAAGGGCGTTGTGGGATTTCATGGCAAATTAAAGGCTCTTTCGGCTGAGCAGGCTGGAAGGTGTTGCAAGTTTCACATTTTGAGATAAAATCTTCCAGTTCTCTGTTCATGTTGGGCCAATACACGACTTCTCGTGCCCTTCGCAGACATCCTTGAATACCGATATGGGATCTGTGGAGCTTTTCTTTGATCTTGGGTCTCAGGCTTGTAGGGATGACGCACTTTGGACCCTTGAAAATGACACCATCTTGAGCAGCCAACTCATCTCTGATATTGAAGTAGTGGCGGAGCTCTGTAGGTAAGCTTTCTCTCTGGCTAGGCCATCCATTCAGAATCACAGTTTTCAGAGATTGCAGAATAGCATCTTTAGCAGTCTCCTCACGGATTTCTTGGATCTGTGGCTTGGATACTG
>CM042746.1:22803747-22806247 GCA_022496165.2 Catalaphyllia jardinei | reverse complement strand
TATTAATATATGGGAATCTTCAATGACAGTACAAATAATGATCATCATGGTCATGTCAAAATCGATAATGAAGGGCCGGCAGGTCTGGCAGGACCAGCTGGTGTTGGATTCAAATTAACTGATGATGGTAATTATGATATTGATGGGAAGCGATTAACCAATATTGGTGAGTTCACCAGCGACAATGATGCTGTCAGTTTGAAAGTGTTGAAAGAACATACCAAAGTCAGTCAAAACAATTATTATTTACAACCAAGTTTCAAAATTTACAAAGAATTTGGTGACAAAAGCCAATTAGAAGTAGGAACCCCCCCAAATGTACCATCAAACCATTTCTTTCAAAATCATAAGATGCATAATGATGCTTATATAATTGAGAAAGAAGGTGATGATACTGGGTTTGGTGGAGACGCATGGTCCAGTATAAAAATGAAAGGTAATCAATTAGATAGTGGTACTTATACCTCTGTTTTAGAAACATTTGTCATTAGTGATGCCGGTGGTTTTCTTGTTGATGATACAATAATTTTTAATGTCCATGGTGATAGTCATTATACTATGAACACATTTGATAGTGATAAAATTGATAGTAATTATACTAAATCAATTATTCCATTCACAACTGATGGAAGAGCTGGAGTAGATGATGGGATGAAATTCCAAATAAGATATTATGGTTCTCATTACAATAAAAATATAAAATTTCTATTTTATTCAAGAGTGATAAAAGGTAAATACTCAACAACTTTCAATCACGCCATTTTGATGTCAATGATGTCCAGGATAATCACAAGATTCTATATTTTGAGAGTTTGAATCTGAATAGTAATCTCATCAACGGTTTGGGTGATCCTGTGGATGACTCTGATGCTGCAAATAAGAAGTATGTTGACACTGAAAACGTTAAGCAGGATATTGCTATTGCTGATAAAGCCACCAAATCATATGTTCAATAAAAAATTGTCTGGTATACCAGCCACGAAATTTACATTCTTCACAAGTACTTGACAATTTTTTATTGCATATAACTCGTGAACTTGCGGTTGGGAATCCTTTTGCAATAGAGGGCCAGACTGCTAACATCTTGACTTCGCGAACGGGACTTTGAGCGCGATGCTCAACAAGTTTGCTGGAATTCGAAAAGTATCTGATGAGTCTCTTAGCCGAGCCAAAACGCCGCGTCATACCAGCCACGAAATTTACATTCTTCACAAATCATATGTTGATGGTGAAATAGCAAAAGTCCATGTTGATTCCACACCATTACTTCCAAGAGACGGCAGTAGAAAAATGACTGGTGATTTAGACATGGACAGAAATAATATTCTTTACGTTGACAATTTAGATGATCACAAGGTCGACGATGC
This sequence comes from Catalaphyllia jardinei, assembly GCA_022496165.2. Lineage (NCBI taxonomy): Eukaryota > Metazoa > Cnidaria > Anthozoa > Scleractinia > Caryophylliidae > Catalaphyllia > Catalaphyllia jardinei. The sequence goes on along the minus strand of CM042746.1, from coordinate 22,804,880 downwards.
TTATGAAGATATAGTCAAAGATTTGAGAAGTGTCGTCAATAAAGGATATCTTAATTCAAATTTTCTCAAAAACGATAGATAAAAATGGTGAAGAGTATTATGATCTCAAACAGAATATAATAAAAAACACTGAACCTTACTATGATGGACTTTTTGATAATAACAGTCTGGTTAGTAAAGCTTATGTGGATGCTGAAATCAGTAAATTACCAAACTCTCCCGCAAATGTCTTGAAATTAGATGGAAGTAAAGCCATGACAGGTGCTCTGAATATGGGTGAAGATGATGGAGAAAATCCAAATTATGATCAAATAAAATACAAAGCAGTCAATTTTGAGTTGTTAAAAAGTACCAGAGATTATGTAATCTGTGAAATAGCAATTACTGAAGCAGATATACTTCCAAAAGATGGTAGTGAGGCTATGGAAGGTGATTTAAATATAGCCAATCACAGTATCATTAATCTCAAAGATCCACAACCATCAGACAGTAGTTATGCAGCTTCTGTTAATTTCGTTAACAAAACTGTCAATGATAGTAATACAATTATAGATGGTATAATTGATAAGAAAATAAATGATAGTAATACAATTATGGATGGTATAATTGATAAGAAAATAAAAGATAGTAATACAATCGTAAAATTAATTATTAAAAAAAAATTAATGGTATAATTGACAAGAAAATTAAAGTGTCTGAAACAGATTTCATTGAATCAGTTGAAAGAGAAAATGTCTTCAAAAGAGTGATGGATAATGACGAGTTTAAAGAAGATGATAGTGATATTCACAAAATTGGAGTCCAGAATAAAAATTTTCATTTGGTAAATAAAAAGACTTATGAGTTCAAGATTGATTTTGATTCAGATATTGGTTTCAATTGATTTGGTATATTTACCCACCGGCTCTTACACAATGGTTTATGAAATGTATATGGAAGATGGTATCACCATTGATGAAATAAATGCGTCAAGTGGAACACTCTCTGTGGGAAAGATCAATTCCAGAATAGATGGAACCAAGACACAAAGTATCATCCATTTTTCAAAAAATGTTTTAAACCCTAGTTTTGATGATCTGGATATCGACATCAAATTGAAAAGTAAAACTAATCCCCAAACTACTATTTATGTT
>CM042746.1:22770820-22792048 GCA_022496165.2 Catalaphyllia jardinei | reverse complement strand
TCAAATCTTACTCTGAAAGGCTAGCTGAACTTAACTGGTCAACATTGAAGTTCAGAAGAAAATATCTTTGCTTGGTTCAACTTTACAAGATAATTCATGGTTATTCTGATGTGGATTATACCAGATATATTGATCTGTCTGGCCCAACTAGAACTAGAAGGAACCATGACTTTAAAATCAGGCCTAGAGTGGTTAGGACAAACTATTTTAATGTTTCTTTTTTTAACCGTTATGTTAATAATCAATTAGAGCTGACGAATCGTCAAGACTTGTTTCCATGAAATGTTTGAACAAACAAATTGAGATTTTGCCATTTTTAGTTACAAAAGGTAACTTGACACTTTTGTTTTTCATGTCGGAGAAAATCATTCACACGAAATGTTTGCTATTTTTAGTTTTAAATGGTAACTTGACACTTTTGTTTTTGATATGGAAGTAAATTCAATTGGAGCTTACAAGTTGTTTTTAGGTCTGCAGTAGCAGTTTATAGTCTTATTTGATGACATTCATTTCAGTTCGATATTTTTTAAGATAAGAGGTATGAGAACTTTTCAAATGTTCTTTGAAGACTGCATGGGGTCAAGTTAAAGTGCAAGATAATTGAATCAGACTTTCAACGTATCAGAAAGTTTTTTCTCTTTCTTCTATTTTCGGTGAAGTAGTGTTGTTTTGTAAAAAGGGTAACTTAAGTATTTTTGAGCAAAAATTCCTCTTGGGGTTGAAAGGGCTATGAGATCGGTGAGTGACGGGGAGTTATGCATGTGTATGTGTCGCACCAATCAAAGTGTTGGTTGTATCAAAGTACGAATCAAATTGTCTGTTAGAAAATAAGATGATATCCCATCAATGTCATCTATTTAATTCTGCCATCTCCGTAACCTTTCAAGTCATAAAAAAATATCTCTCGCACGCCTTGCATGCCTATGTTTCAACATGGAGATTGGGGGATTTGCCAACATAGTTTGTGACACACCTGTAATGGAACTTATGGTTGAGTCAGGGAGGTTGCAAACTGTGGTAGTGATGTTTGCTTAGGAATCAGATGTCAACAACTGGTAAACCTGTAGTGACTAAATGCCAGCTGGCAGCCAAGAATGCCCAACAGTCTGAAGTTCACAAGTTTTCAGTGTTATTCAAACCTCTTGAGAGTATTCTGTTTGTTTCAAAATACCAAGAAAATTCCAAAAATCATTTAGTTATCTAGTTGACGAGTATTCAGGAGGTTGAGCATACTACATGACTGGTCGGAAAAAAATTGTTACATGATCTTTATGGAAAGACTTTAAACCCCTGGCGAGTATTCTATGTTTATTTAGTAGAATTCTACTTGTATACTAATGAGATTGGCTGAGCTAATCCTATACTATCAGCCATAAGAGTGCAGTGGTTGGAGGGTCATTTTTGGTTTCACAAAGATTTAAATGAACATGCACACAACTTCAATCCACCGTAAGAAAAAAAGATGGTGGCTGTACATTTTACCACAATACCTTGCGAACCAAACTTAGCCCACTGGGCATGTAGAAAGGTATGGTTTAATGGCGGTCATTCCTATACTAACAGCATTGCTCTTGTCGAGTTTGAATGACCTACAATTTTTCTGTGTTTTTATAGGCTCTTTTAGAGTTTTCGTGGGCAAAGCATTGTAGGTAAATGTACCAGTCGCCATCTCTTTCCTTACGATGGATTTCAAACAATTCAGTTCGAGCAATCTTTCCAAGGTGCAAAGTTTAATAATACAACAAGCAATAATTAGAAACTGTTATTTAAAGTAAATTTGATAGAATTCTACCAAAACAATAGATTATTTGCTCTCGATTTCTATGAAATCTTGCGCTCATAATCTAATTGTTAATTAGATTACCACCTTGAGATTTCCATCACACATAGAAATTGACAGCAAATGATCTAATTGTTTTAATTAGTATAAATCTACTATTCATTTAAAACTTCACAGACACTTTGAAAATGCCAAGGGGCTGTCATTTTGTTAACAAGCATACTTCTATGCTACTCACTATCACAGAATAGATGATGAGTAACATAGCCGATCAGAGAATGGCATTCGTGAAAGAGTGCTAGTAGATCTACCAGTACACTAAAACTTGATAGAAATATGGTACATGTCCCCTACTTGTTAAATAGAATTGCCAAACTACTCTGAAGACTGTCTTGGTCATGCAGTGTATGAATATTCTGTGCTTGGGCATACTATACCATTGCCGTGGTCATAGTTTCAAATGGACTAAATGCCTGGCAGTAAGAAATTGTTAGAGAATATCAAACAAACCAGGCCTCTGGCAGAACATTTTCCTATTCTGGAAAAAAACTGTGTCATAAATATTTATTTTACTAGCATAACCACATTCCATGTTTAAAAAAATAATAATAATTCCTATTTCACGGGTGCTACGCGGTTCCCATATATATATCCATACATTTGAGCATTTACCGCGACTCACTATCTAAATTACTCCGACCTACTCGACCTACTCCGACCTACTCCCGTAAAATCAAATCCGGAGGTCGTGCGTTCAAGCCCCACCGAGGTCAAATTTTCTTTGGCCGGTGGGGACTCCCAAATTTCCTTTAAAAGGGTAATAACCTTAGGGGATTTGGTGTATCGGCAGTATTGCCTACTTCCGGAACCCAAACATGTTTTAAAAAAATGATAATTCCTATTTCACGGGTGCTACGCGGTTCCCATATATATATCCACACATTCCATTTCTACTGCCTTAAATTTACAGACAGGATGATTTAAAAGAACACTAATTTATTGTTTGTGGAAATGCTGGTGTCAAGTCTGCCCTTGAGCACATGGTCATCCAGTTTGTTAGTTCAAGTGTTGGCATAATTTATGGTGATCAGTAGAAACAAACAGGGTCAGAAGTTCAAGTGTACCCAGTTCAGTTTCTGCAGAGATGCATGTTGATCAAGCTTTAAATGACTATAAAAGCTACAGATTGAAATGGAAACTGAATAACATGAAGTCAGTGCACAGGTTTCTCGGGCAGTAATCCTGAAGCTCTGCCAGACCTCTATTTGTTTCATTCATCAGTATGACCTGTAGCTTCCTTTGATATCAGGGCTAGGGGCATTGTTTCCGTTGTATCATCTATTGTTTCGTTCTCCAATCACAGACCGCATCTGGAAAGCTACAGGCTTGCTCTTCTCGGTGGCATGTTGTGTGTGTACACCTTTTTTGAGAAAGAACTCCCTACAAAACCATTTTTTATTGTGGATAATGGTAGTTCAGAGTTTTTGGATTGAAGCAAAGGTAGGAAACCCACCAGAGGACATAAATTATAACGACTTTCCCTTCTATACTCCAAAAGGGGTCACCACCTTATCGTGGTGGGGTGGTTTGTGTGTCTCAATGACCCCTAGAGCTATGTCGGCTGGAGTCTTGTACTCCTGGTAGGGTCACCCATGCCGAACAGGTCGAAGGGTAGAGACCAGACGAAGTGTGATCCCCTGGTCCTCCAGGTTGGGGGTTGAGCTACAGGCCAATCCCCTGTTCTCGGAAAAAAACAACGGATTACAGAAACCGCAACTCATCAGATTCGAATCAATGATGGCGAAGCCGTGGCTGCTGACGGACAACCAGCCGGAAGCACCAGGACGTCACTGGGTAAAAGCCTACGGGAAGCTCAGCGACCGATGAGGTCAATGGCGACGCCAAAGTCAGTTACCCGGATTGGGTGCTGGAATGTACGCACGATGTATATAGCAGGTAAAGCCACACAGGTGGCGAGGGAGATGGATAGATACCAACTAGACGTGCTGGGGATCAGCGAGACAAGATGGACAGGGGCTGGACGGGTCACTCTCGCTAACGGCAGCACCTTGTTGTACGCTGGAGAGGAGGAAGGACACCAAAAAGGTGTGGCATTGATGATATCACAGGAGGCGCAGAGAAGCTTAATGGAAGGGATGCCTGTAAGCAGCAGAGTGATCAGCGCAAGGTTCTATTCAAGATTCAAGAAGATCACCATCCTCCAAGCGTATGCGCCAACAAACGATGCCACACTAGAAGAGAAAGATGACTTTTATCACCAATTACAGACAACAACGGACAGGTGCAACAAAAATGACATTGTGATCGTCATGGGTGATATGAATGCAAAGGTGGGAGACGATAACAGCGAGATGGAGGAGGTTATAGGGAGACACGGGTTAGGGAGCAGGAACGACAATGGAGAGAGGCTGTGCGAGTACTGCTCCATTAACGGCCTTGTCATCACCGGAACATGCTTCCCCCATAAGGACATACACAAGGCCACGTGGGTCTCCCCTGACGGGCAAACAAGGAACCAGATAGACCACATCATGATAAGGAGAACATGGAGGACGTCAGTCACTGACACTAGAGTACAGCGAGGAGCAGATGCAGCTAGTGACCACTACCTCGTAGTAACGAAACTACAGATGAAGCTCCACAAAGACCCAAATAGGAAGAAGATCAAAGCCAGGTTTGACACACAAAAGCTGGATAGTGCGATGTTTAAAGAGAGGTTCAACATCGAGTTAAGCAACAGGTTCGAAGCACTAGAGGTAGAAGAGGACGTGAATGACGACTGCAGCCAGATAGAGAAAGTGCACACAGAGACTGCACGGACAAGGTGTTGGGAAGGGTGAAGAAAAGGAGCAAGCAATGGTTGAGGGATGACACATGGAAGGCAATAGAGGAAAGGAGGCAGATAGGAAATAAAATTGACAGCACCAGATCAGAGCGTGTCAAAGGAAGGCTGCGCATAGAGTACAGGCTGAAGGACAGAGAAGTGAAGCGCAGGGCAAGAGAGGATAAGAGACACTGGACAGAAGAGATCGCTAAGGAAGCTGAGAGATCTGCTGAGAAAGGACGCACAAGAGAGCTGTACCAGGCAGCAAGAAGACTAACTAATAAGAAGATGAGACAAGCCGCTGCCATAAAGGATAAGCATGGAGAAGTAATCAAGGACAAGGAGGTGAGACTTGAGAGATGGGCGGAGCACTTTGAAGAAGTGCTTGTGAGGAAGGCGCCTTCGAACCCTGTAACAGATGAGGAGACAGTGGCAGAGGAGATGAGGGAGATGGACACAGCAGAGATCAGGGAAGATGAAGTCAGACAAGCCCTAAGGAAGACGAAAAGTGGAAAGGCACCTGGAATGGACGAAATACCCGCAGAGTTGCTGAAAGCAAGCGGCGACACAGCAGTACAAGAACTGACAAGACTATACAGGAAGATATGGAAGGAAGAGAGAATACCAGATAACTGGAAGAAAGGCATCATCGTCAAACTACCAAAGAAAGGGGACTTGAGCGAATGTAAAAACTGGAGAGGAGTAACACTGCTGCCAGTAATGAGCAAAATCATGGGCCGAATCATAATCGATCGGATCCAACGGGGAGTGGAGGAGGCCCTCAGAAAGGAACAGGCGGGATTCCGTAGGAATAGGAGCACAGTGGAGCAGATCTTCGTTCTCCGCAACATCATGGAGCAGGTGAATGAGTGGAGAGCCGGACGCTGTACACACACTTCATTGACTTCGAGAAGGCCTTTGATTCGATCCATAGAGAAAGCTTGTGGAAGATCATGAAGTCGTACGGCATACCTGAAAAGCTGGTGAAGATGGTTAAAATCATGTATGAGGATTTTGAGTGTACGGTAATGGATGACGGGGAACAGACGAGGTGGATCAAGATCACGACGGGAGTCAAGCAAGGGTGTGTTATGTCAGGATTTCTCTTCCTCATAGCAATAGATTGGGTGATGAGAAAGACGACACACGGGCATAAGAATGGAATACGATGGAACTTCACCAGCGTATTAGAAGACCTTGACTTCGCAGACGATATTGCTCTGATCTCGTCAAAGTACGAGCATATACAGAGCAAGACGGATCGATTGGTGGAGAACGCTGGGCGTGTAGGACTGAAGCTTAATGTGGCAAAATGCAAGATGATGAGATCGAATGCAAGACGGCAGGACAGGGTCAAGATTGGAGAAGATGAAGTCGAAGAAGTGGAAGAATTCGTATACCTCGGAGCAACGGTCAGGAAAGATGGTGGTGGAACTGAAGATATTAGGAACCGACTAAATAAAGCAAGAAGGGCGTTCTATAACCTAACCAAGATATGGAGGTTACGGAGCATAGGATGCCAAACGAAGATCAAGCTGTTCAAGACGCTAGTACGCCCAGTACTACTCTACGGATGTGAGGCGTGGAAAATGACAAAGGTGGAGGAAAAGAAGATGGACGCATTTCAGTTTGTGTGCCTCAGACGAATCCTCGGAATTCGGTGGCCACAGAGAGTGAGCAACGAGAGGATAGGGGATATTACAGGAATAAATAAGACCAGTGATGAGATCCGCAGGAGGCGCTGGAACTGGATCGGGCACGTCTTGAGAAAAGATGCAACCGACAACTGCAAAGTAGCGTTAGGGTGGCAACCAGAAGGGAAACGGGCAGTAGGCCGACCAAAGACCACGTGGAGACGAACCGTGGAAAATGAGCGAAAGAGTGCAGGGTGGAACAGCTGAAGAGAAGTCAAAGTCATAGCGGAAGACAGAGTGGGTTGGAAGACGAGGGTTGCGGCCTTATGCGCCTTCTGGCGCGGAGAGATCTAAGTGCTAAGTGCTTCTATACTACCATTAAACACTGAAGTTCAATCAACAGTGGTCCCGGGACAGTGGTAAACTCAAGCTACGCATATTGACCTAGTTTTCATATCTGTAGGATGACCTTTCTTGATTGATTGATTGATTGATTGACTGATGTCTTTAATGAACCATAAGATACAGAATACATTATCCTATGTTACATAAACAAGAACTGTGTACGAATTCAGTGCGCCTGTAGCTATCCAGACAAGGTCTGTGATTGGAGAACGAAACAATAGATGATACAACAGAAACAATGCCCCTAGCACTGATAACAAAGGAAGCTACAGGCCATATGGATGAATGAAACAAATAGGTCTGGAAGAGCTTCAGGACTACTGCACGAGGAAATTGAAACAGCTGTAGACGTACAATGGAAAGATTCCCACATATATATAGTTCCAGCTGTGCATAAAGTAAATCGCTTCCGAATCAGCTTTAAGTGACAGTGATAAGAAACTACACAGTTAAACAGCCTTGCTGTTCCCTTTAAATTTGAGCAAGTGTCAATCCTCTCAATGTCTAGACTCACTCTACATGCCACTACTTATGTACTCTTACAACTATGTCTCCAGAATATTTTTTTATTTTGTCAAAATTTAAACTTTGGTTATAAATTTTAGCCCAGTTACAATACCTGCCAACTTCTTTTCCTATCCAAATAAATGAGATTTTTTTTTATACTGGGAGTGGCAAGATTATGAAAGATGACTACACCATGCATAAAGACATCTGAAAATTTCCAAGGACATACAACATTCTAAAGATTCCCTGAGTTCTCAAGCAACATGCAAAGAAAGTCCTGTCAAGTCCAGTAGCCTGGGGCTATACTGTCAAACTGCTGGATTCTATCATTAAGTGTTTGCCCGACAAGCGAATGAAGAATTTTTGAGGAAATTCATATTACAGAAGTACTATAGTAAGAGATCAAAGCAACAGTATTTTTTATTATAACTGGTAATTCAATTTTAAATGAATCAATCTTGCTGGCAAAAAAAAAAATAGAGTGAGAAGGACTAAAGTTCAGGGTTGTAAATCCTACTTACAGCTTACAAGAAAGCACAAACAGAAATTGTTTTTCTTTACATCCTGTCCCCAAAGACTCTTGTTAATAACATCTAATGCTACCATATAGTTGACAAACTCCTTGATGACACGACCAATTTTATTCTTACATTGGTTCAAAAAAGGGAGGCAGTATGGCCGAGGGGTTAATGTGTCAGATGTGAAATCTGTAGGTCGAGGGTTCAAATCATGTTCTGACCACTTGCCCAGAGTACAACTTCTAGGCTGTGTTTGTAAATAGCCAACTGGTCTGCCTCCTGCCAGTAGGGATTCTTAACCTTGTAATGTTTATTTGAATATTAATTTATCACTGTTTGTTGCATTGGTCCTGAAAAGCCCCGATGGGGAGTGGCCAATTACATATACATACATACAAGTTACATATTAAAGTGCCTATGACATGAAAAATAATTGTCACTTTTTGAATTTGCATAATACAAAAATTACAATATCTTTCAGATCAAAAAAGATATTCCAAAAAGAAAAACGCCATTCTGCTTTGTTTTCAAGAAATTTTCAAATAAGTAGGCTGCAATTATGTTTCATTTCATAGGCACTTTAATAAGAGGGGTTTGTCAGTGATGCTGTTCCCAGTTTTCAGCTTTTCATGAAACATTTATTAGACAATGTGGAGACATACCATATTTTAGTATTTAACCTACAGATATGGGATTCACACCTAAGGTATAAGAGTTGGCAGGTACAAGTTAATTAAATGTACCCACTGGTTACTTACATGCCCGCAACTGACAATGAACCAGTTAATTACCAGTAATAATGAATCATGTAACAGTACACAAATAATTGAACTGCTGATAATAATAAACTTCCAAATATACACAACCTGAATGAGGACCATATTGCTACACCTGCTACTGTATATTATGAGAAACAATCTCCTCATCATCATCCTTACCAGTCTCACTAAGTAATGTGAACACCTCTCGAATACTTTACAGAACAGTGTGTAGTATCACAGTACTGAAAGCTCACAAACAACTGCATGGACTCTGATTGATGACCATTGCTGTATTTACATAAGGTAGTTATATTTAATAAATAATGCAGTTGATCAATGCTAAATTTTACAGATGTCTTAAGCTGAACAGTGCATCACTAGTTCGAGCTTTAGCCTTTCAATCAACTGGCTTCTGATTTGACATTTCTCTGTTCAACCCACATTGTGAAAGCCATTCTAAAAAAAGAACAAAACGTATTAGAGAATGCAAAATTATTTAATATAAATAATGACCAAATTAGTGCATGTCTTAATCCATCGTTTACTCATCTTATTGAATCAACATCTGGACTACTACTGCCCATGATTTTAAATCTTGATTGGGCCTTGTTTGTGTTTTGAGCACTTTCTTTGAAGACTGGAGTGCAAGACAATCTTCTTTTTCACCATATACACAGTTTTTTTTTACACTGATACAAATTATTTACACTAATACAGTATTTGAATTTTACATAGTACTTATCTGTTAAGTTTAAAACCCGCACAAACAAGTACGGTAATCACATACAAAGTGGAATTCATTGTGTTGAAGATAAGCAAAATTATCATACAAGACTGCATTACACATGTAAACAGTAGCCTCCATTTGGCACAAAAATATGCTAGGATATTTGTCAACCAATGTTATCTGTTCCAAAAAGCAAACAGTTTTCTGTGAGCATAGCTCAAGGAAAATTGTGAGCTTCAAGGAACAGATAATGTCCAAGGACAAATATATGAGCATATTTCTATGCCAAATGTAGGCTATTGAGTTTACTATCCTTCAAATCTTTTTCACAACACACACAGTTTTAAAAATTGCGGAATATTCTCAGATATTCCCGAGTTTTAGCCAGGGAATATTCTGTCACATGATTTATTTAGACCAATCCACATGAACGAAAACATTTGATGGATTATAAGAAAGGATATCATATCTGAAAGCTACTGGTGTTTTGTTTTTGTAGTAGTCAGGCTTTTAAAAAGAATGTATCATCAAAAAAGTAACTACAATCATCGTTGTACCTGCAGTGTTTGACAATGCACTCATTGCTACAGTACTGAGTGCCACGCTCCTTTGTCGTCCGTGCTGGATTGTTACAACCATCTAACAGACACACACGCTGGCTTATTGGGTTGACTGTCACTTTGCTCTTCTGTATACAGTTAAGCAAAAAACCCAGTGAAAAAACAAAACAAAACAAAAACATAACAGATTAAAATAGAGCAGTTTTCTATTATTATTGAGTGTCATAAAACCAGTTTAGCAAACCAAGTACTTACTTACTTACAAGTACTTACCAATAATTACGGTATATGGAATGGACTAAAAAGCAAATTTAATTAATTGAATTTCAACTAATTTCACTTCATTTATTAATATGGAATGGATTAAAATGCAAATTTAATTAATTGAAGTTCAACTAATTTCACTTCATTTATCATTAGACTACTCAACCGCTCTTAAATCGTACGTAACCCAAAATCAAAACCAAAACCACAGTAATTGCCTGATTGCTATTGACACTCAGTTGAAAACCACTATAACCTTCTTCACTTAACTAGACTTACAGTGCATCCACATCATCAATCTACTAGTTATGATTATTATTAGTAGTAGTACTATGATTATAATTATGACTATTGGCAGTTTCAGTAATATTGCAATTCAATAATTTGGGTAGAGGAGTCATAGGAAATGTGTAGTTTCATCATAAGATAATTATTACTATAATTTAACATATCCTTTATGTAATTTGTATATATTTTATATGTATTCTATTTTTTCTGTCTGACACTGTAAAATTAATACATGTTTGTGTGAGTTTAAATTAAAATTGATTGATTTGATTTATTAGTCAGAAAAGTTACTCTGACATGAATCTATTAGTTATGATGATTATTGCTAGTACTATGATTATGGTTATGAATGTTTGGCAGTTTCAGTAATTGCAATTCAGTAATTTGGTAGAGGAGTCAGAGGAAATGTGTAGATTCATCATAAGATAATTATTACTATTTATCATTTTCTTTATGTAATTTTTATATATTTTATATGTATTCTATTTTTTCTTTCCAACACTGTAAAATTAATGTTTGTGTGAGTTTGAATTAAAATTGATTGATTTGATTTGATTTGATTTATTAGTCAGACAAGTTACTCTGACTAGTGAAATAAAACCTTTGATTTGATGCAAATTTAAAGCAGATTTCACGTTAGCCTATGAACAGGCTCCCGGCAAGCCTGAATGAAGCAAGGGAGCCTGTGGATAGTAGTTCTGGTGAGACAAAGTCTGAACTATTCCGTGAACAGGTTGCTTACTTATAATGCTGGGCCTGGCTGTTTGATTAGGTTGATTAGAACTGTCAAGTACAGAAAAGGTAGTAGTTCCTTGACAGGCCTACCCTAATTACATCATAAACTGATTTGTTACAGGCTAATCACCAAGGGTGGATATGTTGTAGTTTGATTTTAACTTTGGTACAATTGGTTTTTGAACCAGTACAAGTATTATTTGAACTGGTACAATATTTTTTGATAACATGAACCAGTTCAATATGTTTGAACCAGTTCATTATTACTTGAACTGGCTCACTTTATTCATTTCATTGTACAATTTTCAGTTTAGTGTTTGTTTCGTACAGTTTAATATTGCGTAACGACAAATACTATTGTCACTTTGTAATTAGGGTTATGTATTTATTTAATATTATTTAGTTATTTGTTCATAATTTTATTTATTTCAATCTTCAGCATTACTTTAGATAAACCTATTGACGGTTAGTTTTCAGTTGTTATTGCAGTATTCAAATAAGATCTGAACTTTTAAACTGCCTTTAGTGGTTTGGGTTATAATAAGCACTTGTTTTTGTTATTAGGGTTAAGTGTTCGTGGCAGTGATTAGGGTTAGGTGCCCTTTTCATTGGCAGTTAGCTTTCAGTTGTTGTTATGGCTTTCAGATAATAACTGAAGTCATGCTTATAATAAGTGTGAGGGTTAAGAGAAATTTAATATTAGCAGTAGGGTTTGTTGTACTTTATCATGTGCAATGTGGAAGTCTTAAAATTAAGAACAGTTAAATCTGATGCCCACGTATGGTTATAAAGTATCGCTAACCTACAATCAGTATAAAATGATGAAAATACATTTGTTTTATTTTGCTTACAATTTACACTCTATGGAGATACAATATTATTCATTGTATTTGTGGTATTGTCATTTGCTGTAAATAAAGAATTATATTACTACTGCTACTACTACTACTAATAATAACAATATAGACATAAGAAATGAAGTGTTCAGGTTTATTTCAAAATTTTGTCCTGTTTCATATTTTTAATTATTTTAATTTGTTTTCTTTTTGGGGGAAAAACATGGTTAGCCTATGAATATTTACAAAAGTCCACTTGCCTTTTTACAAGCTGTAGAGAAAGATATTTCGGTTGCATAGTCAAGTTGCACATTAGTGGCCGTACAGGGGGTTAGTCGTGAAGGGGAAATAAGAGTGTTTATTTTTCCATATTCAGTGACTATCTGGACACAACCAGTGTCTTCTATTGAAATTATTTTTCCCAGCAACATATTAGGGTGGAGTGGGTTTGTTTTATCCACTTTGTCGATTTTGACACCTACCAAATCGGAAATCTTAAATTTCAGTTGTTTGTTTTGTTCTTTCCTTTTTGTCTGATTTACCATATCAGTGTTTTATTTTGTTTGGTTTTCTATTATTTTTTGTCTCTTGTTTGGTGGTTCTTGATCATTTCCACTGACTTCTTGGTCATTTTCTTCTTGTGAATGGTTTTGTGTGTTTTCTCCTGCGTTTGAATTCATGGTTTCCTGGTGAGGTTTTATCCCGTAGACAGCTTCATAAGGTGTTAGCTTTATTGCTCTATGGTATGAAATATTTCTGGCATATGATGCCTCTTGTGTAGTGGCACCATTTATGGATGTTCTTTTCTGCAGTGCTGATAATAAGTGATCGCATATCCTGCTTCCATGATGTGTTACTTCTTTCTGTCCGCCCCTGTGTTGTAGGTGTGCGACAAAGTTATGCCATTTTCGTTATGGAATTTCTTCATTTTCTGGTTTTGAAACTCTCCAACATTGTCAGTTATTATTTTCTTGGGAAATCCGTAGGTGTAGCAAAAATTTGTGAGACATGATAGTACTTCATCGGCTGTTTTGTTATGAAGGGGCATAACTGTTATGTACTTGGTGTGGTGATCGATAATGTTCATTGCCCATGAATGAGTTTTTAAGCAGTCGCAGAGACAATATCGAAAGTCCATCAAATCTATTTCGATTAATGAGAGGAATTCAGGAGATTTTAGTGGCTTGGTTACTACCTTTACATGACTTGTAATGGTCTTCTGTTCTTCGTGAATTCGACACAAACCTACGAACAGGTTTACAACTCGTACGTTTACTTCTGCTTTTGTTTATCCATTTTAATGTGATTTGTCTTCCTCGATGGTTTGTTCGTTTATGAGCTAAACTCAAAACTTCGAAGAGCTGACTTTTTGGTACCACTATTTTGTTGCCGTGGGTAAGGATTTTATCTTCCTTGTAATGCCATTTCTTTCTTTTAAGTGTTGTTGCCGTAGCTTGCCACTTGCCTGGATTTGCTTCCTTCGATTGGGAGTCTTTTCTTCCTTCTGGTTGAACCTTTAGAACTTCTTTTGCTTCATCATAAAATTGGTCTTCGATGAACAGTGTTATAAGCGACTCACAAGCGACTCACTGCGCTTTTGTTTTTGTTTCAAATTATTTAATTCTCGGTAAAAAGTTCCTCTGTTACACAGTGCATCTTCTTGAAATTTAGAAGTCTCTTTTTGCATTAGTTACGCATGTGCAAATTGCTAATTAGCTTTTGAACAAAGAGAGGGGCCTGGGACCTATAATAAGGAATATGTAAACGTAATAATGGTGGGTTTTTAACAATTGCTGGCGTGGTGTAGTGGATAAGAACAAGGACTACCAATCAAGAGATGCTGGGTTCAAACTTTGGTGAGTACAATATTGTAGGAATAAGAATAGGAGTAAAATTATCGAGAGGGTTGTGAATGTTGAGGGAGTGGGGGTAGGTGGAGAGAAAGAGAGAGAGATGAAGGGAGGGGAGAGAGGGAAGAAGAAACAGGAAGACAGTCTTGGACAAATATTTTTTTTCTGTAATAATTATTATTCTTTTAAAGAATCCCCATAAAAAGCCAAGCCCCTATTTTTCAACCACACCCCAAAAAGAGAAAAGGCCCTTTTTCAGACAGTTGATATTAAACCAGTTCAAATATTATTGTACTGGTTCAAAAATATTGAACCAGTACAAATGATATTGTACTGGTTCAAAGACAAATTGAACCAGAGTTAAAATTTGAACTACAACAGATATTCATATCTAAAACAATGTCTACAAGTTCCCAGTCCCACCTGAATTGCTTCGCTCTCTGAATTCTTCAGTTTCAAGCTCGTCACCTCGATTTGCTTGCTGAATTTTTTTTCTATCCTCATTGGGAGCCTGTTAACAGGCTAATTTGATGTAATTTGGATGGGCTTTTAGGTTGGAGAGACACAAGGGAGTATTCAATATTTCAGTCTGCTTTGACTGGCTACTAGTTAACTCTCCACACTGACCTTAGGCTTGGTTGGAACTCCTGGTTGAGAAACTACATTAGTAGTTTTCTTGCTAGCTGCCATTGGAGGTACGGTGGCCACAGGTTTCCCAGCCATAGGAACTTGATTTTGAGCACGTCCTATGGGTTTACTGCTAGAAGCTACAGGTGTGGTAGAATCCTTGCTACCTTCTAGTGTGGCAGACACAGTACTGGGTACTACTGTAATATCTGTTTTGTCAAGTTTCCTGAGTTTTGCTCCTGGTTCATCCTGGAGGAGAAACATTTGAAGGACTTGTAATTCTTAAAGACAGTTTTACAACATAAACATCTTTCTACATAGCATGGTGATAAGATTCATTGTAACTAGATCCCCTGTTAACATGTTTTCTAGTACTGATGGCTGTTATTTTATTTGTTCATTGCTTGGGGATTTGGCAATGGACTACACCAGATGTTAACATCTGCATCCATTTACATTTTACGTTTTCAGACACCTCTAGATTAGGAAAACAAGAACATTTAGGATTTTAAACTTAAGGTGGCTTACTAAAGTTTTTCTGAGACTCACTAGCACATGCTACCATTGCCTCCCAGATGTCAGTATTAATTGCCCATGGAAAAATGATGCAAGTAATCCTAAGAATAAATGAAAACCACTACTAACAGCACTTGAAGGGTGTTAAATCACTTCAGTATATGTAGCAATACTCTGAAACTCACTTCAAACATGTGTTTTGCCCTTTGGCAATAATATGACAAAAAAGCTCTATAAATGAACCGCTTCAACTTACTCTCGCTTTCTTACACGTGATACATGGTGTGACAGAGCATGTGCTTTAAGTGCCACTATGATCAAATTTTTACCTCTTGATTTTTTAGGTGGATCACAAAGATTTCTATAAAAGAATGAAAACGCCGTTTACCATTTGCAAATACCTGCATTAGTTCCGGAGATATTTAAGTTTGAAAAATGTGTGAAATATGCAAATAAGATGACTGATGATATCATACACTCAACCCAATATTACATCCTGCATATAAATAGAGCTATCTTGGCCAATTTGCGGCGCAGACCATTGAAACTTGGCAGGCTAATAGTTCTATAGAAAACACACCTACAGCTGTAAAAAATTTTGTTCCCATGGCAACTCACTCTTTTCCAGTCCCTACTCACTTGATTTCAATATGTAAGTGATTTTCAGCCCGAAAAACGTTAACAAGGCCACAAACTCAAGCTAACATATTTTTGTGCTTGTTGGATCATGTACATGAGGCACCATTTGCCAATATGAAAATGGAACACCAAAGATTGCCAGAAATACCTTTAACATTGGGAAGGTCTGGAAGCAAGTATGTTGCCATGGTAACAAAACTGTTAAGCTGAAATTGTGGAGCACATTTAGTAGAATCTTTATGCAAAGAATCAAACATTTCTGATACAAATTGGATGAGATATCCTTCTTCATCATATTTGATCAAAATTTGGTTGAGTGTATGACATCATCACTTGGTTAATTTGCATATTTTAAAAACTTGAATATCTCTGGAACAAAAAGAGATAGTTGAAAATTGTAAACAGCATTTTTCTTCTCATGCAGGCTACTTGTTTATGCTTTAAATTGGCTTTGCTAGAAAAGATGCGATTTTCGTCATAGTGGCACTTTAAATAACTACATGTGTTTTTCTGATTTATGTGACATCTTTGTAACCAAATAAATGCTAGTAATTGTATTGCGTTCCCTTCGGTGAATTTTATTTTTTAATTTAGCCTAGTTGTAACCACATAAAATTCCTATTAAATAACTTATTTTTGTTAAAATCCGTCAGAGCTAATCTAATATATTAAGAAGAATGACAAATTACAGAATATTGGAAAAACAATCTGAACAACTTTAACTTTCTACCAATTCAAAATGTCCAGCAATATCATTTTCATGATGTGGCAAAGAATGAAAAAATTTCACCAAAGCAAAGTATAAATACTAAGGAAAAATATATCTTAGTGCATGGTTTGAACCCAGGAGTATCAGTAGTTCGTATTGTGTGATCGTCCTGAAGATGATTTCTGCTCAGGTTGTCAAAACGTCAGTCACCAACAACAGTTTTTTTCAGAACTACACTCGCCCGGACGATCACACAATATGAACTAAAAATATATCTGTTAGTCATTAGACGAGCTGTTGCCATGGTAACAGCTTTAACCCAACAACTGACAACCAAAAAATAAGCCTTATTTTAGCTCTTTCCACACTGGTAAATCTCTACAGGGAACACTTTAAGAGAAATTGCCCTAGTTTCCTTTTCTAACTTGCACTCTATAGGGGAATCCTTGTTTACAATATTTGCCTCATTAGCATAAGCAATTCAGTTTCTGAAGGAGCTACAAATAAATCAGTTCTGAATATTGAAAGGTCATAGTACAATTAACTCTGCCAATGAATATGAGCCTGATGTATTGAATACTTTTTGTGCAACACGGATTTAAAAACTCAAAATTTAACAAAGAATGTATGAGCTCATTAGCGCTTTTGCCACCCAGAAATTTTGCAGTTTTTGAAAGACAATTTCTCCTTCAATATTCGACACAAAGAGCTAAGAATTTCAGCATGTGTTAAGTTTTGCTAGCTCTTTAGCTTCCTGGAAGCAATTCATATCTAACATGTTTTTTTCTGTAGGCAAAGCTGTATGCAAAGGAGCAAAAATGTAAAGAATGACGTCAGCATGAATCCCCCTATAGGGAGGTTGTTGGTAATTAATCTTTGGAGCCACCTTAAAAAACATTCAGGATTTTATGGTCTGCAAAACAGATGCCAAAGTTGGATACTCTTTGTGTTCATACCTCTTGTAATAACTTTTTAGCTCTGTGTTCTTCTTGAAATTTTTGGTAATCCTGCTGTGCTTTCTCTTGTAAACTCTAAAAATATAGTTTACTTTGTAAATACCATGATAAACAAAGGTTGCCTCTAAATCACACTTTAACCACAGGAATATGCAATCTTATTGGGCAGGATGAAAGTAAATAAAGGAATGAAAAGAATGAATAGTTTACTTTGTCCCCTGTTGTCATGTCTTACACAGACATACAAGGAAAACTACTACCTACGTGTCTTGCAAAACACTTCTGCACTGAACTCATATATGAGGATATCAATGGGGTTAACTGTTTAGCATATAATGATGATTTTTTGGTATCATAAACATATAAACTTCAAAATATCAACTGACTAATGTATCAAGGAGGATCGATTTTTAAGCATATGCAGTATGTAACCTCTAAAGGGTGCAGACTTTCTAGAAAAAATAACATTTTTGCAAAAAAAAAATACATTTCGGTTAACTTTGACCTTGTCTAACACCATCGTTTTTCATCTTTGGCATGACCCATTGGAGATTGCATTACTTGTTTATTTTGTGACATGATCTATCCGAGCCTGCGCTCTCCCTGCAGTATACTTTTGCTGGCCATACAGATTAGACATGGCAGCCATTGGTACTGCATTACAGTTTACAGGAGTTGAAAAGTAATTGAGCGTTTCCCGTCAAGAATTTCTTTTCCGGATGAATTTGTCCGTGTAGGGGGGGGGGGGGGGGTCTTCATTTTCAACCTGAACTGGACTGTTGGCGGTGTTCTGTGCCACAACTTCAGTCTTTTTACTGCTGATGTTCAAGCCCACTTTCTTGGCAAAGTCACTGGGTCATCTCTTGGATTTGTGAGTGTGCAAGAGTAACAATAAAAGTAAATCGTCAGAGTCACATAGTTCTACCAGGTAAGAGAAAGGGGTCCATCTGATGCGGCTGACTTTGTCCTCTGTGGTGCACCACATGATCCAGTCTACAACAAGATTGGAAAGCACTGTGGACATCAACCTCATTTCCAGGGTATTTGAAGCTTCTGATGATCTCAACAAGGTTAATGGGGATTTCATAGGCTCAGAGTGTCCACCAGAGGCTGTCCCAGTGTACACTGTTGAAGGTCTTAGCAAAATCTACAAACTTCACATAGAGATCACTGCCAATCAGTGCATTGTTCAATAATATTTCTCAGTGTGAAAATGTGGTCAATACAGCCTCTTCCCTTCTCTGAACACTGCCTGTTCCTCTCAAAGTCTAAGGTCAACAGCCAGTGATAGGCGTTTCCTGATTACTCTTGCCAGAATGTTTGCGAGGATGATGTAATGTCATGCCAGTTGCTATATTCTTACAAAGCTCCTTTCTTCTGTATCCTGATGCTGATGCCTCAACTCTAGTCTTCAGGTGTTTTCTTTCTTTTCTAGTGGCAACAGGATGCTTTCTGTAGTCAGAGTGTCGGCCTTGAATGGTTAAGCAGTCTATGCCAGGTGCAAAAAACCTATAACACCACATAATTACTTGACGGACCCAATAGCATGTTGGACATACTGTCTAAACTCTGTCGACATTTAGTGCAACAAAGTTCTGAATGCATGTTGAAGCAAATGTTGACACTACTTAAACAGGCCTTTCTGTTCAGAATGCTTGTTTTGCTATAAATGCCTCGTCATAAATAAAGGTCTTGGAAATTGCTCAGAGGGGGTTTCACAGGAGGTCAGGGGAATACCAATTGTTCAGTACAGTGAACAAAATCAAGTCATTCTAAATAATCCAGAAACTGACTTTATTTCAGTCATAACTTATTTTGCTAGACGAGATCACCTACAGCTCATAAAAGCCCTAAAATCATACAAATTAACTGACTAACCTAATTTATTGACTAAATGGCTTTTTTAACTGTTTACTGACTAGGGCAACACACCCAGGCCTCTTTGCACAGAATGACATGTAATTGTAGTAACCTTTAGCAAATACTGATTTGAGATGAAACTCTAACATGACAATAAAATTTTCCCATTGTTCTGAAAGTATTCATTAAAAACAAATATGACCAAGTTGTAAAAAAACTTTTGACTGTCATGTGTTTGTCTGGTTTCATGGAATCTACGATAAACAAATTAGAGATCTGAGCAAATTTTAGACTGTGTTTCAGAATGATCATGCAAAGGGTTGCTTCCCTTGTCAAATTGTGTATCAAAGCTAGAAATGTTTTTGAGTGATGCAAAGAGGCCCAGGTATGAGTTAAACACTAAATTTGCCTGTGAGATGGCACCTGGAGACAAAAGGCAACTACATTCATTCTTTTCATTCCTTTATTTACTCTATTCTAGTCAACTAGATTGTATGCTCTTTGTGCTTTAACCTAGGACGAGATGGAAATCATCTGCTCCTCATCCACAAGAAAGCTGGATATTAACCTTAACATTTGTTTCTTTCTGCAGACTTTGCAAGGTGGGTAGTTAAAGCATCAGGAATCAAACATTACTTCAACCCTGTGATATCCAATGCTCCCCCATCATGCTCCATGTGATCATAATGTTAAGTGTCCATGTGCCCTGTCTGATAGGGACAGTACACACTACTGCCTCATCCAATATCAGGTTTTTAACGTTGTTTCTATATAGGGCTGTTGCATAGAAAAAAAAAGTCTCCAAGAAGAAAATTACACCAAGCGGGTTTCAGAAGGATACAGTAGCACATGGGTGATGTGATTGAGTGAGGGAGGGGGGAGGGTACGAGTTGTAAAAGCCTGGTTTCGATTTTTATCTAGGAGAACGCATGAGAAGTTGCTTCCACCCCTATCACTCCTGTAATAAACTCAGTGTTTAGCTGACAAGAACTTACAAGAAAATAATGTCATCTAAAATCTATATTTTCATAGCAGCTTGCAGTAATATATTGTGCTTTTGTGCTTCTCCCTGCTTCTGCTTCTCAGCTACTCCCAAACGGACCGCAAACATGTTAACATATTGTAATAAATTAGTTTTTATTGTTTTTAATGTCAGTTCAATCTCTTCTAAATAAAGTGTATGTATATACGGTATGTATGCTGAAATCATACCTTTTTTTGGTGTTCATTCAGATTTTCCCATAACTGATCAACAATCTTCTTGATGTCTTCAAACTGTGCCTGTAAAAACATTTAAATCAATAAAATTAGATATTACATGATCATACAATTGTGCACAACATGGCTTGGGCAAATGCTGTATGAGACACAAGAGGGTGACAAAGGGGGGTCATGATCCCGTTTCACGCACAAATTTTAACAAAATTCACTCGTTACGCACAGTCTCAACAAAATTTCACGAAATTCAACATAAATCAATTGAAGTTCTTAACTTATTTTTTATCCGCTGTCATTAAAACAAAGGAGCCAAGAGACCATTTTCATTATGCCCAGAAAGAGGCTGTGGTTCATGATTCATCATTAGCAAATACTGCAATAATTTTGTTTCACGATGTAGTCAATTGAGATGTTTCAGCTACTCCAGTGTTAATCAGGCGATGAGTTCAACCAGTTACGCGACACCATTTGCTGTATATTACAATGGTAGTGTTGTAGTAAAGTGTACCTAATCCCAAAGCGAATAGTAGCCAGGTTTGGTGGACGTGCTTATAAAATCCTGAAACCAGTGACCTAAATCACAGGCACAAAAGTGTCGAGAGCTCGATGTGATAAAGAAATAACCCTGCCAAAGGGTCCCAAAGCGAGTACGAATTGATCTTGATAAAACGTTGATCGCATTGAGGTCAAAGGAATCTTCTCTTTGGGTTTTTGCTGAATCTGATGGGCGTTTTCAAAGGTTACTCTATCCCCAATAGGTAACTGTTTTTCGTATATATTCAAAGAAAGAGTTCCAACAAGTTTATAGAGCTAGCAAATTGCTATGATCTGACCATAAAATTCACGGCTGAAATTTCAGATACTGAAATCACTTTCCTTAATAAATGCATATATAAGAGCAAAAGATTAAAGAAGGAATCCATTCTGGACGAGCGCACGCACTTCTTAGAGCAGAACATTACATTAGATTAGGGATCTGGACACTAGTCATGG
>CM042746.1:22768036-22770720 GCA_022496165.2 Catalaphyllia jardinei | reverse complement strand
TTGATATTGGGCTTTCCTGTACGGTGAATTGCATGAAATTTAATGTCAGAAGATGCACCTAGATTGGATAAAACTTGCTTCACCTTTTGAACACAATCCTCATTCGTCTCCTGAGCGCTTTCCGGAATATTGTAGAAGCGCAAATTTTCCCTTCTGGAGTAGTCCTCCTGCTTTACAATTCGAGCTCGTATTAGGCTTCAAAATCCTCCTTTAATTTCACATTCTCTTCTGCGGTGCTGTCAAGTTGCTGTTGTAGAATTCTGTTTTTTCCTTGTAGCGAACTGACCTCCTCCCAAGCTGCGTTTAAGGACTTTGTGGCCTCATTTAAATCCTCTCTGACAGATTTTATGTCGCTTTTTAGTTCAACTTTTAAGGCAGCAATCTCCTCATTAATCTTGGTAAAGCCATTCTCGATTCTTTCCTGAATACTTACAAGTTTCTCAATAATTTGCGAGTCATCCTCTTCTCCAGTTGACGAGTTTGACGAGTATTGTTGAGGAAAAATTCCTCTTGGGGTTGAAAGGGCTATGAGATCAGTGAGTGATGAGGAGTTATGCATGTATGCATGTCACATCTATAGTAATTTGGAGATGTGTCAGGTTTTCTGCCATCTCTGAAACCTTTCAGTTCACAAAAAAATAACTCTTGCACACCTTGTGTGCCTTTGTTTTGTGATAGAGGCCCTTGATGTAAAATGCAGAATGCAATTTATCATCCTTGATGGTCTTCAGTTTGCCAGGGAAAATTTCTTGTTTTTAAAATGTTGAAAATACAAATTAATAACTTTTTAAAAAAATATTACAGGAAGTCACTGATGACAAGGAAAGCAAAGAAGTTGCCGAAGTGCACCAGAAGTTGTTTGAGGTAAAGTCATCTCTTGACTCTTAGATTCATGAATTGTGTACTGTCCAGTAGTTTGAATCAAGCTGGTGGCCAAAAATGTGCCCCTCCCCCCAGACTTAATCATGGCTTAATGTATCTGAAAATAGCTATTGGCATATGTTAAACACACTCAGGCATTTAAAGTTCTGGTACATATAATGTAAATATTAAACAAATTATTTGTAATTACCCCTATTTTGTGTAATTATTACACAAAAAAGAAAACAAAATGAAAAAATATGGCACTTGTGTCAAGCTAAGAGTAGTAAACAGTCTATACTTATAAGCAAATTTTTAAGTAGAACTTAATTGCCCAGTTTGATTTTCATTGAGCCAATTCTATTTACTTCTATTTAATTTGTTACCTATGTAGAAAGATGGAGATGGCGAAGGAGGTGAACCTGAGACAGAGGAAGATGTGGAGACTCCTCTTCCTGATCTCATGAATTTAACTTTTTACTTTGAGCAAGCTGGAATTGGACTAAGTCGTGAAGAAATGTTTAGAGTATTTCTTGCATTAAAGCAGCTAGTGGACACTAAGCCATTACAAATGGTTCGATTCTGGGGTAGGAAAATTATAACATAATACACAGTTCATTTTCATTTTGTAATATCTTGCTAAGCTAGATAATTGTTCAGGGGTTTCAATAAAAGCCAGTTTCCAATGGTGTACTGCTGCCTGTAGGACCTCTTACCGCCACCATCTGTTTGGATTTCAAGAATGAAAATAAAAATGATATTAGTAAAAAAGCCAATAGCGAAGCGCACAGATGACGTCACGAAAATTTGCCCCCTGTAGTGATCGGGTAAGACGAAGGAAGACAAGTACACGCGTTCACTCTCAGATGTGATTCACTGTAATCTCTTTATGGATGATCATGTTACATTGGTAGTAAATCATTAAATCACGTGTGTCAATGATGTAATCGCTACACTCCTCCTTCTTCCGATCAGTTCCTCAAAATTCATGTCTCAACCTAGTTCTCGGTTTCCTTAACATACAACTAATCAATCGCTTAATCATAATTGATAATTGATTAACATGCAACTAATCAATGAAATATATTCAGTGCTGGGGTACCGTGATATCACTGTAATCAAGATAATCATAGTCAATGTCATTAACGAAACAAGTGTTCAGTGTTCATAATCATTGTTGCTAGCATCTAGTCAATGTTCGAAGTCGAGGTTCTGCATTTTCAAGGCGAGTCTTTCAATGCGCGGTGGAAGTTTAGCTGTTGGGTTGTTCATCAGTGGAAGCAAGTGGTCTGTTGCTAACTTGAACTTTGGTGCGCCAAGCAGGTACATCTGGAGCCTGGTTGTAGTAAATTCTGCTGCCAGTGCCTCTCTCTCGATTTGAGAGTACCTCTTCTCTGTGTCAGTTAGGGTCCGGCTCACATAGTGTACAGGTTGGAATCCTTTCCCAGTCTTCTGAAACAGTCCTCCTCCTAGTCCCGCTGGGCTTCCGTCGCAGATGATGAGTGTTTCATGCTCTGGATGGTACGGGATTAGGACTGGGGCGGCTGTGATGGCGGCTTTAAGGTCCTTAAAGGCTTTTTCTTGTTCTGTCGACCATTCAAACTTTGCGTTGACTTTTGTGAGCTTTCGCAGTGGTTCGCACCGACTGGAGAAATTACTGATGTACCTGGATAGGTAGGCTACCATTTGGAGAAACGAGACTAGTTCCTCTTTGGATGCTGGTGGGGTACAGTTTTGGACAGCTTGAATCTTGGTTGGGCTTGGTTTAAGGCCTTCTTGTGTAAACAAGTGTCCGTGGAAGTCGATGGACGCTTTGCCAAATT
>CM042746.1:22755536-22763036 GCA_022496165.2 Catalaphyllia jardinei | reverse complement strand
GCAGTCTAGTCTTTCAAACTTTGTCGTTAGTTTGGGCAATCTGCCTGCAAGCAGGTAAAAGTCATACATAACTGCATGTAGCTTCTTCCAAATACAACTTGGCATTTGGTATTTTCATCCACAAGCTTTGAGCTCGTTTTGTAATTTCCATTGGAAAAGTACACGTTTTCGTGAGTCACAGTGAGGCTGGATTTCTTTTTACCTGCCTTTATGTCCTGATTAAACGGGTTAAACTATTTACTGAAAAGTGAACTTTGAAGGCATTGTTCTTCTCTCAAAAGCAATGCTAAAGTGAAAGCTTGGCCAAAGTCCAGTTTGTGATTGACAGCTCATCTCGTTAGCCAATCAAATTATTTGAACAATTCTAACAAAAATTGTGATTGGCTTATTTTAGTATGCTTTATCAGAGATTAGTACACGGCTGATGCCACTTTTACTCCTTGGGATAATAAAGTTTGGTTTGAAAATTCAGTGAATGCATGGGGAAATTACTTGAGTCTTTATCATAAAACAAATAAAGAAGCCTTGACTGTGCGGTAGAGCACTCAAGAAGTAGGGATAAACACTCAACTGCATCTTGTGTTTTCCCTTACACTTCTTTCGTGCTCTTCCACTTTCTGCTTGCTTTACAACGGAACAGAGCACAGTTGAGGCTTTTTTATTTGTTAATTAGAAAACAGTCCTAAGGAATTACGAACACTGATTGGTTAAAAATCATGTTTCTATATTCAGAACTAGCACAAGCTGTTGATGTAATGATGGTGCAAGCAAAGAGAATTTACATTTTGATAATTACAGTTAACAAGTTGTTTTTCCCTTTTCTCGTTGAAAAACCTGTGGAAACACTTGCCTGCAGCTCATGTGCCCACAGCATTTTTCATTCTCCCAAACTTTTACTCGTGTTTCTATATCTCGATAGAAACACAGTACATGTTTTCCATTTCTTAAGTAGAAATTGAGAGCAAATAACCTAATTGACTTAATAGAATTCTAACTGAAATTTACTTCAAATAACAGTTTGTAGTTATTTTCTGACATATTATCAGACTTTGTGCCTTAGAAAGATCACTTGGATTGAATTTTCATTTGAAATAGAAGTTGCGTGCATGCATCATTTGTTTCAGTAATATTTTCAAATTTTTTAGGAAACCATAAATATCCTTCTTTTAGTCTTCTTAGGAATTTAATTATCCATTTTGAATCAAAAGATTTGTCCACAACTTTGGGAAAACGAGAAGCTGTCTCCGTTTTGTAGATGACTTCTGGCCATCGCTTAGCCAATCAGATTTCAGCATTTGCATTAGTGTACAGTACTAGTAGAATTCTATTAAATAAAAACCATTGTTTTCTGTTCTACTGAAAGTGATTGGTTTTGATATTGCAGGTAAATTGTTTGGCATTGAGTCCAATTATTACATAGCAGAAGTAGAATACAGAGAAGGAGAGGAGGAAGAGGACGAAGAAGATGAAGAGGTAAATAGTGACTAAATATATTTTAAACACCAACAGTAAGCATGTATCGAGGTCTTGGAAATTTGACAAACACGATATAACATTTGACAGCAAGATAACTACAGGGGGTCCATACAAGCAGTGTGTCTGTTTATGTTCGAAATATAAAGAAATGTGTGGGAGAATATTGAAGAGTCTTAATATTGTAAACTTATATCAAGAAATGTCAAAGTTAAAGCTCAAAATAAATGTAAACCTTCCTCAGTTGTTGTGCATTGTCGTTTCTGGGCCTCTAAATGGTGAATTTGAGCGATTTGGTGGGTTTTGCGTTGACTGTTACTATACATGATAAGAAGGGTGGAAAGCTCGTTTTCAACCGATCCATCGCTAGGCAGATTTTCACCCAAAAATTAGAATTGCCCAGCTTCCAAATCGAACACCAGATAAACTGAAAGGTTGACATTTTTTCTTGTGGCATTCAATCCAAGATCCATTCAAAATCCAAGTGCTAACCGCCAAATAATTTTCGAGAAATGCAGCTTTCGAAGCGATCAGCATCCGCGGCAAAGATTTTGTGTGCAACCATCATGCAATTTGCTCCACACTAATTGGATGAAGCTTAACAATGCCCTCTTATAAATGCCTCATGTGGAATGGGAGACAGGGGCATATTCGTGCCAGAGATTCATCTACTGACTAGCCAGGAGTGAGGCCTATGGCACGTGACGGAAACCCGACATGACGACAATCCTCTTTGGGCTTAATTAAGATTAGTCTTTAAAACATTTGGATATTTTAAGCTTCAACTTGCCATGCCTTTAGGATATAGGGATATAAAAAGCGAAGCAGAAGGTCCATAGGTTTTCTTTCCTTGTCGACATCTGTATTTGTCTCTTTCCTTAACAAAGAAAACATCGCTGGTTCAATCGTTAGTTCTCTTTACCGTCCAGCTTAAATATCACAAGTAAGGTACGGAAAACTGACACGATGAGAACCCTCTTTGTTCGCGTAACTTGTGATTATTTCCAAATTCCAGCGTAACTTACTTGTGATTATGGGCCCCCTGTGAGATAACAGTGGCAGATCCAGACATTGGGCGAAGGAGGGGGCTCGGTTCCTATTTTACTTGCCCAGCCAGCCTTTCTTCCTTCAGTCATTTCTTCTTTTTTCACCCAAGATAAGGGGGCCCCTCCCTTAGATCCACAACTGGATTACAGTAGTTGTGTTTGAGTTATTTTTTCTAAAAGAAAAAACCTTTTAGTTGTTGGGTCTAGACTGTGTAATGTTGGATTAGTGAGAGGTGTACAGGTATGTATGCCACACCAATAAGATTGGAGCTACAGTGTACAGCTAATTAAATTGTCCCCTGCTGGTCCTGCTAGTCGGACAAAACTGCTTTACAAGCAGAGGAGACTGACCATCAGGGGGTACCGCCAAAAACATTTCATTCTGCAATATAGCCAGAATTTAGATTAGTGGCAAAATACAATAGGTTTCCATCAAAAAACAAGCCAACCAGTTGGGTAATAATAGATGACCCTGTCACTGCGGTAACTTCAGTATCAAGCAAGTAGTAAAAAAAATCATCTAGGGAGGAGGGGGAAGGGGGGTGGGACCCCTCAACCTTCTCCCCATGACCCACCACCACAGGCTCCTGCCTGTGTTTTTTTGCAGAGTTTTAAGGACAGTTAGCACACAAAAAAGTCAACGCCAATTTATTTTTGTGAAAATTTTTTCAAGGTTAAATTTGTGACAGGAAACCTATATGTAAAATATTGCTCCAGACTTTGCATTTGATTTCAGCACCAGTGCAGGATAGATCTTGATCAAGTAGCACTGTTTGTACTGAATACCCTCTTCTTGTTTTTATTGTTAAAACTGAAGAAGCTTCGATCACTACTGAAAGCTGCAGCTAACATGAGGATTTATAATTAACCCATTGACCTCTATGCTGGCAGTAACCAGCTGTGATATGTGTTGACCTAATTGTTCCACTTCTGACATCATCACCTGTGGCCAAAAATTGGCATCACTTATACTCCAGTTCTGCAGGACGAAAATACCTTTTCATTGACACCTGAATCAGAGTGATTGAGTAAATAGAGCCTGAAATATGCATGAAAATGCTCAGGAATTTAAGTGAAAAACTCAGAGCAAAATTTCCCTTAACTAGCCATGGCTACTTCATGCATGTCTCCATGATGCTGTCTCGGGAATCCTTGAACTGGAAGCAAGCCCAGTAGAAAGTCAATCGCCACAACAAAAAGATAAAAAAATAAGAAAAAGGGAAGACGCAAAAATTTAAAAAATGAAAACCCTAAAGACATTGCTAGGTCACTTTCAAAATTTTCTGTACATGCCCAAGTAAAAATGTCATAAACTGTAATGCTAGTGGAAAGAAAGCCATGCAGTCCTGTTGCAAATGCTTTTTTGAGTAGATTGGAGCTAATTAAATTTGGTAAATATATGCAGGGTGAAAATTTCTAAAAATTGTGTTTTTGGCAAAAAGCTGTGGGAGTCAATGGCTTAAATGAGTTTGTTTACTTGTGGAAATATTCAAATGAAGGTGTAGACTTGGCCCTTTCAATAATTGTTTCCAAGTGCTAAGGGCTTGAACTAATGGTTGATCAACCGACAATGTCTGGTCAAAAATCCTTTTTTTCTGGTTACAGTGAAACCTCGATTTAACAAAGTTGCTGGGGACTGGCCAATTTTGTTCGTTAAATGGAGGGTTCGTTGTATCGAAAACCTCGATATGACAAATTTCAGGGAAAATGACCAAAATGATCGTTGTCTCGAGGTCATAGTTAATGATTGATTTGTAACACAGGTGACTTCTGTGGTTATTAGTTATATCGAGGTAGATGTTACGTTTGGGCTTCTGGATAATGTACGTTATCGAAGAATTCGTTATATCGAGGTTTGTTATATAATTTGTGGTTCTATTCCATACATTTTACTGTAACTTTGGCCGGGACATAGGATATCGTTCACTTTATTGAGGACTTCGTTAACCCTTTAAGCCCCGGAGAAAAACTTTACTTTTCTAAAATGATGACAGTAGATCAAAAGCCAACAAGTAATATACCAATGGAAAGGTATTGTTTGGGATTTGTCCTAAATGACCAAAACAGACGTACAAGATGTTACAAATTGAATTGAGGTGTCTGCAAAGTAAAAAAATGAAAACGTTCAAAAATACCTTATTCCTTGTATATATTGGGTATACCCCTAAACAATAGCTTAATTTGCAGCTCTGGGTGTGTAGATTTTTAACAAATATTCACTTGACTCTAAAATTGTAAAGCACAAAAGTTTCAAAAACTTGAGGGGTGGTTAATCAAGTCTAATTCAGGAGGGGGTATGATTTTATGCTTCCAATGTGAAGATCTCTCAAAGATCTTTTTTGGTGTCCAAATTTGAAATGAATAGGCCAAATATTGAGCTTAGGTTTGTTAAATCAAGGTTCCACTGTAATAAACTCTTCCAATTGGCAGTGTTTTTGCATTGAGGCTCTAAGCAGGGGGTCACACAAAAAATACACAAAAGGTAATGAGCAACTTCTAGTGGCAGGGAAGCACTTAACTCTATGGATAAGGGGACCAGGAGAGAAGCCCTCCTGGGGGGAGACATGATCGAGTGATAGTGGGGGTAGTCACCCTGAACAGGGGTCCTGATCAGTCTCCAGGGGTGAGGCATATCTCCCAGTCACTAGGGACTAAGGGGAACCAGGGAGGATGGCCCATCTTGGGTGGAGTACAGATCAGGTGTGGCCGGCAGGTGTCCACACCCTGAAGTAGATATTTTTCCGGACCTGTCTCCAAGGGCTAAGCCTTACTGTGGGGTAAAGTGCAGCCAGGGGTTGCACTTCCCTGCCACTCTTTTAACTGGGAAGCAACACAGTGGATCTACATCCCCAAAATCCAATGCAGGAATGAGACCTAATGCGGTAAAATACTGTTATGTACATATTAATCTTAAAGATACATATTTATGGAGAGGAATACAATAATGATCTGCATGCAAAAATCTTTCTGGTCATGCTAAATAGTTATATAGTAAACCTGGGCAAAAATCAAAATACAGAAACAAAGGTTCCAGACAGAACTAAGGGTGGGAGGGAGGGGAAAAACGCTGTTGTGGGTGAACCAAAACCCAACAGGAATGACTGGGGAAGGATGGTGTGCAGGAAACAACCTTTGCTGCGACACCCTACCCCAACAAGTGAGCGTCTAGGTTAATATTATGGGTTACATATGCAAATTGCACCGCTGGGGGCTATGATGTCGTCCAATATGGCAGATTTCTTGTTATTTTTCACTTTTTTCAGTCTAACGTTTTTTCTTGACAAAATTAATTAAACAGATGAACATGTAAAATATGACAATGTACGGAAGCTGATAAGGGACACTCCCAAAATATTTACGAAGTCCGAAAAAATGTTTTTAAAATCCAAAAAAATATTTTAAATCATGATGTTGTTTTTTGGAAATCATCATTAAAGACTGCTGGTGCAAGTAACACGTGACAAAATGTTTTTTGGGATTTGCAAAATATTTTTCTGGATTTAGCGACAATTCTTGGATTTGTAAACTTGTTTCGGATTTACAAAATAATATTTGTGGATTCAATAACTTTATTAAGATTTGTAAAAGTTTTTTCAGATTTAATAAACTCTTCAACAATGATTTCCAAACAACCTTACGATTTAAAATATTTTTTGGATTTTAAGAACATTTTTTCGGATTTCGTAAATATTTTGGGATTGTGCCTTATCGGCTTCCGTATTAATGTAACGTACTTAATGTTGGGTTATAACTTTTTTAGGCTTAAGGTTGTGGTATGAAAACTCTTCAAACATTACTCCATGACACGTTTTATTGACTTTTAAATTGAAACACTTTTGGAAGGGAATAGACCAATTTCGTTATATTAAAATTCAGCCTAAAACAATAGACCTCAGTAGGAGGCTCTGGCGAATAAATACAGAGTTTGTGGGGTTTATTCCCCAGAGCCTCGTTCTCAGGTCTATTGTTTGAGACTGAATTTTAATATATCGAAATTGGTCTATTGTGCAAGTTGTGCAAATAATCCCCTAATAATCCCAACTATACTTGGCCCAAATTTGGACACTGAAATGGCGAGGTGTCGGCGGGATAGACATATAAGAACAAAAACTTCTACGCAAAATTGAGTGTCCAAATTTGGACCACACTTGTCATACCAGGTTGCCAAAAAGAGAAACACAACCCAAACAGGAACTTTTAGGTGTGCCTCAGCTCCACTTTATAATTTTCCAGCTGTACTTTTTTTTACAACACCAAAACTTTAAAAAATTACATGTGATGAGTTCGTAGTCAGTACTTGGTTTTGTTGTTGTCTAGCAGGGTGAAGGCGAAGCTGATGATCAGGCAAAGGAAGAAGACAAAGGAGATGAAGGTATGCAGTAAACACATTGGATCAGAACATAATTGTTACTATTTTTGTAAATGTAATTGTTAATTTATTACATTTTTATCCCTTATAGATGAGGAGGGTGGTGAAGAAGATGATACTCCTAAACCAGACTGGAAACCTCCACCAGTTATTCCCAAAGAGGATAACAGAACTGGCACTAACAAGAGAACTTTCTTTGTTACAACTGAACGTAGGTGCCATAGTTATGATGGTTTTCAATACAGAATTAAATCAACTCATATAGCTATTAGGGGCTAACAGAGACCAAACGTGCCAGGAAATAAATGAAAGAGCTTACAAATACAAGAAGTCTTCCTTTGTGCTGCTCACTAGTCTTCGTTAAACTAAAAAATTAAAAAAGAAAAAAGAATTTCCAATAACCTTCCAAGCAGATGGGCTTAGAGGGTAGATGGTAGAGCGTAGAGCATAGACCGAAGAGAGAAGCTGGTAGAATGTAGAGGGTAGAGTGTAGGTGGGCTTAGAGCGTAGATAGTAGTTCGTAGAGCATAGAGCATAGAGCAAGTAGCTGGTAGTATGTAGAGCGTAGATCAAAGGGAGTAGCTGGTACAACATAGAGCGTTAATGACATGC
>CM042746.1:22744678-22755436 GCA_022496165.2 Catalaphyllia jardinei | reverse complement strand
CTTTCAATCTCGTGGCGAAGGCATGTCATTAACGCTCTATGTTGTACTCTTCACCCATCCCGCCATTAGCATTGGTCTTAACTAGGTAACCAAATATAAGGCAGGTCTGAAACAGGTGTTGATTAAAGGATCAGGTCATAATTTAAGGGTATCGCACTTTTGGTCAGGTTGCAAGGAAGGGAAAATAACAGATTTTGGTCATAAATAGGGTAAGGGTTTTTGTAAGTGGGTGAAACACACCCACTCAATTTTTTGGTAAAGTACAAAACATGGACCCCCCTTTTATGGACTGGGTCCATGGACCCCAAACTTTTACTACCCCTAAGACTAGTAATCAAAGATAATGAGTACATTCTACAGCGATTTATCTGTGGTTTATCATAAACAAACACCAACAACTGATTCAAATATTACTTTCGCTGATGAATAAAAATTGTCAACATTTCCATTGCTGTTCCTTTAAGTTCTGGCTTACTCTTTTAGGTCTTGGCTTCGGACTTCCATTGATTCAATTTTGGCCTTCGCTGGTCACTGAACTATTTGTGGCCACTTGAACTATTAATTAAAGTGAACAAATGTAATCAAAATATAGCCAATGAACTGTATTTGTTCCCACGGTCAACATCGCAAAGCCAACGCGATTCAAAGAAGTGTTCATGAACAGAATAAATAATTGTTGTCCCAGTTTTGCAACAAAAGCATGTCATCTCGCATCCTGACCAGACAGGCCGCACAACGGTCCCGCCAGAATCAAAACTACCCCTAAAAATACTGTTGTGTGTAACAACTTAGTAATGAACTGCAACTTTCACACCTGACACTGTCGGCTTTGTAGACTATTGTAGAGCTTGAGTCAGATTATTTTTAACATTGCAAATTTTGTTATTTCAAAGCTGCTGACAACAAAACATTTGCCTAAAAGCCTGTGAATGTCTCCACAAACCTATTCCATGTGCATTACAGATCTCTTCACTTTTACTAGCAATTATCCAGGAATAGTTGGAATATTTGTTAAATAAGGTTACCATATACCTTCAGGGGTGTCTTGCGTCCAAGCAATGTAGCACATCTAGTATAAACTGTAGATACCTAAACCCACATATCAAATTAAAGCTTACAGAGCTGGCTATCCAACTATACCAATAATTTTGAAATAAAATGAATTGTTGAATTTTTTACAACTTCTAAATGCGAGCGTCACCAGTCACTAATTTTGTCTTTTGCTGATTTAATTTGTTCTTTAGTATCTGGAAGTGCTAAAACATTGTCTGTGTTTTGCCATACTCAGTTACAGTGAAAAGTTATGGAACATTTTTGAAATTGTTTTAGAAAAATGTGAAGTGTTTGTACAAAAATCACTCTCATTGAAAAAATATTTCGAAAGAAAAAATTCGCAGACACAAGTTTGTTGTTTATGTATTAATCTACCCACTGTCAAAATTGGGGGGGGCAATCAGACAAATCTCTATGAGTTTTTAGCTCTTTACAGTGTTCGCTTCAAGTGAAAAATTGATTTGAGAAAACAGCGCTAAATATGTCAATCAGACAGGTATTTTGACTGGTGGTAAAAGCTTAAAACTGTCACTGCTCTGCCAATAGTTATTTAATCTTTTTCAATGATTTCATTTTTACATTGGAGATTTCATTTGGATCATTACTTTAACCAAAAAATCAAAATTTGCAGAAAATTGTTTATCTGAGGGTATATGGTAACTATTAATTTGAAATATTACTGTGAATTATTTTTTTTTTTCAATTTACTAACTTTATTTTATTTTTATTTTAGTATTGTTTACTTCAGTAATTTTGAGGGTAGTAAAAGTAGGGGGTCCATGTTTTGTACTTTCCCCACCTCAGGGGATCAATTCTGTAGTTAGAGCTCAGTGGTGTTGGTACTCACCTTCTGTTTGATCAGTGTCTGATGGTGAGATGAATGTTGCTATAGCAAACCTCCTGTAAGTGACCACCCAAAATATTAAGCCTAAGTGGTCACTTAGAGAAATAAGACCATATCAGTTCAAAATTGGTAGCTGTAGAACTTACCCCATGCGCCAATGCAGTGTTTCATTCAATCCATGTAAAAAGTTATTAACTCAAGAAAAAAACTCAGGAATGCAGTTAATGTTATAACACCTTATTATTCAGTTTCCTCTCTATTATCTTTCAAGTGGTCCCTTAATGAAGGTTGAAAACAGATTGAAGTAAGTTTCAAACTTTTAGCTCCAAAAGTAGTCGCAGTCACTCAAAAGAAATGAATGTGAAATTGTGGGTTATATTCAGTTTCATTTGCTACATATATATTAAATTTGTTAAAATTATATGCATGTTTAGTAAGTTACCTTGCAGTTCATAATGTTAATGTATGATGTATACTTCTAAACTGATGTGTGTTTTTTTACTTAGCTGGTAAACCTTGGCTAAAGCTTCCAGCTGTGACTCCTGCACAAATAGTAGTTGCTAGATCTATCAAGAAATTCTTTACAGGAAGACTGGATGCTCCAGTAAGATGAATAATTTAACTTATTGAATAAGAATCCAGTTAACAATTATACTGATTCATAAATTAATATTTTGAAAATAACATTCTGTTTCCATTGAATAGAACATGATAATTATTGGGTGTGATCAGCGTAAAAGAGCTGGTCCCATCCCCCCAGATCTGAAAACCTTATAATTTTATTCTCATGCACACTTAATAGATCATGAGCTGAATTATCCAATGGTAACTAATTTTTCTTAAAAATAGAGTTCTGAACTATTTTAAGTCCTGTATCTTCAATACAAAACAAAGAATTGCTTTTAACAAAATCATTTATATATAGATGTAATTTTCCATACATTTGTCGATGTACATGACTGGTCAGTACATCCCTCATTGTTGGTTAATGTATCTGGTATCTTAACTTTGCTATTCGTAAATTGTTCAGTATTCAGTTCTTCAGAAACTTATGTCATCAGACTTGCTATATACCAGTCAAGATGAGCAGGCTATTCAGCAGTTTCTGTCTGGTCAGTTATACAATGCACTTGTGACAGAGAGTTAAAAGATAAATTAATGGTGGCTCATACCACAGCCCTAGCTGACACTGCAGTGATCAATTAGGTACCAATTAGTTATATTAATTATAAGTTGTGGGAATATTAGTACACAGGGAGCCAACTGAAGGGAGGAGGCTTATTTCTGTTGACTTAGGGTATGTTTACTTTGTTACTCTGACAGATCGTAAGTTATCCACCATTTCCAGGAAATGAAATGAACTATCTGAGAGCACAGATTGCAAGAATTTCAGCTGGTGCTCAAATAAGTCCTGCTGGGTTTTTCATGTTTGAAGAAGAGGAAGAGGAGGAGGACGAAGGAGAAGGTAATCCTACTGAGGGATTCCTGCAACCTTTCGCAGATTTGTTTAGTAAATTATTCACTGTTAACAATCAATAATAGAGATATTCAGGCCAAGTAATCTAAGAACCATTTTCTTGCAGCATGCTACAGCATTGCCATTCAACAATGGTGCTTAATGTAGAAGTTGATGAGGGTTGTTAAAGTTGCAGGACAATATTGCCTGTTAAGTTAGTCACATGGCTCAGTACTATATTAAGAGGCCAGTGGAAAAAGGGGATAAGTGACGGTTTTTGGTTGTTTCTGTTACTCGCTCCAAATTAGCTGGATTTTTACATGCGGCCTTCATTTCAGTTGGAAAACATTGCCCCATAATTTTTTTCGCTGGCTTGCTCTTCGTTTTCGAGAAATAACGTATGCAAAAAAACCCCTCAGTTTTCCAAGCGGCATCTTTTGTAGATGTATTGTTGAATAAACAACAAAAGAAACCTTAAGAACAATTAATTTGTTGAGCAGCAAACAGGCAGACTTCAGTATATTGTATGAAGTCAACATCAAATTCGCAAAATCTTGACTGTCTTTTAAGTCAAAGGAAAATAGCATACAAAAGATCTACCTTCGTGTCTTTTTAATTGAAAGGCTGCGGGCAAGAACGTCCCCTAGATTTTTTGGCCATTTTCAAAGTGCTCAAAAGTAGCTGAATTTTGACATGTGGGCTTCGTTTTACCTGAGAAACATTCCTCTGAAGTTTGTTTCGCAGGTTCTGTCTTCGTTGTCTAGAAATAACGTATGCAAAACTGACTCGGTTTTCCAAGCGGCATCTATTGTTAAACGAAAAACAAAAGAAACCTTTTGTTTGGCTAAAGTATGACTGATTTCTCACTGTTGTTTCGTTGGCTGATTCAAATTTGTTTTGTCGTGATGCCGGTTCGAGTCGATACGAGGTCAATCAATTTTTTTTTTGTTCTGTTTCTCTACTTCTTTCAAAAACCAACATATCTATTGTAATTCCGTGGGATGCCTGTGGCAGGCCACGGTAAGGTTTCGGGTGAATTTCGTCGACGCAAAACGGCAAATTTGATTGACAGCTGAAACTATTTTTATTTCCAAACATGGCACGGACTGTAATTTCCAAGCATAATTTCTGCGATTCGGGCAAGGAACATTTCGCGATTCAGCCAGAACAAGGAACATTTCGCGATTCTGCGATTCTGGCAAGGAGAGGAAATAAACATGAACAGAAGGTAAGCCATTTTAGAAGGCATTTGGACATTGTGTATTGAATTGAACATCATCCGTTCCGTGTTACGCACCGGCACCAAATTTATTCTTCACTCAGCCTGCCATCCAAACGAACCAACGAGTTCAGGCACCAAACCTGTGTGTTCATCCGGCCAACATCCCTAACTGCTTTGTCTAAACATTAACAAGAAGTTTTGAAGCAACTTTGAAACAAGATATTCATTGCATCAGTGTATTCTCAAATCGAGGAGTCCATCACGAATATCGACGCCAACCAATTCAAAAATTGGCTCAAATATTTGTTGGTTTGCAATTGAAGATATTTAAGCCTCGAGAGTTTTACTCTATCGAAATTTTCGCAGTTCATTCAGTCCGTGAGTCGACAATCATGCTACGTGATGTGTAAAGTTTTGTGTATTCTTGCCCAAGGATTCCTGCTGACATGGAACTTATCTGTTTACCAGAATCGCACATGTAAATAGTGTTTGCGAGAAGGTTTATTCCATTCGATGTTTATTTCATTTTCAGTGTTCCACTGTTATCATTTATAAATACAAAGGGAAATATGTGTTAAGAAGAATTCCTCATGCTTCTCATGGATGGAAAATTTAATCCTTTCGCTATCTTGAATAAACAAGGAGCATTATCAATGGGAATATACCAGTTGCGTTACCGTGCGTTACGTTTTTCTCTCACACAAGTAAGCCTACTTCAGTTCGTTTCTCCTACAAAAGAGCTTCTAATTAAATAACAATCAGTATTTTATCCTGTTAATTTCTGGCATATTCCCTACGTTTATTGACGGCAATACAGCCCTTCGCAATATTTTAGTTTTCAAATAAGTAAAACGTTGCGTTACCGTTCATGTCTTAAGATTTTCCGGCAGTTCTCGCTATCTCAACGTAACAGATCTAGCCTCAAAACAAATTCCATTTTTCACTTTGCAATATTACTTCTACCAGTAATTTTCCGCCAGCCTAGGCTATTTTCCACCACAAGCACAGTGACAGTTTCTTCAACACCGTTTCCTCAGTGATTTTTATGGCCGATCTAACTGATTAATCGTGGCACTTAACTTTACTTCACAATTCATTCCAATGCTACGCTCCCTAGTCCAAGCATCCCACGGAATCGCCTTTTGGCGTCTTGTTGAATTGCCGTTTTTACTCGCTAGGATCTGGTAGTGATATGTTTTTAGCTGGAATTGTGACGTATGCTTTCGGCGTGCAAAGCAGTAATTTACCACAAATTCAGAGCTTACCTGTTCATTAAGCATAGTTTGCTCGTTATTTCCACCGATATTCAACGCTTGTTCGAAGAATATTTGTGCCCGCCTGGTAGGAGATTTGGCATCATTAAGCCTTTGACCCTCGATGAGTCACCAGCATGCCTCAAAGAACCGAGGTGTGTTTTTGTTCCGAGATTATGGCTTAACTTAGCCATTGATCGAGGAGCAAATGAGCCAGGCGGTAGAGTCTAGAAACGCTTCTTCTTCCAAAGCAAAGCATTTGTCGTGGACTTAGGGCTCATTTGCTAAACTTTGGCGTGTGTCAGTTTTGGAAATTAAATTAAATCAGCCATCTAGCATCGTTCGCTGCCAAAATTTCTGGGATATCCCATAATAATCTTTCATACGTAAAGCAAGAGCCGTGACTATTGTGTGTGTGTGTGACATAAAACGTGACTCGAACATGCTCGGGAACTGGTGAGAAAGGCGGCCAGGCAGCAAAGTCCTTGAATTTGACCTGTGTTAGGTGAAAAGTTAATTTAAATAGATTCAAAGCCATTTCTACGGGCCAAAAAAGAACGCAGGTCGGTTAAATTGGCAAGTAAGCGTCCAGTGAGTGTGTATGGGGGATTTCCAAGCAGATGATCACTTTGAATTGTGATAGGATCGAGCCCGCCGCAAAGAAAAAAAGACAAAGAACGCCTGATCGCAGGTTAGGAAGAAGAAACCTTCAGCTCAAATACAAGTTTTGCTTTGTATTTCAGCGTTCCTTTGCTGATAAATTTTCCGTTTCATGCGCTTTTTTTCGGCATGAGCAGCGTGTTAGCTTACGGCTTCCTCTTTCTGTGTTGTCAGATATATAATCATTTCATAGAACGAGCAGTTTTGTAGCAAAAAGATAAGTGCGAACTTTCAGCAAAAAGATGAAGTGCCAACTTTCAGCAGCTTGGAATCTTCATCTGCTGCATAACAAAGGAAGATAGATCCATTTCTCGCCCAGCAAAACTGATAACCATATTTCAATTTGAATTCCTTTGCATCTGAGTATAGCTGCTGCAAACGAGGTGTGAGGTGATCCAAAAGAAGGACATTAGTTCCCTCGTGAAGGCCAATAGTGGACGGGTCAACAGATCTTCCCTCTTTCCTCTTCGACATCACTTCATTCCTTGCCAGTCTGCGAATAAACTTGCAAACAATTGGCTTCGCCCCATACGAGAAGTGTCTCGAAAAGACACCCTGGGCTATATCAATATCGCATATTGAAACTTCAGCGCCCATCTTATTGAATAAATTTGGAATAGTATACTTGAAAATTTACGAAATTCTTCAAAATCTCTCTTTAAGAACAAGTTCATACAATTCTGTTGAAAGTATTTGAAGTTCAGGATAGATATGCTGACCTAAACACGATAATCTCTGATTTTAAAAAATATTAGCCCCCGCTTATCTAAACAGCTGCCTCGATTTTCGTTTTCAATTTCTCTCGTGGCTGACCTTTTTTATTATAAATATGGCACTTTTTCACTTTAACTATTCGTAATAAATCTTAAGCCGTCCACACACCACCTGCCTCGATTAGCCTTGCTATTTGCAGGTGGTGTGATATTTGTATATTTAAATGTAAGAAATAAAGATGTTGTTGTTGTTGTTGTTGTTAATTTCACGTAGAAACATTTAAATCACTGAAGTAGCCGATATACAGAACGTTCAACCTGTCTCTCTAGGCACTACTCTTTGACTTGATTTAGGTATCGATGCATGCAATAGATTTCATAAGTCGAGATTGTTTTTCCTTGGCTTCATACTGCCCTAACCCTAACGCATCCTGACCTTGACTCTAACCTAATCTGAAGCGTTAACCCCAACACTAAGTGCTAGTGCTAAACCTAAGAAATAACCCTAATCCTGAGCGCTAAGCCCTAACCCTAAGCAATAATCCTAACCCTGAACGTTAACTCTAAGCTAGACCCATAACCCTGACCCCAAACACTTGAAAAACTGTTGCATGGTTATGCAAACATTATCCCATTTGAAGTTAGTACCTCCTTCTCAACCTAAATCATTTCAAAGTAGTCTCAAAGCTAAAGAAAAATAATAGTTAGTGAATTCTACTGTTGGACTATTCTTTTAAAGTAATATAATTACCATAACGTCTACCTTTAGAACGTCGTTTATAACATTTTTAACAATTAGACTACCAGCCCAAGTTTGCTACGAGCAGATAGTCAACGAGGCGCAGCCGAGTTGACTATCGCCCGTTGAAAATGAGGGCGAGTAGTCTAATTGTTTTAGTATAATTTTACCGTAGTCTCATTGCATAAAAAGAAAAAAATGTCAAGTAACGCGTAGAAAAGAACTGTTTTATAATGTTAGATCAGGTTCAAATGTGATGCGGTATGTGTGTTGATGCGTAACTGATGACTATCAGCAGATAGTCATCAGTAATTTAGCCAATCAAATTCACGAATTCACAATAGACTACGGTAAATTTATACTTAATTAAAGATAGCCCACACGGACAAAATATTTTGTAAGCAATTGAAGGACTTTTTCCTTAATTATACTAACAGAGAAAATTGTTTTATCCTTAATGGTTTAAACAATGTTAGTTCTCAATTAAAACTTGAATGTCTTTTAGATGCAGATTTCAATGTGAAGATTAACTAGTGAATGTAACTGATTACCACAAATATGCACTGTATGTTAGATCAGTGATAAAATTTAATATTATTGATAACTTATAACCTTAGAAGATGTACATGTATTAACCAGTGTCAGAGTTCTTGTTTGAATCCTTTTTAGTGCGAGATTCCTACATGTTGAACGTTGAATTTGAGGGGATTAGTGTGAGAGAGCTTGCTGATCCATCACTTCATAACTGGGCACATCACGTACAGCATGTATTACCACAGGTGAGTTAGCTACTTTATCAAAAAGTATGGTTAAACTTTGACCATTCTGTATTTCTGAACTGTTACAGGTTGACGTCATAAAGACGAGTAGACCTTTAAACAGTATATCTATATACCTCTTACTACTAGAGATATCAATAAATATCTTACTAACCTCATCTTCTTGGTCTGTACCGTAAGTTACAGACCGAGTTTTCCCCCCTTCAATTTATGGCCCAGGCATGTGAGCCATAACCGGTCTGTACCGTAAGTTTCAGACCGCTAAATTGGCCAATCAGAGCGTGTGCACTAACTTTAAGATAAAATAATGTCATCAACTTGGCTTTTTTATGGTGGGATATGCCCCACACTTGTAGTGTTTTTGCTGATGTCATTGTTATACCAGTGACCAGTTAAGTGCTCAAGAGTTTGTTTCTTTGTCTTGGAGGTGATATGCATTTTTTGGCACTGTAAATTGACACTGCCAAATGGCCTGAAGTGAAAACAATTCCTCTCACATTTGCACATTTTAAGTGAAAATGGTAAACCAGCTTTCAGGGCTTTAAGCCACCACTTTTGTCTTTTTACAGTTCAAGTAATGGTCACTTTCAAGTTGTGAAAAGGTTACCATAGCAACGACACCAATTGAAGGCTTCGGTGGAAAAAGGGCGTTAGGGTTTTTACTCAAAAGTGAACTTTGTCAAAAACGCTCCAAATTTCACATTTTCGAAATATTACGTATGCAAAAAAGCA
The DNA here is from genome assembly GCA_022496165.2 of Catalaphyllia jardinei. NCBI lineage: Eukaryota > Metazoa > Cnidaria > Anthozoa > Scleractinia > Caryophylliidae > Catalaphyllia > Catalaphyllia jardinei. The sequence goes on along the minus strand of CM042746.1, from coordinate 22,745,985 downwards.
CATTTTTCCAAGGGCATTCTCTGGGGACCTTTCATTGAATGAAAAATGAAAGAAACCTTTTGTTTCGCTAAGCGATGAAGTCACTATAATAGCATCATTCTCTTACTACTGTTTCGTTGGCGCAAGCAGGTAAGGCGCTGAACGTGCCAGGTTCAAATTTATTTTGCCGAGACACCGGTTCGATATGAGGTCGCTCAATTTTTTTTCCGTTCTGTTCCTTTAGTTCTTTGAAAAATCAAGATATCTATTTAAAGAAATTGCGTATAGAGCTGGAATCTGGGGAGATTTTTTTATACATGCTATTGTGACGAAAGCACACAACACGCAAGATTCGATCAAGCGTCAAAGCTGAGAGAAGTGATGCATTACAGCTCTTTCGACTAATATCTTAAGCATTGTTTTTAAGTACCTTGTAGGCTGCCTGGTGGTTGAGAGGCATCATAAAGCCTTGATAAACCCGTAAGTCACCAACACATTTTAAAGAAGCAAAATGTGTTCTCTAACTTCAAACGCAACTGATATAAGCAGCAAGTTATCAGCATTTGAAGTTAGGTCGATCCAGGCAGCAAAGTCCAAGAGCATCAAAGTTTGGAAAGTGAGAACTGCTTTTAGACTTATAAACTTTTTCTTGTATTATCCTTTTTCTTGTATTACCCGCGCACGAGGTGTAACAGAACCTTCCTGGCAAGCATTGCGATCACGTTCGGCAGGGCAAGACAAGAGAAGATCAGTAAGGCAAGACAAGACAATACTTATTAACTCACACTTTAACTAATTACAGAGCTTGTTTTTTCCTTTTTTATTCCAACATAATATTGGCCAAGAGGAAGCAATCGATTGAAACCTAGATCTTTGATCCAGGTTGCATTGATTTTATTTAAATCGGCATGATTTGAAATGTTTTAAACTTCTGGGATCAGCGGCCATGCAGATGTATGGAGACCTGTACATTGCATGGAAGGGTTAATCTGTTAGTCTGTCAGCCTCTCATTTTTGAGCTTATACGTTGCAGGCGGTTAACATTTTGTTATTTTCTAAGTCAAATCAACATGCTTGCCGTCAAGGGTTAACATGAAATCAACGTTTTAACCTATTTAGACCTGAAATCTCCGTTTTTGAGCTTTAACATGCTGGGTGGAAAGGACAGTTTGCTCGTTTTTCAGTGAAATCAAGATCCTAGCTTTCAGGCTTTCACATGAAATCAACATTTTAACCTATTTTGTCCTGAAATCTCCGTTTTTGAGCTTACGCGCTGCGTGTAATGGACAGTTTGCTCATTTTTAAGTGAAATCAAGATCCTTGCTGTC
>CM042746.1:22703247-22726800 GCA_022496165.2 Catalaphyllia jardinei | reverse complement strand
TTCAAAACAAAGCTAATTAATTAATTGAATTTAATTAAACAAACATTAAAGGTTACACCTTATTGCCTTATTGCCTTATGGCCTTATGGTCTTAGTGCCTTATTGCCATAGTGCTTTATCTTTTTGTTGCAGTGATTGACCTTCTACTGGGATTGCTTCCAGTTCATCGAGACAGGCAATTTTTACCATGGAGCAGCCACTTGTGGTTGTGGGAAATTTTACTCGAGTTTTTTTTCATTTAAATTTCTGAGCATTTTCATACATATTTCATACTCCATAGAGCCGATCACTCTGATTTGGGTATCACTGGAAAGACCTTTTCCTCCTGCAAAAGTTGAATATAGATAATAGGGAGCTTAAGCACACGCATTTTTGAGACGCGGATGGCAACCGGAAGAGAACATTTCGGGTGCCAGGACCGTAGAGTCTCCCAGATTTTTATACCACTAATCTCTAAGGAGGAAAGATACTTTCATAGCAATGTGAATGTGGTTGTGTGAGGGCAACTTAAAAGTGAAAATAGCTCACTTCCGGTTGCCGTCCGTGCCTCAAAAAACGCTCATGCTCAAAGCTCCCTAATGCCAATTTTGGTCAAAGGTTATGACGTCAAAAGTGGAACAAAGGCCAAGGCTTGTCACGGCCAGTTACAGCTAGCATGGGGGTCAATGGGTTAATCAGTGAGCAAAAGGTAAAGAACTCAATGAATCCATGCAGCGTTGTGTCTAGAATAATGGTTGCGGCTGCAGTTAACTGGATTTATAATTTTAGAAACCTGTTTAAAATTTCCAAATAATTTAATGCAGTTAAAGGTTGGTTATGATGAAACAACACAGTGACAACAGGATTATATTTTATGAGCGGCTGGATATGGAAAGAGTAAACTATTATATATGGGCAATAAAATAACAGGAAGGTGTTTGCCTGTTCACCAGCAAAGACCAGATTACCAAATCAAGAACTTGGAATCGAGTGTGTGTCCTTTCTAGAACTTTGATGGTTCTTTGGCAAAACTTTACGGTTTATCGTTCATGCTATGTTTTTGTTTATTATCTATTACTTCAAATAAATAGCTCTTTAAGTAGTACAACACTTAACCTTTCACAATGTCATCTACATAAGCACCATTATTCCAGACTTAAGTTTCTGGTTCTAGGCAGTAAATGTGTCATCTTACAGGCATAACATGCTCCTTCATTACCTTCAGAATAACTATAGTTCATGGCGATTAATAAAGACAAGCACCAAGTTGTCTTTCTAAAAATTTAACTCACTTGTAACTATTCCTCCGGTCACAGGATAAAGAAATCCAACGAAGATTATGAGAAGAGGAAAAAACATGCCACGGGAATGCTGCCGCAATGCAAAGAAAGCAACACCAGCTGAAATACAGTGAATAAACACTGAGGTTGCTAAACACCAAAGAAAGATCTGATACCACATTTCTGCAAATAAGAACAAAACTAGGTTGACTGATTGATCCCCAATAACAGCTATGGCTGTGTGCATTGTCTTGGTATGTGTTAGTTTTCTGCATGTCACGCCATACAGTTCAGAAAAACCTCAATGTATGGAGGCAGGGCAATCTCTCTAAATATATTAAGTGCCTATAACCCCAACAAATATTTATTAACTTAACAAAATTCTCCCCCCCCCCCTGGGAGGTGCAGTGGCCTCATGGTTAGTGCGCTCGACTCCAGAGCGAGTGGTCTGGGTTTGAGCCCTGGCCGGGTTTTGTGTTCTCGGGCAAGGCACTTTACTCTCCCAGCATCTCTCTCCACGCAGGTGTATAAATGGGTACCGGCTATTTGTTGGGGCAACCTAACAAATATGCGGGGGATTGACCTGCGATAGACTAGCATCCCGTCCAGGGGAAGTAGAAATGATTCTAGCCGCTTCATGCTACAGAAACTGGGATAAGCTCTGGCAGCTATGAGCCAGCTTTGGCTCCAAGGCTTCAATAACAAAATCCCCATATTTTTCTGAGTAAAATGCCACAAGAATTTCTGTGCTTGCTTGAAACCGTGATTTTTTATGTGCCCTGAAATTGCTAGAAAATCACAATATTTTACCGCCACCTGGTTAGCTCAGTTGGTAGAGCACTGGACTGCTGTGCAGGAGGTTGATGGTTCAAGCCCCAGACCGGACCAACACTCAGGGTCTTAAAACAACTGAGGAGAATATGCTGCCTTTGTAATCATATCTGCAAATGGTAAGACGTTCAGGTCTTCTCGGATAAGGACTATAAACCGTAGGCCCCGTCTCCTGCACCCTCGATGTTATGGTTAGCAGGGGACGTAAAAGAACCCACACACTTATTGTAAAGAGCAGGGCATGAAGTTCTCAGTGTTGTGGTCTGGCCTTCGTTGTGACACTGTGAAATGCTTGGAGATATTAGCTCATATAGAGCTACGCTACAATCCGAGGGTCAATAAAGTATTCACTTCACACACTTCACTCACTTTCCTGCATTACCATTTTTATTATAATTAACTATTCGTTAAATTAAGTTTGATTGATTGATTGATTGATTACCGAGCCATAGGGGTCTGGGTCGAAAATCAGTTGTGTCAGTATTGAACATAATAATTCTGAACAGTGTGCAATGCATAATGCACAAAACTGGGTCATTAATGGCTGATGTTAATTTAGTTCAAATTAAAAATAAATTACAATCCTACTTTTGTCACCATTGGTGCTTAGTATCTAAGACAACTTCTCTTCAAAGTATTCTCAGTTGATTGCGAACTAAAAAAAATGAGATATGATGGCCTTGTATTCAAAACAGGAGTGTAGGCTTGCTGTTAGAGATGGGACCCTGTACTTCTTCCCCAAACTCACGTCTGGACTTACAAGGATTTAGCATTGTTAATTTTGACCAGTCAGAATTCTGTCTACCTGAATTGAGCAGACTACATAAATTATCAATTTTGCTATAGGAAAGAAGTTCTGTGATAAGAATAGTAATTTTGTTAGCAGGACATCAACAAATGAGATCTTGCCTGATTTAAACCATTATATAGTAGTACATACAACATGCATAACAGTCACCAGACTTCAATCCTACAGTGCCAGTAGGTAAGATAATAAACACAGTCAACAGAGACAGGGATAAACCTTAACATCGAGCTCAAGAGACAAAACACCGAGTCAAATTGATGTGAAAATATGACACCAGTCTCTGGCAAAGCCTGACAAAATTAGATTTTTCAATGAGAGCTAATGAGCCAAAGCAAACCAAACGAGCAAAAACACATGGTTTAAAGGGTGACCACCTAACATCAGAAACCATGCAGAGCAACATGTGTGACCATTGACAAGACATGTACTAAACCACAGTCAAATAGCACTGCTTTACTAAAACTCCTGTCATAGGGCATGAGATACGAGAGAGAGGGGATACCAGTGGATGAGATCTGCAAGAGAACGGGTTGGCAGGAGAAAGTCTGACAAAGATACATGTATTCGGGCAGATATTTAGATGTGGGACTTATCAGTTGATATTGTAATGGATATCCCATTTTGATTGCTTCTTTTCTGTTTGCTTTTTTGTGTTGCACTGAAGTTAGTAAGATCTGGATAAGATCTTGTAAACAAAACCAGATGCTGAAAGCACAACCTGAGAGGGATGAATTGACCCTTGTAGACATTATTAAAGCACTTAAGGACGTTCACGCTAATTGTTTCTGCACATCCTTACTGCGCATGCAAATTCACATGCCACGTCATGCAAGAGCGCACATGCTAAGTCATAAAATAAACAAACGATAGGGCAGATGGCCACTGCTAGAGCTTTGCCTGGATGTAACGATCTTGGACGTTCGGTGATCCCATTTTTCTTTCAATGGATCATTTTCTCTACTGATTTTCTATGTTTAGGGAAAAAATGAAGAAAATCTATCGACTAGAAGTTTGAATTTTTGGCAAAATGCACCATCAAATTCTGTTCTTATTAGCTCTTCGTGCATCTGTGCAGCGGTTTCAAATGCCTCTTAAAGGGTTAAATATTGTAAAAATGTTAGTAACATTTGGAATTATTTATGCAACAGATCCACTTCTACAAAATATGACTAAGATCGTTTGCCTCCGTTGACTCACCTTCGATATTTTTAACTATAAACCCCTGTAGACCGTGCTTAATTACATCAGACAATTTTTCAAAATCAGTATAGTTTACCACACGCTTTATCTCTGAAACGAAGACAGTGACCCCCATTTGTTTTTGCACTTCTGGCACAAGTAACTCATTATCTGCCTGCAGTAAAAATTTGAAAAAATCATATAGACTGGAAAACGTTCGCGCAGTTCCTTAAGAAAAACTTATAAAACTTGCATTATCATCAAAGTTATGAGATAATAAACACCTGTATTAATTAACAGACTTTCTGCAGTAGCTTTCCTTTCTTACATGTACATACATATGATTGTAAAGAAGGCTGAATGATTTTTGATTCAAAAGACAAATCACAACTCTTCCTCTTGTCTTTTAGATTTTAGGGATTTAAAACTCTGACCGGCAGTTTGGGACTGGGACTAGTTATACACATTAAAAACATTCTCTCGTATAAAATTCACCATTAAGCACTGCAAAACTCTCCAAAATAGCTTTCCTCTCTTCAAAAATCCCTTAGCAATCTGTGGTTAAGAAGGACTTCCTTAAAAAATCATCAACATCATCAACACCACAAATCCGCACGCCCCCCCTCCTTACATTTCCGAGGGGATCAGCTATCGCCTCATAACAATCTTGAGCTGTGATTGTTAAATACTAATTTGATAAACTGTTCGGCTTCAGGAAATAACTGATCTGCTCGCCACTGACAAAATATGACATTTAACTCACAGCCTCGTCCATCAATCTGGATATCACAAAAACCTGCATGAAACAATGGCTGTTTTCACACTAGAGGACAAACAAATCGTCTTAGACGAACAAATCGTCTGATGTACAAAGGGGACGAACAAATTTTTCTACGAACAAATCGTCTGATATTTGGCCGTCTGGAAAGACGATTTTTCCAAGACGATTTTCCCGAAGACGACAGTACGACGTAAATTCACATCAGACGGACAAATGCCAGACGATTTGTCCGTCCAGAGGGTTTGTTCGTCTTCAAGTGTGAAAACGGCCAATAACATGATACAATCTAGATTTCCAAGAGCTTTGGCTATCACATCTTCAGAATTTGCGTGCTCATCACAGTCAGTTGTTTAATATTCATTCAACATTTTAAGAAAGAAAAAAATCATCCCAGAATATTTTAAACAAGAGTATTTTACTTAGTACTCAGTAGTTAACCCTCACCACCAAACAAGTGTAAAGTTCCTTGAACGTCCATGGATCCTGCCGTTTGCCCAGTCTTTAATCGTCTATATTATGCACAAAAATCATTATGAAGGAATTTCTTTCGTCCCAGTCGATCGTTAACAAAATATGCAGGTTTCCCAGTTCTTGTGCCCAGGCTTCACCGAAGGAGAGACAAGATGAGCCCTGGGGATGGCCTGGCGATACGACTTCTAGCGTTACTCGACACTTTTCGCGAGAGGCAGACAGAAATCATCGTCCACCTTCCACCACAAAAGTAAGTTAAGAAATATATACGCGCAGTGTGCTTGGCATTCCAATACCTTCGAACATTTCCGAAAATGTGTGCAAAGTTTCCAAAACTGTTTGAAAGGTGAAGCGTTTGGCATTGGGTGATCTTCGGAGATCATCGGAAATCTTCGGCAATCTCTGGAAAGGTGTGCGTGATGATCAGAGGTGTTCCAAAATGTTTGGGTGATATTCGGTGAACTTTGGAAGAGTTCCGGTGATCTTTGGAATTGCTCGGAAAGCGTCCAACTACCTTCTGCTATCTTCGGAAAGCTTCGAGTGTCAAACTTTGTCTTCCTTAGAAATATATATATCTTATTAACCAAGCGCAAGGGCTGTACTGGGAGAATATCGGCCCGAGATCTTGACAGTACGGACCGAGCGCAGCGTACCCTGGATGCCAGAGGTCTTCTCACTCACCAGTGGCGAGGAGCGTCCGTCATAGCTAGTGGTGATGGTCGGCGAGAGACCTCTGGTTCAAGCAGTTAAGTCTTTTGAGCGCGCCAATCCAATCACGTTGCCACTTATTTCTCTAGAGTAAGATTTGACCCTGGGAATCTGGTTGGTCGGTTGGAAAAATGTTTCTTAAAAGGTCTGCTATTGGTTAAGTGCCCGATGATCTTGGCCAAACCGGTTTGACAGTCTCTGCTGTAAAACCGTGAACGCCAAAGAAAATTTCTGGAATGTTTATTCTTTCACGGAAATGAAACCAGAAAAGATAACCGCCAAACCGCAGCATTGATTAGTCCCAAAAAGACGCAAAACAACAAGCTGGCTTTTTCTTCTATCAGAAATCTTCAATTTTACTGTTTTCGAACACTGAAATTTTTCTTTCTCGATTTCGGCTTTGGTATCCTCAAAGAATAGATATGACATTTTACGGAAGTGATGTTAAATCAAGAAGACAGGATCAGTCGGTCAGACACAGCTAGACGGCACGTCTAAAAGTGAGAAAAAAATGAGCCAATCACAAGCAGTGTTCCTTGGTGTTTGTTTCACATGCAGTTCAAAAGGTCATGCTAGTTGGCTGTGATTGGTGGTTTTCGATCCGTATTTTGTTTTAGCTGAGAAACCTTTACCCATGACACGAACCTGTACCGTTGTAAATTTCCACAATTTGCACTAACTTTTAGGTTAATTCGGTAGTTTGGTTTTTTAACAGACGGAATCAAGTGACTAGTGTTGGTTTGTGATAAAAAAAATAGCTTTTTCAGAGAGATGCAAATGGAAAATTGAAGATCTCTCATAGAAGAAAGTGCCAGTGATTCGTGAAACATAAACATAAGACATGACACACATATTTTACTAGCTCCACGTGGGTAAAACCAGTTTGCTGTGTTTCTAAAATAAGCTCTGATTGTGGATGTCAATCAAAGGAAATTGGTGTCGGCATGGAAGTGAAGTTATTATCTGTTGGTACCAGAGGTTTTTTTCTCGCTGCTTCGTGACTCACCTTCGCGGCTTCGCTGCTCAATTCTGTCACCCCCAACGAGAAAAAATCCTCTGGCACTCAGGGTGAGCGTAGCAAGGTCTGTACAAAAAAGACCAAGGGCCGATATTCTCCCAGTACGGTCCCGAGCAAGCTTGGTTAATAAGAGATTTATTACACAACTGAAATTGTATAGAAGAAAAGCCTAAATGATAGACTGCAAAGACATCATAAACTTCAAGCGGGCAATTTTTATGTAGAGCAAACTGAACGTTTACAAAAAGACGTTTTCAAAAAGAAGAAAAACAAAGTTGGAAGAAAACAAAAGTAACATTTTATGTGGAGTAAATACTTTTAGAAAAAGAAAAGAAGCAAAACTACAAGAAAATCTACGTGCGTGATCATTCGGGACAGTGCCCGGTCCAATACTTAGAGAATATTGGACCGGCAACGGAGCAATCTGATTGGTTATCGGCCCTCTGAACTAACTTAGTTGTGTAATAAATATGGGTTATTGACCAAGTGTAAGGTCAAGATGCCTGGGTATTGGCCAAGTTCTTTTTTGCATGTTTATGGACCAAGACAGAGTCAGGTCCATAAACTCGCAAAAAAGATTAAGTCCAATATCCAGCCATCTTGGCCAAAAAAGCTTGGTCAATAAAGGATTTATTATTTGGCTTTCAGGGAATTTTTTCTTGTGGGACAGAGCAGGTAGTCCAAAGTGGGGAAGATAGCTTAATCTTGCCCCATTGGGTGGCCAATCCCAGCATGCGATTTGGTTTATCTTGCCCACTCACAGAGCTGGCCATATAAAAACACGGATTACTGTCATTAGTCACAAGTGTCTTGATACTAACTTCAGATATTTTCATTGTTGTTTGCACTGGTTTTTCAAATTTTCACTCGTGTTTTGAATTTGCACTGGTGCTGCATGGAAACTGCACTCCTTTTTTAGCCAATCAGAATTGAGTATTTTTTCAAGTGCATTATTAGAATGTGTACACACATAGTAAATAGCTCTAGTACTATAGTAACAAATTGCCATGTGTCTGTCCTCTTATTGATCATGAATTTTATCACAACAATGTCAAAGTAGCTGTGGATTCATGAGGTAATTGTCAAGTAGATCCACAGATAAGACAGGAGAGACATGAGAAACTGATGACATTTGGTTTTATAAGAACAAAAAGGCATAAATTATAAATTCATGTGTCTATCCACTTATTAACTATGAAAATTAGGCAGTGAACACTTCATGATTTCACAGTTATTTTGAAAATGCTTGTTAAGAGGTCAGTTCCCATCCTGGACAATAGATGAAATTCATGACCAAGTTGATGCAACAGACTGTCATCAATTTTTGATGGTTTTTGAGGGCCTCTCCCAGGGTTTTAGGAAACAAGGGAACATAATCATTAAGTTCAATAGAATAGATCTGGGTATAGTTTGGGTTTATTTGAGGACCAAGGGACAACTCTAATATATATGGGAACTTTGATGAAATATTTTTAGGGAACAAAGGAGGGGTGGGTGAATAGGCATATGCAAATTCCTCCTTGAAAGGCCCTACTATTCAAACTAAGGTACTGTCCACTGCTAGCAATGTCACTTGGATCATTCTAGATAGCATTTCAAGGCAATCTTTCATTTGGTCCTTCAAGCATGGAAAAAACTTTAAAAAGAGGAAAGTAGTATCTCTCAGACTGACTTGTTCATTATCATGCTACAGGTTTTTTATGTTGCAGTTCATGACAATCTTATTTATAGGTTGACATCGGGGCAAAGTAAGTAGATGGCCTTGGACAAGAAAGCATGCACTTTTGGGAGCTATCCACATGCGGATGGTCAAAACATGTAGTGTTTCAATGTGACTAGGACCATGAGTATCCAATAGCATAGGTCTGGCACTATGTCTTACTTTCCCTTGTATTACTTTTTTTAGGTAGACATAAATGATAATAGTTGAATCACAATGGGAGATGAAAGCCCCACCATCATTTGTTCTTCTTTACAAAATCTGAGTGATCCACAAACTGGCATCCATATGGAAGTGATATCTCGAAAATCTTCATGCATCACCCTTGAAGAAATTGCACCAGAGAATAATACCATATCTGATGAAACGCAAAACAAACATGCACAACAAAGGCCTTGGATTATGAAGTTAGCAAGACAAAAAAGGCTTTCGGAAGCAGTTGCTGGTAAGAAGAATATAAGACGATATTACAAGCAACTGGAAGAGACCAAAGCCACTTTTGAGCAAGTAAACATGCAAGACGTTGGCAAAATGTCAAAATCCAGCTCACAAGATGTTAAAGAATCGCAGTTATCCATTGCTGTCAAGATGAGCATGTTATGCAACATTGGCCTGCTTATTGCTAAAGCAGTTGCCTCTTACCTGTCTGGGTCAATGTCAATCATTTCTAGCTTAGTAGACAGTGCAATTGATTTGGTCTCTGGCATAGTTTTGTGGTTTACAACACGTTCCATTAAAGGTACCAATTACTATGACTACCCTGCAGGAAAAACTCGGTTGGAGCCTATAAGCATTATAGTGTTAGCAGTCATTATGGCGGTGGCTTCAGTACAAATCATAATCACATCAGTAACAAAGATAATTGAACAGTCTGCTGAACCTGATATTTCAATTCCCACCATTGCCATTATTGGTGCAACTATCTTGATTAAAATAATTTTGTTTCTGTATTGTCGGCAAGTGAAGAAACCTTCCACTGATGCGTTAGCTCAAGACCACAGAAATGATGTTTTATCCAACTTCTTTGCTCTTGGTTTCGGTTATGTTGGTTACAAAGTATGGAGAGATGCAGACCCATTAGGTGCCATTTTAATTAGTCTGTACATAGTTATAGTCTGGTGTAAGACAGCCAAAGAGCAAATCCGTGGCTTAACAGGACACACTGCACGCCCAGTCATGTTACAGAAGCTTCTATGGGTTTGTATGAATCATGACAGCAGAATTCAGTTTATTGACACATTAAGAGCCTATCATTTTGGCTACAATGTCCTTGTAGAGGCCCATATTGTTTTGCCACCACACATGAATCTCAGAGATGCTCATGATATTGGTGAATCACTTCAAAACAAATTGGAGAATTATTCTGATGTTGAAAGGGCATTTGTGCATATTGACTATGATTATGAACATCATCCAAGTATGGAACACAAGATGGGGCAGTCTCCAGGTGCAAATACCACTGAACTAGAAGTTTTCCAGAACAAACCTATGAGTCAAGCTGTGTAAATGTAGGGCATGGCAGTAGTCATGTGGGCCCACTCGGACCCACTTTGACAGAGTCATCTTATGATGTTATCATGTCACTAGATGATTTATGAGTCTACTTCAGGTGGTATTATATTGTCAAAGTAAGAGACCCATATATAAGGTGTAAGTCTCTTAAATAAGAGGATTTCATGGTCAACTGTGTCAAAGGCATTTTTTTAAAATCCAAGAAAACAACAGCATTAATTTACTGCGGTCAAAGTTGTATGCCTAGGTGTCTGTGGCCTCATGCTTAGCTAATCAGCTAGTTTACAGGTGATCCACGGCCCTAGCATATTCTCAATATTAAATCTAGAGGAGTGAATAGCACAAAAACCTGATTGATATTTACAGATGATGTTGTGCTCTTCTGGGTAGGCATAGAATTGATCATAGATTATTCTTTCAAAGACCTTGGCCACAACTGAGATCACCAAAATTGGATGATAATTGTTGAGATTGTCCCAATCAGCTTCTTTAAAGAGTGGTGTAACTTTGCACATTTCCAATTGTATGGAAATATACTTTGACTTACTGGTATTGACTTGTTAACCATATTGTGTAATTCCAGAAAATATCCATACCTCCCCCACGGAAGACCCCCACCCCCCACCCCTGTGGAAATCCCAATTAAGCTTCATACATTTCTTTTAATTTTTTGGCCTTACAGAACCCCCCACCCTCCAGGAAATTCCAATCCTTCTATGGGGAGAGTAATGATATTTTCTGGAACTGCATGTTACAGATAGGGACGTAATGAATGCGAAATTATGGAAAGAGCACCTCAAAATTAGTGATGTGACCAATCTTGTATAGAAGTGAAGGGAGCGTTGATTAAAGGCCTGTTTGCAAGAAGGGGTAACCCTACAAACCAGGACAACTTAACGCACAGTTAGACTCAAAGGGTCTGGAAACACTAGCCCAATAGACCTTAGCAGGAGGTTCTGGAGAATAAACCCACAAACTCTGTAGTTTTTCCCAGAGCCTCGTACTGAGGTTTATTGTATTAGGCTTAATTTTAATACGTATTAAATTTGGTCTATTAGAAAGTTAACCTGGCCATCTGGGCCGAGTGTTGGCCGTGGACGGACGTGTCCGGCTTCGCTCCGTATATGAAATTCTAATATAGAACTCAAGACTCCTTTCTCAGGCCGGTTCTAATGGAAAAACACGTCGTAGAAGGAGAGGAAACGAAAGAGATATCGAAGGAGAACCAAGGGCGAAAGAGACGTAGAAAAACCGCCGGATCTCAGACTGATGATGACAATCCTAGCTGCAGTTGCCTCAACATGGCTTCCACAATAGAAGCGATTAACCAGAAGTTGGACCTGGCTCTATCTAGGTTCCAGGAAATTGACGACCTAAAGGAGAATCTTAAAGTTCTCCAGAAAGAAAACATCGATTTAAAAGAAAGTCTCGCCTTCGCGCACAAAGAAATAGTCGATCTAAAGGAAACTTCTAAATTCCAAGAGAGGGCGATCGAAACACTCCAAATAGGTGTTAATGGTTTACAGAAGGATGTTAAAATGGAGAGGGAACGTGCTATCAGGCTTGAAAGTCACAGCCGAAGGAACAATCTAAACTTTTTTAGCATCCCCGAAGTAGCGGATGAATCCTTCACCAAGACGGAGTCGATTCTTCGTAACTTTATGGATAAGGAGCTTCGTGTCGAAGACGTGGAAGATATTTCTATCGAAAGAGCTCATAGAGTAGGCAAACCGCGCTCCGACGGCAAGCCTCGACCAATTATCGCTAAATTTAGTTTCTTCAAAGATAAGAGCTATGTTTTATCCAAAGCTCCGGCCCTTGCTGGTTCAAATTTTGGAGTGTCTTCAGACTTCCCAAAGGAAATTGTTGACATCAGAAAATCGCTCTTACCACATTTAAGAGCTGCCAGAAAACGTGGATGCAAAGCCAAGCTGGTGTATGACAAGTTGTACATTGACGGTCAGCTCTTTCAAGGACGCCGATGAATATTTACCTGGAAGTATTTAATTATAGTACTTCGGTTCTCTAGATTTATATTTGTTTCACTTCGGTTTTCTCTCGGTTGCAACGCGGCGCCTGTTTAAGCGAGTCTTGCGATTTGTGATCTGCTTTTTCTTTCTCCGGTCCGACTTAGCGCCCAAATTTAGAATGTGTTCGCCAAGTAATGATTTATTGTTTAGCAACATGGCTATCGTAAGTGTAATATTTTCTTGTCAATATGTATTGTTCAATTTTTTTAGCTTAAATAGTGATAGAATTTGTTTTAGGTGCTCACAAGATCTCGTATCTTTCTGCTGTCTGTTTGCGAGCTAAACGTTTACGGAGGTAAGTCAAATTCTCTTATTATCATTATGCCACACTCTTTTTCTTGTGTCACAGTAAACACAAGGGGTCTAAATAGCGCGCGAAAAAGAAGACAAGTTTTCAGATGGCTGCATATGAATAAATTTCAAGTAATTTTTTTGCAAGAAACCTACTGCTCCAGTGAAATTGAAAAACTCTGGTCAGCAGAGTGGGGAGGCAAAATGTTTTTCTGTCACGGTTCGAAGCATAGCAAGGGAACAGTGATCATGTTTAATCCGTCTCTAGATGTCGAAATTATCGAGTGCACAACGAGCGAAAAAGGCCGAATTGTAATATTAGAAGCCCGATTTGATGATACGAAGTTTATTTTTGTAAACATTTACGCCCCTAACGATTTAACTCAGCAAGTGAAATTCTTTGACAGTCTCAAGAGTAAGCTTGTTAAGTATGCAAATGAGAGCATTATTGTTGGAGGTGATTTTAACTGCGCTCTTACACCAAGTGACAAAAAAGGCGGTTGCCCCGTTGAGAAAAAGGGAGCAGTGGTGCAGTCTGGGGGACAGTACTTCACAACAGAACTATACTTTATTCGCTATGCAATGCAACATGGCGGACTACAACAACGTGCTCTCAACAACCATACGGAAGACAGCTGACCAACATCTCCCCCCTTTGAAAAAAACAAAAAACAAAAACAAAACAAAAAAAGAAAACGAAAAGGCTAACAAGTCTTCAACAAAATTCTACGGAGTAAGTGTTCAAAGTCAATGTTTGAGAAGGACTAGGCTGTGACGTAGTCTTTCAGCCTTTCTGGGGGTTTGATTATTCTCCCAGATCTTGTCTGCTTCAACGGCGTGGAGGAGCCTTCCATGGGTTCTGGTTCCCTCAGGGAGGGTTCTGGTATCGCTTCTCCGGTTGTGTTCGGGTGCTCATGGATCTGCTGGTCGCACCGCGGATTGACTTCTGCATCTTTAGAGGGATTTGGCGCAGGGGTGGGGTTAACTGTCGTATCCACTGTGGGTCGGTTGACTACTGTCTGAGGTGGGATAATAGGTGGTGGTGGTGCGGCAGGTTTCAGCTGGACTCTGTTCCTTCGGATCGTGGTGCCATGAGAGGTACGAATCGTATAGGACCGTCCGTTGTCTTCCTTTATGACTTCCCCATAGATCCATGGTTTGCCGCGATGGCGGGGAGGTGGCTTGGCATATGCGTAACTGCCAACTTTGACTGGTTTGTGCTCCACACCGGCTGACTTGTCGTAATATGCTTTGCTGTCATGCCTTTTCTTAAGGATGTCGTCTTTTACGATGCGAAAGTTAATCATGGCAGGTGCCAAGAGAGGATCAGTGGTTGGCAGTGTGGTGCTAGTGCGTCATAGGAACATACGCTGAGCAGGTGAGTATGTGTGCCCTTGAGGTGGGGTGTTTCTGTAAAGAAGTAGAGCTGTGTGGAAGTCATCGGCTTTCTTTAACATGGACTCTGCAACTTTAACGGCAGCTTCTGCTCTTCCATTACCTTTAGGGTGGTAAGGGGAGGAAGTGGTGTGCTTGAAACCATATTCCACAGCGAACTTCCTGTACTGGTCGCTTATGAACTGTGGACCGTTATCAGTCTGGCAGATTGCTGGAACACCATATCGTGCAAAGTGGGCTTTTGTCTTCTCAATGACCGTGGAGGATAGGGTATCTTCCAGCTTGTCCACCTCAATCCAGTCCGAGAAGTGGCACACAGTGACCAGGTAGCTTTGGTTGTGGAGCTCACAGATATCTTGATTCACTAACTCCCAGGGCCTTGTTGGTATCGGTAGAGATCTCATCGGTTCTTTTGGTGCGGTCGTACCGTATTGGGCACAGGTGCCACAAGCATCACACGTGTCTTGTATGGACTTTCTCATCCCTGGCCAAAAGAGCACTTCTCGGGCCATTCGTATGTTCGACTCTGCCCCAAAATGGTTGGCGTGGATTTTCCGAAGCATTTCTTTATGCATAGTCTGGGGTACCATGACTTGCGTACCCTTGTATATTATGCCATTCTGCACTGACAGTTCGTCTCTATAGTTCCAGTAGGGACGCAAGGATTCAGGGATGGCTGATTTGTCTTCGGGCCATCCATGGACAATGACTTTGTATAGTGCCGCCAGTGCGAGGTCTTTGCTTGTCTGTTCACGTAAGTGGTTTTCGGTGGTCTCTTCTAGCCTTGGGTTTCTGCAGTTCTGCTCAGACTCCATCTCCGTTCGGAAGACGTCGAAGTGTGTTACCCTTGCTGATATTGGTTGTGAAAGGGCTGCCCGAGATAGGGTGTCAGCCAGGTGGAGAGTCGGTCCTCTCTTGTATGTTAGGTCAAACCGATATATCGTTTTCATCAGCATCCTTTGCAGACGGGCTGGGGCTTTGTTCAATGGTTTCTTCATTATGGTTTCGAGAGGCTGATGATCTGTGTGGACCACAATGTCAGCCTTGCCATGTAACCACTGGTCAAACTTCTGAAAGCAGTTGCATATTGTCAGGCACTCCTTTTCGATCTGAGAGTAACGCTGTTCTGTGGGACTCATGCTGGAGGATGTGAAAGCAACGGGCTGCAGCGTTCCATTGTCGTTGGGTTGTAAGAGTGCACCGCCCAGGGCATAATCACTGGCATCCGTCTGAAGTACCACTGGCTTGTGGAGATCATAGTAGGCTAAAACTGGGGCTGAACAAATCAGTTGCTTCGCTTTAGTGAATGCACTATCCTGAATGTCGGACCAGATGAACGGTACAGCTTCCTGGGTGAGCATTCGTAGAGGTTGTATCACCGAGCTTAGGTTTGCACAGAAGGGTGAAAGATAGTTGACCATGCCAATGAAGCGCAAGAGTGCTGCCTTGTTCTCTGGAGGCGGCATCTGTGTTATTGCTGCTACCTTGTCGGGATCGGGTTTCATTCCTTGGTCTGAAGTAATAGTGCCCATGAATTTGAGTTCTTTAAGCTTGAACTGAAGTTTTGCTGCATTGAGCTTGATGTTCTTTTGGTGACAGCATTCCATCAGAGCAATGAATCTTCTGTCATGGTCTTTTTGAGCTTCGTCATAGTTGTTTCCTTCTCCATATACTAGGATATCATCTGCAATGCATATGATGCCTTCTAGGCCTTCTAGGGCGGTTGTCAGCCTCATTTGGAACTCTTCAGGGGCGCTGGTAATCCCAAAAGGCAGACGAAGCCATCTGTACCTGCCGTATGATGTGTGCATGGTGGTCATCCATGATGAGTCCTCATCGAGAGGAATGTGAAGGAAGCCTTCTTTGACGTCAACTAGGGAGAAGCATTTCGCTGCACTCAGTTTATGAAGCTGTTCATTTAGGGTGGGCATCTGGTGTTTTGGTCGATGGATGGCCTTGTTTACTGTTTGACTTGGGTCGATACACACTCTGAACTTCTTTGGTGTTTCTCGGATTAGTTCATTGGAGCACCAGGCGGTTGGTTCGTTTACCTTGGCGATAACCCCTTGTTCAACGTAACGATCCAAGGCTTGTTTTTCACGCTCTCGCTTTGCTACTGGTATTCTGTGAACTGGCATCTGCACAGGTTGTATGCTCTCATCTATTTGAAAATGAACAGGTGGACCAAGCTCACCAAGGCCTTCGAAGGTGTCAGCGTATTGGTCTAGAATGTCCTCCCTACGTAACTGGCCAGGAAGTGGAAGCTGTCGGTTTGATAGAACTTTGATTGGCTTTGACGGCGAAGGTGATGGATTACATGGGTTGGCTGTGGCCTCATGGAGTTGCCGAAGATGGTTGCAGGTCATGTTCATCTTTGGATGCTGCGGTGCAAAATCCCAGGGACGGGTAGGTTGGAACCTTGAGAGTTTTCCGTGTTCGGCACTGACGTGTTCTACCACTGAGGATAGGGAATGGATTTCATCTGCGTGTACTTTGATAAGTCCCAGTCTCTCGCTGTCGCTCCCTGAGAGAAGTGCTGGTTTGCATCCGATAGAAGAATCTGGCAGGACTTGAAAGGTGAGTGTTACATACTTGTGCTTTCTTTCACATACTAGATCCACCTGACCTTCAGGTTCCAACGGTTTGGAGTTTCCATAGGGATATAGATGGTAGGGAGATCGTTTGAGTTCTGCATCTGGCAGAAGGGAGCGCAGGGTATTGATGGACATGGTGTTGCATGTTGCTGCGGTGTCTATTTGAAACTTGACTTGAGTGAATGCTGAGCCTGTCGCAGAAAGTGACAGGGTTGTGAAGTATCGCTTT
Source organism: Catalaphyllia jardinei (assembly GCA_022496165.2). NCBI lineage: Eukaryota > Metazoa > Cnidaria > Anthozoa > Scleractinia > Caryophylliidae > Catalaphyllia > Catalaphyllia jardinei. The sequence goes on along the minus strand of CM042746.1, from coordinate 22,709,974 downwards.
GCTTGGCTGGAGTCGGCAACGCTGTGTACTTGTGCTTCCAAAGAATAAGTGAAGCCACAATCATGATCAAAGGATGTGTCACATGGCTGCTCCTCTGTGACGTACATGTCGGTGTAGTGAAGATCTCGTGATTGGGTAGATGTGTTTGCACGTGGATCATGTCGCTGGCCACTCAGTCGTGGATCACGTCGCTGGCCATTCGCGCTCTTTGTGTATTCCTTCATACCGGATCTGGAATCTGGTACTTTAAACTTACGGTCTTCTAGGCAGACTGGGGCGAAATGGTCATTACCACCACACGTCGAACAGGTCTTTCCTTTAGCGGGACATACTTTCCAGGGGTGGGCACCTCGGGGGTCCCCACACCAGAAACACGTTCCAGGCTCCCTGCGGAGTTTCATCTTGCTGTGTCTGAGGCCTGTCCAATGGACTTCTTCATCCGTTCCTTTCGAAGAATCCACGATTAATTTGTTTGTTTGCTTTGCAGACTCTATGGCTCTTGCTTCTGCCACCACATCTTGCAGGGTTTTCTTAGAGTTGTCAGGTTTTACGTGTGTTTTGAGGAGCTCAGTTCTCGTGTGATCCTCATTGAGGCCAAAAATAAATTTGTCTCTAGTGAGTTCATCAGTGAGCTCACCGTAAGCACAAAGGCTGCTCGCTTGGCGTACTTTGACTTCCCACTCTTGTATGGACTCATGCGAGGTTTGGGATGACGTCCAGAACTTGAAACGGTCGGTGAGAAGTGAACTCCCTGTGGAGCCTGTGTAGTGGGCGCGTAGTTTTTCCATCCATTCCTATGGTTTCTTCTTGTCGTCGTTGGGGATTTGAGGTTCGATTGTGTACCTAAGTACAGACAAAGCTTCATCTGGAAGTGAAGATCGCAGGGCAGAAATTTCTAGTAACGGGCTTTTGTAGTGATCTGCACGTTCGGTGACAGGATCTTTGCCAAGGTTACGATAGTTGGCTTGGATGCAATAATCATTAAAACGAAGTTCAAAATTCTTGAAATTTTCACTCACATTACCCACAAGTTTGAGCTCCGGTCTTTTGAGGTTTGCCATTGTGTAATCCCACTTCTGACACCAAGTCTGGGGGACAGTACTTCACAACAGAACTATACTTTATTCGCTATGCAATGCAACATGGCGGACTACAACAACGTGCTCTCAACAACCATACGGAAGACCGCTGACCAACAGTGCAAGCTATTAGTAATAATTTTGGACTTAAAAGATGCTTGGCGATGCATGCACCCAAATGAGTCATTGTTTACTTGGCACCATAAGTCTTCCAAAATCCACTGCAGATTGGACTATTTTCTAGTCTCAAGCTGCATCATTAATCAGATACAAGAATGCAAGATAATACCAGTGTCTTTTTCGGATCACGCGGCTGTTTATTTCTCTTTCTTTTCCAAGGATTACGAAAAGCGAGGACCAGGATTTTTCAAATTTAATAATTCCCTTTTAGAGGATAGGGATTTCATTGAAGAACTCAAAAAGAACATAGAGATGTATAAGGTAAAATATCGAGATGTGACTGATAAAAGACTATATTGGGAAATGATCAAGATGGAAATTAGAAGTTTCACTCTATTCTTTTCCAAAAGGCGGGCCAAACAGCGTAGAAATGATGAAGAAATATTGCAACAGGAACTGAGTAATCTGCAAAGAGAAATCGGTCTTGATCCATCAGAAGAAAGTGTGTCTAAATTCTACAATGTAAAATTTAAATTGAATCAGTTATCATTGCTTAAAACGAAGGGAGCTATGACACGAAGTAAAGCTCGCTGGTGCGAACAGGGTGAACGTAATTCTAAATATTTCTACCGCCTAGAGAGACGAAATCACAGTGCTAAGTACATCACTGAACTGAAACTCTCAGATAAAACAACTACAACTAAACCTAAGGAAATTTTAAATGAGGAGTATCGTTTCTACAAAGAACTCTACACCTCCACTGGTGCACGCCCAGATGACCAGCGTTTCGACAACTTTTTTAACAACTCAGCTTTACCTGAATTATCTGCGGACCAAAGGCAAACCTGTGAGGGCCTTTTAACAAAAGATGAGTGTCTTGCGTCTCTGAAGCAAATGGCAAAAGGCAAATCTCCTGGATCGGATGGTCTCTCGGCGGAGTTTTACTTAGCCTTCTGGGAAAGTTTAGGGCAAGAACTAGTTGAGAGTCTAAATTGTGCTTTCGAACGCGGAGAATTAACTATTTCTCAAAGAAGAGGAATCATCACTCTTATTCCAAAGAAGAATAAAGATAAAACTGTACTCGATAACTGGAGACCAATCTCGCTTTTAAATACTGACTATAAAATTGCTACTAGAGCAATAGCCTTGAGACTATCCAAAATCCTACCGCACATCATTCATAATGACCAAACGGGTTATGTTAAAAAGCGTTTTATTGGGCAGAATATTCGCTTGATTTCAGATGTTATTGAACGTTGCCAAGACTTGAAGATTCCTGGCATCGCGTTATTTCTGGATTTTAAGAAAGCTTTCGACAGCATTGAATGGTCGTTTTTATTCAAGGCACTAGAAACATTTGTTTTGGAAATATGTTAGTAAAATGGATCAAAACCTTTTATGCAAATCCACAAAGTTGCGTTACTAACAATGGTTTTGCCACTCCTTTTTTCCCCATTGAACGTGGTGTTAGACAAGGGTGCCCCCTTTCTGGAATTCTTTTTGTTATAGGTGTGGAGCTCCTAGCAAGCGCCATTAGAAGCGACAAATCGATAAAAGGCCTATTGCTTGATTCAAAAGAATTCAAATTATTGCAGATTGCGGATGACACTACTTGTCTGGTTGAAGATACTTCATCGGCTAGTAAACTTTTTGAAAAGGTGGATTTGTTTAGACTATGTTCGGGGCTCCAGCTGAATAGGTCTAAAACAGAGGCATTATGGTTAGGTTCAAACAAGAACAGAACCGATACTTCCTTTGGTATTCGCTGGCCTAAGGATTATGTCAACGCACTTGGCATATGCTTTACAACAGATCAGAATATTTCTTATAGCAAAAACTTAGAACCAAGATTGCTTTCCTTAGAGAAATGTCTTAACGTGTGGTCTTTCAGAGACTTGACTCTGTATGGGAAAATCAACATTGTAAAAACATTAGCACTCTCTAAATTGATCTTTGTCGCGGCCGTTCTTCCAATTCCCGACGACTTTATAAAAATTGTTAATAAACAGATTGTGGAGTTTATTTGGAGTCATAAGAACCCCAAGATTAAAAAGACAACAATGATTGGTGAAAAAAAGGGAGGGGGATTAGAAATGCCTGACTTTGATTTAATTAACAAATCGCTTAAAGCAGCTTGGGTTAAAAGACTATCCGTTCCTGAATGTCCTACGTGGAAATCACTGCCACTTGAGTACCTTAGAGCCGTTGGAGGAGAACTTATTTTTTATTGCAATTTCTCGCTGAAAACTCTTCCGCATCTTTCTGGTTTACCGCTATTTTACAAAGACGTGCTGAATGCATGGCAGAGGATTGTGAGTCACACTCCCGCGAGCAAGAATGAGTTAGAAAATGAGATTGTATGGAACAATAAATTTGTTACAATTGCAGGAAAGTCTGTATTCTATCGATCGTGGTATGAAGCCGGTGTTAACTACATAAAAGACTTGACTTGACAACTGAGGATGGAAATTTAATGACTCTTAATGTTTTCCAACATACTTTCGGCATTAAAACTCACTTTTTGCAGTATTTAGGGCTTTTAAACGCTATTCCAGCGAGCTGGAAAAAGAAACTAAAGAATACCGACGTGGAGAATGAAAACAACAACTGCGAAAATATGATTACTGATCTACAAAATATTTCGAGTAAGATGCTGAGAAACATTCTGACAAAACAACTTTTTGAGAAGCCCACCTCAGCGGCAAAGCTTGAAATGGCGGGTTTTACTGCGGACCAAATTTCGCATATTTACGAGCTTCCTTTCAAACTAACTCTTGATGTCAGGTTGTCAGTGTTTCAATTTAAGATTAACCACAATATTCTGTACACAAAAAGTAGACTCTTTAGGGATAAGATAACAGATAATGACAAATGTTATCTTTGCAGTGGCAGTCAGACATTAAGGCATCTCTTTGTTGATTGTGATTTTAGTAAAGTATTTTGGATTGATTTCACTTCTTGGTGGAATTGCAAAAACAACACGCAAATTGAGCTCCAACCGCGCGATATTCTATTTGCTTTTTATCCTGGAAAACAATCCTTTTTAGGCATTAACTACTGTTTGCTTGTGGCTAGAAATTACATTTATATTTCGGCAAAAAACGAAGACCCCTTCTGTTTTAATTCCTACCTCGCTTTTTTAAAAAACAAGCTCGGGACAGACAAAAGGAAGATTCGAGATCTTGTTAACCTTTAAAGCACTTTTATTTATTTTGCTCGATGACAGTAATTGTGACCGTTGTAAAATGGTTCTTTTCAGTTGGTAATTTCGTTGCGTAAGTTGTTATATCCTATTTTTTTTTTAATTTAGTGTTAGTTAATGTAGTACTTTTAGAAGAGTAAGTAGTTGTTTTAGAATTGTAATTATGTCTGTATATGTATTGCAAATATTATAAGTGTGGCAATAAATATTAAAAATTAAAAAAAAAAAAAAAAAAAGAAAGTTAACCTGGGTAGGCGGAGTTAACCCTACCCGAGGTGTTGACAAGGAAAAAGTTAGCCTGCCTGCCAGGGTAACCGTAGCACGCAGACAGGATAACCTGCCAACCTGGGTAAACCAAGCCTGCCTTGTAAACACAGCGAAGAAAAAAAGAGGAAATGTGTGACAGTGCTAGGGTAACCTGCTAGGGTAACCCACTTGCTAGGTTAACCCTCCTTGTAAACCGGCCTTAAAGAACACTGACATTCATAAAGTTTTGTTGTTATCCTAGCTTTTTCCAAACCGCGGTGATCGTCACAGAAAACGTCACGAACAAACATAGCAAAAATTTCGAACCTGACTCGAATAAACCAGTTAAAAAACCGTACAAAACAACAAGAACAACAACCCAACTTACCACAACGGCTCATCTGGTCCCAGTGTTTACATCACGTTTCAAGGTTACATAGTTGCGTTACTTGTTAACTACTATTTCACGACACTTGAACAATTTTTTTTATGAGAGCGTGACATAAAAGAGAGAGGGGATACCCTATGGATGAAAAGTTGCAGAAGAAAACGTCGGGAGCGAGAGTACATTGCCCCCTCCCCCCTTACGCTAAATAGAGGTAGGCTTGGGTTTACGTACTTCAGCTCGCTTTGTAAAACTCGAATTGTGCGCCTAATGTAATAGACAAACAAACTTTTTTTCCAGAACCAACCTGTTTTATTGTCTGTGTTGTTGTGAGAAAGCAAGCGGAGAGCTTCCATGTTAGCCAGCCGCTCAGCGAACCAATCAGAACTTTACTTTTATCTAATCATTGACAAGTTTAGGTAAAAAAGGTAAAGTCTGCATTCGGGCCGGTTTCTGTAGCATGAAGCGACTAGGAGTATTTCTACTCCCCCCTGGATGGGATGCTAGTCCATCGCACCAGCATTAAATTCGCCGGTACCCATTTATACACCTAGGTGGAGAGAGGCACCGTGAGAGTAATGTGTCTTGCCCAAGAACACAACACAGTGTCCCCAGCCAGGGCTCGAACCCGGACCGCTCGCTCCGGAGTCGAGCGCACTAACCATGAGGCCACCGCGCCTTCCCATTGACAAGTTTACCACATAAAAAACATCTGTGCTAATAAGCGCGCGCTTCGACGTGCGCGTTACTGCACGCGCGCGCAGGGCATATGACGAAACAAACGCAATGGAAATAATCACAAAAGAAATAGAGATTTCGAGACAGATAGATTTAAAGATGAGAAGCGAAAGGTCTGTCTTTCGAATGTGTTTGTTATCATTTGTCTCTTTATTCCTTTTCTCGTGATCACGGTTTTGAAAACTGCGCTGATATATTTGAAACGGAAAGTTAACGATTTTTTTCAAAGTAAGTTGAAGAAGTTTAATGAGATTCACGGAGATAGCACGACGCTCCAGCAGCACACGTTTATAGCGTACATAAAAGGCGAGGACCATGTACCTGGCAAGGGCTGTCCCCAAAAAAACAACAGAAACTGGTAAAGGTCGTAGTTTCCAGAAAACAGTTAAACAAACCAACAGGTGCACGAAAAGAAAATGAAGAAAAACAAAACAACTAGCAAGAAAAGAAACCAGCGCAAGATAAAAATGCAGCCGCCGCCAGTTGAAGAACCTGTTTTGAAAGGCCCCATTGACAGTTTTCGGAGACCAAATAATCCTACCCCGACCTCAACACCTGACGCTCCTGGACAAGCAATGGCTGACATAAATGTCGAAACTCCGGCAGGTGACCGTAACATGTGCCGTTGCAAACACACTACAGATTCAAAAGAGTCGAAAAGAAGCGGCTTTTACTTCATTTTTCTTCGTATGGTTAACACTATGGTGGATGGGTTGTTATTCGTGCCGCAGAAAATGTACGCATATGTTCAACGAGAACTGGAGCTGTTCAATGATATTCACCAAGATAGCATGGAGGTGCTTCCTTACACGGAGCCCGCATTCATAGCGTATCCAATCAAGAACATTCATGGTTCAAGACGCATCGATTCTCTTGAGACTGATGGAAAATTGACAGCTAAGGAACGGGTTGTGGTGGAGCCAATTAATTTTATCCTTCGTTATTATAAATTTCCAT
>CM042746.1:22687250-22703147 GCA_022496165.2 Catalaphyllia jardinei | reverse complement strand
TATAAATTTCCATACAATGCCTTGTAGAGCGCTCAATTCTCAAAGGCTCAATGTGTAACATAACACCGCGCACTTAAGTCAGTCACGTCTCACTCGATACGCGTACATAAATCATTAATATTTGATCAATTCCTCGAATCGTGAGTTTGAGACGCCTGTGGTAAAACCTACAAACACGGGTCTCCTGCTCCACAACCAGAGCCACTGCGTTGATTCGCACTGTCATGCTTGATCTTTCGTACCGATTTGATCATGAAAATGGTGTCATGGTGACTCCGAAACATCATTCGCTTTTAGTAGTATTTCTGCATTTCAAATGGTTAGTGTAAGCAGGGAAGGTTCCTGTAGGCGGCCATCTCTCGCTTAAAACTCTAGTGGCCGCTTACTAGTAAGAGCTATTCACGTAGTCAGCTGCAGTTCCGCTTTCGGAGGGTGTCAGCTTACAAGGACTTCCACTAAGGGTACGTTTCTTTAAGAAAACCCAAGATTGGATTCTTAAATCCGAACAACCTCGTTCCCAGGGCTTTTCCCTTTGAAATTGGGAGCGAAAACGGATTTTCTTTACTAAAGAGATCAATTTAAGATTTCTCCGATCATGGTGCGTCAAAAGAACCGAAGAATCCACTCCCCGCAAAATCCATTTTCAGATTCTTTCGGATTTAAGAATCCAATTTTGGATTTTCTTAAAGAAACGCACTCGAAGTTCTTAGGAGAAGGGGGTAGCGTAGATAAAACAATTCCTTCATTGCCCTCGAGTAGTTGTTCGTTTCAGGCTTTCTCTGACTAACCAGCGAATTGGGCGAACCGAAGAAAATATATTCCTTGCTCGAATAGAAAAATTGAATATGAAAATTGGCATCCGAATTTCAATTTCATTTCCCGTGATATTTGAAAATTAATAGTCAATTTCATTCCTCTTTTTTCTTATAGATTCAAAATTTGAAATTTTCTCTTTCTTGGAAATTGAAAATCGAAGTTTGATTTTCGTTTTTCAAGTTCGTAGAAAAACGGTTGGCACTCGCGGGTGCACGCATTGATACCGCACATCGCAGTCATTAGTGTATGCGGCATTTGTCGTGAGGATAGAATAGGATTTCAACAGACGCGTAACACGATCACATAAAACACGTATAGTGATTTGAATCATCAACAGATAGATTTAACTGAAAATGCGTCAAATAGAACAACTCTTCTCCATGTGATCATACCAAGGGTGTCTCGCGTCCAAATGATAACTACCGATACTTGGCTAAATAGTATACAGTGTCAAAGAATTCGCGCCCTAACCATTCTTTTTTTCTCGCCACTTTCCAGAGTTGACGCAGCGCCGTAGCTAGTAACAGGCAAACCGAGGCACTTGCCTCGGTAATTTGTTTTTCGTTTTTATTGTATTTTGTCGTCATAAACACCCTAAATATCTAAGAAGAGAATTTAACCACGGACACTGCCTCAGTCAAAATTCTTTCATGGACATTGCTTCAGTCTTCACTCTTTTCTGGCTACGGCCCTGGACGATATAAAAATTAAAAGGAAAATCAGTCTTTTCCCCCCTCCACTGGTTTATCTTCCTTCCCCCAGTATGACATACTACCGATCATGGCGATGCAAATGCTAAGGTCGGAGCTGATAATACCGACTTTGATAGAACTGTGAGGAAACACGGGTGCGGTGTGATGAATTGCAATGGTGAACACCTGATTGACTTTTGCCTTGAGAACGACTGTGTAAACGGTGGTTCCATCTTCTCACATAAGAACATCCACAAACTCACATGGAGGTCTCCTGATGGTTCCAGTGACAACCAGATCGACCACATCTTGATCAATGGAAAGTGAGTAGGTCTGTCTGTACAAGAGGTTTGAGTTTATCGTGGGCCGATGTTAGCAGTGACCACTACCTAGTTACAGCTTACTGACCATGAAGCTGAAACTCAGGAAAGTGGTCAGGCGGAGCCAATGCTGCCAAACTGAGGTGTCCAAAAACCACCAAAGAATTGAGGCCGAGAAATCACTTTGGGGCTTTGGCTGAAGAAGATGGAGATCCCGGTATCAACACCAAGTGGGAGTGTCATTAAGAAGACTTATGTTGCGGTAGCCTCTTAAGTCTTGCGCTATAGAAAGAAATAGAACAAAGAATGAATAACATCTTGTACTTGTCAGAAGAAAGGAGAAAGGAAACAACTGAAAGCCAAGATCATTTTGAACGCAAAGTCACCCAGGTTCCAAAAGCTCGCCCTAGAAGCTCACAAAACTAGGGACAAGGAAGTCAAGGAGAGCCCCCGGGAAGACAAAACAGCCTCAGCGAGGAGCTAGGCAACGGAACGTGCAGCTGACACAAGCGGAATGACGGTTGTCTATAAGATCACGAAGCAACTCTGTGGCAAGAATATTAGTCAGACTTCCCCTGTCAAAGACAAGGTCGACAAGAGTGGCAACAACAACAACAACAACAACAACAAGCTTTACTACTAAACTAAGTAATGTCTAAACATAGGAGGTAGGTTGGCATCAAAGCTTGAGCAAGGTAATTAATTAGTCAATAAAAAAAGAGACCAAAATAATAAAAAAATAAATACATAAATAAATGAGTAAATAAATAGATAAGAATAAGTAAATAAACAAACAAATACCAGTTGAAAACTCATGAACAGTAATACTGTAGGATGACTTTGTTTTTAAACGTTTCAAGGGGGAGGTGTTTAATGCTTTCGTCAAGGTGATTCCAAACTTTTACAGCTGCAAAGCGAATGTTGAATTTACCGCAGCTTGTTTTGATGGTATTGATGTAATAGGTTGATTTAGAAGCAAGCTTAGTATCGTATGAGTGTACAGATGCTACTGTTTGAAAAACATTTCAAAGGAAGATAGAAGACGATTATAGTAATAGTGATACATGAGGAGTGCATTGTGAAGGGTAACAAGATCGGTTAATTCCTTAAAACGAGGCTTAGAGTGTTCATCTACGTATAGCTCTCCTTTGAAGAGTTATTAAGGGTTTAAGAGTAGCACTATAAGTATTGCCCCAAATTAATAAACCATAGGTGAGGAAGGGGTAGATAATTGAATAATACAATTGATGTGATATGTTTCTATTTACATAATATCTGATTTTAGACAGTACTCCAATACCTCTTGAACCCTTCTTTGCTCAATTCGTGTAAGTATGGTTTCCAGCTCAAATTGGGATCAAACATGAGCCTTAATATTTAACTTACGTATCAGATTTAACAGACATATTGGACATACTAAGATTCAACTTATGAGCTATTCTTCTTTGCGAAGAATGAAATACCACAAAGATGGTTTTTTCAATGTTCAGAGATAATTTGTTAGCATATAACCACTGGCTTACCTACTTCAACAATCTCACAACAGAGAATTAACAACCATAGAAATGCATACAACACTTTCGCGAGGTTATGAATCACTCTCAACTGCTGATCCTCCACCAGCCCAGGCAGGATCTTATTATTACCATGAGTCCCCAAACTGAAGCAGAAGTCAGGCGCGCCATCAAAGCCCTGAAAGTTGGAAAGGTCCAGGCATTAATTCAATCCATGCAGAAATGCAGAAAGCTGGCCTCAACCTCAACCCCAACCAGAAACATCTGGGAGAAGGACATTATACTGCACGACTGGAGCAAAGGCGTAATTGTCAAGATTCCAAAAAAGGCAACCTCTGGAACTGTGACAACTTGCGAGGCATCACACTAAAATAATGTCAATTTTATTCAAGGTTTTCTGCAAGATTTTTCCCTGCAGAATTGATGCAGCCATTGATTCCAAACTACGACAAGGGCAGACTGGAGTCAGAAGAGGGAGGCCAGTGGTCAAGCCTGTTGACAGCGTATACAGTGACTCCTTGTGAAAGATATAGCAAACATACAGAGATTCTAGTTACACTCATGGGTTTGCTCTAACTACAGTTTGAGTGTAATGTCATCATAGATGGAAACCTGTCAGAATGGTCTGGTGCGCGACAGGGATTTGTAATTTCTCCTATCCTCTTTCTGCTTGCCACTGACTGGATCATGCGTAGTGCAACGGCTGACAAACTCATAGGCATAGTGTAAACACTCTTTTCCCGACGTGAAGACCTCGACCATGCAGATTACCTCGCGGCTCTCTCCACAACACGTTGCTACCTACAGGAGAAGACCGACAGGTTCAGCGGGTTGCCAAGCAGGTAGGGTTGAGCATCAACTTCTCCAAGCCCCATAGTTCATAGTTCATAGCAATTTTTTCTTGAACTATTCTGTCCAAGGAGGAAGGGTGCAGTGAGGTTATCCCTATTTGAAGCCCCAGGTAATGTGCAACAATGCCAACCAGATGCACCAATCAAACGAGATGGTGAACAACTTGACTTTGTTGAGGAATTCACCGACATGGAAAACCTCATCGCAAAGGATGATTCCAAGGCAAGGCTTGGGAAAGCTCGCGGTACATTTGCAAGACTCCAGCCTATGTGAAAGACTATGTACTATTATGGACTATGGTCAAGCCAATTCTGCTGTGCTGACGAGTGGTAAAAGGCGATATGACAAAGACCAGTGCCTTTCAACAAGAATGTCCCAGAATAGTATGTCACATCTTTTGGCTTAACAAGGTTTCAAATAGACTGCGAGCAGTCTCTCTTTTGCTCGAAAATCCGTAGGGAAAATGAGCGTGACGGCATGCGTGACATACGAGCGGCGAGTGGAGAAGCCGCGAGCCGCGAGTAGCGTGTTCCGACGCCCGCGCTACGTACGGCTCGCGGCTTCGCATATTACGCTGGCACGCAGATGTTGTTTTCGTGTTTCCCTACGGATTTTTGAGCAAAAGAGAGACTGCTCGCAGTCTAGGTTTCAAATTGGGAGTTGTACAAGATAACTGAGAGGCAGAATGCGATGTGAGATTCAATGCCGCCGGATCCGATAGCTTGGTCACGTCCTTGGGCCGGGACCGTTTCACCAAGACTACCTTCAGATGAACACCACCTGGAAGAAGGAAGAAAGGGCAGAGCAACCTGGAAAAGTACTCTGATGACCGAGCTAAAGGAGATAACAGAATCGGTCCCGTTGGATGCAGATCGTTAACGCCTTATGTTCCGCCCGGGACGAAGAGGACTAAGTACGTTTGGGCCTTGGGACGTAGCCTCCCATATACCTAGTCCAGTCCCTGAACTCTCCTTTCTTCCTGCCCCATATAGGGGCTGAACCCGGACGGGCGAAAGAAGAGTCTCTCCTTTCGCCCGCCTGGGTTCAGCCCCTATATGGGGCGGGAAGAAAGGAGAATTCAGGGACTGGACTACCCATATAACAAAAATTAAGTGTAGCCTCCCCAAGAGCCAGGGATGGAAGCAAGGTCTTCCCTGGCGGCTTCTCTGTGTCCTTACTGTAGTATTATACAGAGTGCACAGACGTGATTCTCTTCAATTGGTCGTTTCCGTTGATTTTCACGGTGCAGGTTTTCTCTTGGCTGGTTTTGTTTTGGCTTGTATGATGTGTTTTCAAGTGTTACAACTAGCATTCATCATCACTATTTGTGGAGCTGTTATCGCTTTCATTCGCTGCTTTGATCTTGATACTCGATGCGTTTTTGTCATGAAAAAGATTGCTGTTGTTCATCGTGGTAAAGTGATAATAATAATAATAATAATAATAATAATAAAAATATATTATCGTTTGTCTCACGATGTAATTGACCTCGTTGTCTAGGATCGTTTCACAAGCAGCTCCCTAGAATATACGGTCTACCGAAGATCCATAAGGCCGACGTACCCTTAAGGCCTATTGTGTCATGCGTCAACACCTTCGCACATGATTTATCCGCCTACGTAGCTAACATCTTGTCTCCTTTAACAGGCAGCTCGGATTTCACGGTGAATAATTCAGCCCATTTCGTATCCAACATCAGCAGTGAAACGAACCCAGAAAACGAGATCATGGCGTCCTTCGATGTGGAGTCGCTGTTTACCAACGTCCCTATCGACGCCGTTATAGAAGGCGCATTACAGAAATTAGAGAACGACCCCAGCCTTGCGGATCAGAGGACGCTAACACCTGCTCAGATTGCGGACTCTCTGAATTTCGTATTGAGATCCGCATACTTTCAGTATAACGGATCAATTTACGAACAACGAGAGGGCGCAGCCATGGGAAGTCCAGTCTTCGCTGTTATTGCTAACCTCTACATGGAGAGTTTAGAAGAACAGGCAATAGTTACTTCATCATACAAGCCCAGGGTCTGGAAACGCTACGTAGACGACACATTTACAGTACTAGATCGCGAAAGCGTAGACCGTGAGCTTCTTACAGCATCTTAACTACGAGCAGCCTTCAATCCGCTTCACCATGGAGACAGAGAGTGACAGCAGGCTCGCCTTCCTTGAAACCGCAGTTTCAAGAGAACCAGACGGCCGCCTCACCTCCAGCGTATACAGAAAGCCTACGCACACTGATCAATACTTAGCGTATGATTCACACCACCCTCAATCAGTAAAACGCGATATTGTAAAGTGCCTTTACGATCGTGCCAAGCACATCGTAGCTAAACCCTCTGTTATTTCCAAAGAGAAAAAGCACTAGTCATCTGTTCTTGTTTCTAATGGTTATCCTCTTTCTTTTGTTGCAGAAAGTCACCAAAACCAGGGAACCTAACACTGACGAAGGGCCCACGACCGAGTTCAAATCCATTGCGGTTTTACCTTACGTCAAAAGTTGTTTATCCGAACAGCTTCGCCGCTGCCTACAACAAGGCGTACGCGCTGTTTCCAAGTCGGAAATTACGCAAAGATCACACTTAGTACGGCCAAAAGACCCTGTCGATCCGACTAAACAAGACGGCGTTGTTGACAGAATTTCCTGTGAATGCGGTAAAGTTTATATCAGCGAGACTGGAAGACCTATGCAGGACGGAATAAAGGAGCACGATCGAGACATCCGGAGTAGTATAGAAGTTAGGGGTGCCAGCACACACGGTGGTTAGTTTACGCTTAAACGAGCACAGACGATAAAATTATGTGTACACTAAAAATTGCCTATAAATGTTTTTAATAAAGGAAGATCGCTTTATCTCCTTCATCCCAATAATCTATTAAATCATGTAAACAAAAAAGATTTTTATGTTTTCTTTCAATACATTTTTCTTTATCAAATGGATAACTACCTCCACGAAAAATTCTCTTAAAATTATGAAAGACAAATTCAAAAGCTAATTTTTCTTCTTCTTTATAAAAATAGGTTGCAAAAATTATATTACTATTTGTTTTCATTACTAAAGACTGTTTATCATTTATATACAAATGATTTTTTTTACAAATGAGAAAACAGTTTTTTCAATTGTTTTGATGTATTGTAGTAGTTCAAAAGGAAAGTTAGCTTTATTATTTAAATTGTCTGCTTTTAGGATTAAATATTTAAGATATAATAAATCTGGTCTTTGCATTTAATATTAATTAGTTTTTCAAATTTTCGTTTTAAAATGCCCATAAGCAAAACTAGTTGTTTTATCATCAAGAATGTAACGTTTGTCATCATAACATGATAAGCTGGTTTTATTGATTTGATAACTAGATACTTGGTGATATTCTGATCGAATGCTTTTCATCTTATGTTTCATGATGGTATTATTTTGAAGGCAATTTAAATAATCATCATGATCAATGTCTCTTTTGATAATATTCTTTTTGACTCCTTTTGCTGTCTTGTTATTTTTGGTCTCTGTTTTATAAGAGTACATTTTGCTTTTCAAACCAACAAAACTAATAATAGGCTTACCAGCTGCTTCATCTTTGAATTTACCAATTACTTTTTTATTATGATCAAAAAAGAACTTAGAAGATTTATCATAATCACTATTGTCAAATAGCTCTCTATTTTGGTATAAATCTTGATAAACATCATTTGTCGTTATGTGATAACATAATGAATCAGTATCAGTGAATAACAATTTTGCTCTTTCGTTGTACTTTTTTTTTATGAAATTGTAATGAAAATCATACATTAATACTTTGCTCAAATCCAAAATGCACATACCAACATATGATGGTTTATCAAGCTTTAACCTTTCTTTTTTCATATTGACAGCTACCAAATTTTCATGAAAAATTTTACAACTGACATAAGTTGGTTTTGCTATTTGGCGCATCAAATGATTTTGATCAGTTTCTAAATAAACGTTGTAACCTTTTCTGAGATTCTCCATTGTTTTTCTGAAGACGCTGTTATTCATCAATTTAAAAAAGTCTTTTTCAAAACTGTTTTTTTTGCTTCTTTTGACTTTTCTGTATTAAAATCAATATATTGTTTTAACCATGGTTTTCACTGAATTGCAAAACTCGATGCACTTTCTTTAATTTTAAACCAAGACTCAAATAAAGCTTTAAATTTTCTTCATGAAGAACATATTTTTTTTTATCATTGAGTGTTGGTATTCATTTTTTAACTTTATCACTTCTAATTTTATATTGATCTTTGATGCGTTTACAATAATTAGAAAGTATATCATCAGTAACATTTAATTTTTCAGCTGCACAAGGATAGTCATTATGTAAATCATGTAATTCTGCTGGATATTCTAAATGAACTTCATAAATATAACCAACACCTTCTTTTTTATTATAGACAGACCAATCTTGATCTATTTTTTTCTATTTAAAATTGCAATAGGGTAGTGGTTGGGCACCACATCACTTCATCAACACAAACTGCATTATTGCACGATCGCTCTTATTTGTCAGGTAGCGAAAATGAAAACTGTCTCGTCAGCGCATTCCATGGCTGACGTAATTCCTTTTTTAGCGTATTTAATATTGCCTTCAAATTTAACGCCTGGATAAAACCAAAACAAGACGATTATTTAAATCGTGTAACCGCGCTTCAAAATTAACTTGTTTCAGTCTTAGCACTATGTGTGGCACAGGCAGCCTAAGCTGTCGTTGTGAGGAATTAGTATGCGAACGTTCAGCTCGCGAAACGTGACATTTAATCTCTATGCGAACGTTCACCTTGTGGAACGTGATATAGTTACCGCCGACATCTACTGTTGCACAAACTGTCAACGCCAGTTGTGAAATCTAGAATTACGTAATGGTCTTTATCTGGAAACTCGCTTGGGAAATGCCCATGAATGATAGAAAAGGAAACGACTATCACGCTCAGTTAATAACACTGTTGTGCTATGAGTAAAGGACAAGCAAAGTAGTCAAGGTAGTTGCACAAGTTTACGCTATTCACGGCTAATTTTAGAACGTAAGGGTACATGTGAATGTTGTGCCGCGTAGCACTATGAACACAAATGATGTAACAGAGAATTAACTCTGAAGTGTAAATTTTAGTGCTAATTTAACCCATGAATAACCCAACTTACTTTCTCTTCGCCGCGATTCGTTCGTGCGTTCGTGCGTTCGTGATTTTCCCATACAATTCTCTATATACACAAGCTGTCGCATACACCACATATTTTGAGCTTGGCGAGCCTGTGGCCGGACTAGTGACGGCGGAGACGAGAAGGAAACAAGCGAAGCAATCTTTTTTGTGTACGGAGCAAAAATTTAAATATAACGATGAGACCGCCGCCAGTGGTGACTGGCATTTCCCCCGCAGAAGGCCCGCCTGGAACCAAAGTTATTATTCGCGGTGAACACCTTGGCATCAACGCCAAAGATGTGACAGGTACGAGGCTGAACACTGTCCATAAAGTTTACAATGAAAGTGAATTCAAAACCCCAGGGGGAGATTCCAGTTTCATGCAATTGCAGACATATCCGACACATCCTGACCACTTAGACAGAACTTCAGAACAAGTCTTAGCCATATATTTTCTGGGGTAGGAACAAAACGAGCCACGGTGTAGGCCATGGCATACTGATCGGTTTTGATTCCTTGAAAAAAATAAAAATAAAAATAAAATAACTGAAAGAAGAAGAAGTTTAAAGCTTAGTTAAGTAGCAAAGAAATGGTCCAAATATGGTTAAATCAAACTAATATATAGATTTAGGCCAGCCTAAAAGCGTCGCTTCTAGGCCGGATTGTTCAGTGTCCGATTAAGCTAACCCAGGAAAAGGTAGAAATTGATTTGAGTTTTGTAACTTTTGCGTTGAGGTTATCTGGTTATTGTTTGGCTTTCTGTTTTGAGTTTTACAATCACCATATACACAAAACAAAGCAGCAAAAAAACAGTTGTATAGAAGAAAAAGTTATAATTTAAATAAATATTAATCCTGGGCTAGCTTTAACCGGCTTCTGAACAATCCTGCCCTGATTTCAACAAGTTAACCTGACATGAGCCTGTGATCCAATCGAAAACCAGCACGGTCAACTTCAAAAACACAGGTGACCTGGATGAGTTGTAGACTTCAGCCCGCAATATGGTCACATGATACTGGTCAGCAGATACCTTGTTTTGACAAGTGTCAATTGATCATAACATGGATGTCCAATATCAAAGAAGTACACGATAAACCAAGGCTGCATGTCTCTGTCAACCTACTATTTGGGTATGGCCGCCATGTTGTGTATGCGCCCATGAGCAATGCTGCTAGCCATGATAACTGTGAGAAAATCAACTCATGGGTTTACTTTTCTTTCCTATATGAGTATGGGGCTCCGCTTGGTGGCCCTTCGGGTTGCCGGAGCTCCGCTAATATTCTGAATGGCCTTTCAGTGTAATGTTATTCACTATATTTTACCAATTAAGGATGGTGCCTACTTTTGTTAGTGTGCACACGTTCTGCGCATCACGCAAGCCATGGTTTAAGTGTGCGCACGCTGGGGTTAAGTAATCAACTGGGCTACGCCACCAAGTGCACAACTAAATTAAACAACATAGTTTTCCTACTGTGACCAAATCAATTGTAATAAACCTTTACTTACACCAGTGCAGCATATCGCTAATCAATTTCGAAATTTACACTGAAATTCAACTGTAAGGTGACAGGAAAAATGTAACGGGCGCCGTAAAAGTTGTCAAAAAAGATCAATAACTTTAAAAACACGTGGTTACCCCTGAATTTTATGTTGCGAAATGGAAGTGGCAAGCATATTCAACATGTGATTAGTTTCTGGCTGTGAGCAAAAGTTATTCTGAATGTGTTTTAGCTAAACCAGAGCAAGGCTGTCAGAAACACTAAAAGCGCTTTTGTAACGATTTTGTCATTAAAAACGTACCAAGAATGCTTTTTATGTTACCATTTGCCATGTAGTTTAAATATCTTTTAAAGCGTGTTTAGAAAAAGGGGAAAAATAATTTTTATTTAATATAATATAATTATTATATTTCTCTTAGAGTTCAGCAGAGTCTCCTGCTCGCATTACCGCTTACGCGCTTTGAAGGGAATGTCAAATATATTAGCACATGAGAACCAAGCCGTGACGGCCAATGTGACAGCCCAAACATGCAAACCGGGCACTAGAAAATCATTTGTCTCAAAATGAAGCGAACAAAACAATCTTTGCTCAGTGTCTGGCAAAAATGATCCAAGGATGGCATTGACCATGGTGAAGTTTGTTCTGTAACAATGTTTATTTCACTTCAAAATTGCCTGCAAGTTAATTCGTTCGTTTGTGTCATTCATTCATTCATTTCTTCACTCACTCACTCGTACGTGCGTTTGTTCGTTCGTGCATGCACTTGTTCGGTCATTCATTAATTTGTCCATTTGTTCGTTCATTCGTTCGTTCGTTCGTTCGTTCGTTCGTTCATTCCTTCCCTCCTTCCATCCTTTCTCCATTCATTCATTCATTCTGCACATGTCATTTTGAGGCAATTGTCGTTTCTGTTTCTAGCCGATCCGATATAAATACGTTCTTTTCCCATGAACTGAAAAAGGAAAATCGTAATATAATGTGAGCAAAATATTTCTGCCTTCTTTTGCAAATATAATACTGTTGAATGATGTAATGGTCACATCAGTTAATTGAAGCAAAAGTGCCGGACTTCCAGAGGACTTAGATGACTCAGATGACAGTGGAGTGAACTGTTGCATGCAAAAAATGCCACATTTGGTTAATTTTTGCTATGTTTTTTTCAGAATGTATACAAGAGAGCATTCTGAGGTATCAATTGTCAAACATTTTTAGATGCCCAAAAGTGAATCCTTTATCTGTTTGGCCAACAACTCCCCACCCCCAACCCACCCCCTTAACCTTATGCAGTGTCGCAGCTGCGGTTATCCAGGTAGAAATATTCAGCTGTGGTTATCCAGGTAGAAATATTATATGACCCCTTGCCAAAAAATATTAACTGGAACACTGCTGACTCGTAATAACAAGGTGGCCATATTATACTGTGTCTATCTTGTCTGTGTGGTTGCTGAATTAATAAAAATTATACAAACAAGGTATAGAATAAGTAAAATTGAACAATTACTTTAGATAAACTTCTGGTTGCCTCTTGTAAGTGACCATGACCACTCATAAATGACCACTTGACAAATTGGTTAATAAGGTGTTATTAATAACGTTAATATTGTTTTCCTGGGTAGTATAAGAGACAGATATTTCAATGGAAAACCAGTTTTTTTCTCAGAAGTGACTTTTTACATGTTGAAATCACAGGGCAAGTCTCAGTGTGCAGTTGCAAAATGCTAATGAGGAAAAATTTTGATCTTCTGTGGTGTAATATAAGCAAGTGAACACCTCAGCTTGACATCTTGGGTGATATTTGGTGAAAAGTATTCCTCTATGCTGGCACTAAAGCTATCATTTTTTGTTTTTGGATTGAATTATTTATAACTGAGAAATTTATATGAATATATGCTCTGCAATTTAACAAATATTTACATGTATCTATGGCTTGAGTATTGCATGTAATGCTATAGATCTGATATTTAAGCTACTTCATCTCTGCATTGTTGACTTTAAAACTGTCAGTATTGCACTGTGCCATGCCCCGATAGCTCAGTAGTTAGGATGTCTTGGGGTCGCTGGTTCAAGTCAATTTTGTTGTTTCAGTCCAGGAAAGGAGAAATGGAGTATATAAAGCAAATAAAATAAATAATTCAAATGATATGTATAAAATAACCTTTCAAAATTGAAACTTCTGCACTCTATTGATGTATTGCTTCTGTCAGGAAAAGATCCTCTGGTCAACCTTGTGACCAGATGCTTGACAACATCATTTTTGTGTGGTTACGGTTGTAATGTTATGTAATTGACTTAGTTTACTAAATGCTGTATTAATAGTTATTGTAAAAAAGAACAAATGTTATTATGCAAGTTATTAGACATGCAAATAAATGTTTTTTAAAAACAATCAGAGTAAGTGCTATCCTCATCTTTTATACTTGCTCTGTTCATTCAATGAGGCCAAAGTCGGTTATACTGGCTGATAACTGGGACTTGGTGAACCAATATACGAAAGCTTAGAATGTACTTTCCAAGGTCAACAAGTTAATGATTAATGTTATTTGATATTCCTTTTCCTTGATGACTGTTTATTTTAGGACTAACAATTTGTGGTGCCAACTGCCTTCTTTCTGCGGACTATAAATCAGCAAGTAAGATTGTGGCACGAACTGGTCAGGCCAAGGCAGGCAAGGGAGATGTGATAGTAACAACACGGTCTGGTGGAGAAGGCAGCTGTACTGTGCAGTTTAAAAGTGTGATGGTGGTTCCAGGTAGGATAGAGTATAATATTATTATTATTCATTCAAAATATTTCCCCGTTTCTGATTGATTAAAACCACTCGCATAATTCACCATAACCAGCTGCTGTTGACCAAATATTGAACCAATGATGTCAAAAGTGCCCGCTGCAAATTATTGAACTGATTATGTCAAAATGACGTCAAAAGTGCAGCCTGCTGCAGATTATTGAACTGTTCACCAAGAAAGCTTGGGGACAAGGTTGTGTTATTTTTGGTGAACGTAAAAACAAAGAGAGAAAATTAATGGCAAAACTCCTTTAAGAATGGAGAAATATTTTGAATGAATAATAAAGCAATTATTGAATTTGACTTTTGTAGAATATAAAGAATTCTGCAACCTTGGGTGTGGCTCGCTTCAAGCCAAGCGCTCGGTTTTTTCAAGTTAAGACTAAAAGATACATGGCATATCATAGAAATGTAATATACAATCCAAGTAACATACAGTTCCAAAAAACCTAGATTGCAGGCTACATAAATTGAAATGGGGTCGTGGAACAACAGCTGGGTGAAAAACCTCCCCGTACGTCCACTTGCTCCTAGGAGGAAAACCCCGGGCCAGCTGTACCCCAGAATAAACAGTCCCCCGGGCAAGACCAACTAAACAGAAACTAGAATCAATTAAAAGCAGTACGAGGGAGAGAACTAAATACCTAAAGCCTTAGAAACCGACAAACGAGAAGATAAAGAATCTTGCACATATCCGTCCTTAGCCGATTCACTAGCCCAACGGCCATGACGCTTAAAAAGACGATCTGGTACACCAGCATTTGCGGAAGCAGTAGTCCCGCCACTCCTAAGGCTATGCGTACCAATGACAGAAATATCAGGAACAATATCTTTACAGGCCTCCAGCACTAACTCTCTTAACCTAGAATAGCTTAAACCTTTAGATTTAGGCTTATAACCACATCTAGTTTTGGAAAGTTGACAAAACAAAGGGCTATCGCAGGACAGCCCAGCTCTATCTAAGTAATGGTTCATTATAGCAACCGGACAAGTTGCTTTCCTAGAAGAAGCTACAACAACCCAAGCTCCATCTCTATACTGATCAGTTTTACTGGATTGAATGAATAACTTCAACATGTCATTTTCGATCTTAGCATCGGATCAAACAAGCCTAGCAAGCTCATCAAATCTGAGAAAAGCAGCAAAAGCTAGTAAGCAAATAACAACCGAACGAATGTTATACAAAGAGGCCATCGAGTCCGCCTTGGAGACAACTAACTGCTCTAACTGAGAGACTGTGATAGACTCCTTCTTGGTAGTTTTATGGGGCAGCAAACGCTGTGCACCAGCAAGAGTACTCTTCACCAACGGATGATCAGAAAAATACGGCTCGCCACCCAGCAGGTGAAACCAGGCAATGTTGTGAACTGCTGACTCCGACGGAGATGCTGTTTTCGCCTCAGTCATTAAATGACACAGATAAATAGCAAAGTGAAACGGAGAAGCGGGAAAAAACTGTGAAGCCATGTTCTTGTGCCCAAGACCTCCATCTGATGTAGGAAGAAAAAATACTTGGAGGAAGTACTGGGTGCTCTGCTAGCCAACGCAACATCCGGAAGAGAATTTGCAAGAGATTGTAAAGCACTGGATCCCTGGGGAACCGCGGCTCGGAGGTCCGACCACATAGTAGAGCTGAAAACATCTGGAAAATAAAAGCAAAAAGAACACACACACACCCTAAAAATCAATAACAAATAAAAATGACCCGAACGCTGGAACAGCAAGACCGAGATGAAAGACAAAACCAGCACGCCCAAATATATACCCCTACTAATTACCCACATACCAGCGCACGCACCTAAACAAACATAAGATACCGATGAGAGCATATTTTCCTGCTAATTACCAAGTCAAACGCAGGAAAATACCACTCTCCTCTAAATCTCCGTTTGTCCCAACAAGAAAACACACAAACCTTGGGTGCGGCTCGCTTCAAGCCAAGCGCTGCCCAACAGAGCGGTCAAGAACGGGAGAAATAAGAACAACAAAAGAGACTGCGTATACCACCCACTGGCCACACCCAGGTCACCCACTGGCAGAACAAGTAAAACTGATAAAACTAAATGAAACTAAATGGAACTGAGCAAGCCACCCACTGGCTAGGACACATAATGTCAACAGATCTGTACAAGCCGCCCACTAGAATCGACGTACGTCACCCACTGGCTATAGCAAAGAACAAATAATGCCAATAGAATCTGTGTAAACCACCCACTGGCTATAACAAATAAAGCCAATAGAATTGACGTAAGCCACCCACTGGCTA
>CM042746.1:22667286-22687240 GCA_022496165.2 Catalaphyllia jardinei | reverse complement strand
AAGCCACCCACTGGCTAAAACAAATAATCCCAAAGGAGTCTGCATAAGCCACCCACTGGCTACGTGCAAGCCACCCACTGGCTAAAACAAATAATCCTAAAGAAGTCTGCATAAGCCACCCACTGGCTACCTGAAGGCCACCCACTAACCTCAGCTTTGCTTTGCAAACCAGACTTCCTGCTACCGATACCAATAATTCGCACAACATTCTGGTTGTCTGTGTGCCATTTGACACATAATCCTGCAAGCTTAGGCGCAAAAGATTGCAAAACGTTTCTAACGGTCAAAATCTTATGCATAGTGGAACTTTCCTGTGCTATATCAGCTGACCAAATACCTTGCGCGGCCACCTGGGGCCCCAGTTCAACAATGTAACCGCCATATCCAGTGTCACTAGCATCCGAATAGGCAACTCTCAGTGCACTGGATTTAAACCAAATACGACGGCCATTGAGATGATCTAAATTGGATTGCCAAAAAACTAATTCCTCCACAACCGAATCCTCCACACGAAAATTAAAATAACAGGAATACTAAGCTGTAATCTGGGCGTACGTAGCACGAGACATTAAAGGTACAATGTTTCCAATAGCCAAAAACATAGAGTTCAGCTGACCAGCAACGCTTGCTAGATCCTTAGCGTTAACAAAACGCAAATCAAGGATTCGCGAAATACACTCCTGCAACTTCGTAATCTTCGGAAGAGGAATGGTGATGAAATTAAGACTGATATCAAGATGGAAACCAAGCCAGGTACTCCCACACTGATTTTTGAAGGTTCACAAAGAAACCCGCAGAGTCCAAATCAGACCGACATAAACGACTGTGGACAAGGCAACTAGCGTAGTCGGGGCTCCCGCCAATACCGGCGTCCAAAAAAGTTAGAACATGACGCCCGAGACCGCGCCAGTAGTTAACGAGCGAACGCACTAATTTACTGAAAATGTACAGCGTGGAGGACAAACCAAAAGGTAAAACAGTAAAAACGAAGTATTTAACAACCGAGCCAAAATTCCAAGAAAAACCCAAATACTGGTGATGATCTGAAAAAATTTGGACGTGATGGTAACCAGATTTGAGGTCAAAGGTAAAGAAAAAACAACCTGACTCAAACAAATCAAACAAAGTGCGAATGTCTTCGAATCGTACAGACTGCTTCCAAATAAATCTGTTTAAATACAAAAGGTCCAAAATGAGCCTGCATTTCCCACCGGACTGCTGCACAATGGGGAGAGGATTGATAAACTTTGGTGAATTAAGAACTTCCTGAACACAACCACGCCCCATTAACTCTGAAATGGCCTCATTAACAAAATCTTTAAACTTGAATGCCGAAGACCTATTAGGAATATTAAAATTCTGAGGCAAATCAAAGAAAGGAATTCTGTAGCCTTCAACAATAGTGTTAATGATAAAGTCGGAGGCGCGAATGGAATCAGACCAAAAATCAACGTGTTCCCTGAGGGAGCCAACCTTAAACAAACATGAGTCTGAAGACTGTTCAAAATAAAAAACATCACTTGGTTGACTTATCTGATCTTCCTGAAGATATGAGATTGGGGCAGTTGTTTCTCCAGTGTCCTTCCAATCCACAAGCGAAGCAGGTTCCTCTCCTGTACTGAGATCTGGGTAGAAATGCAGCTTGTTGAAACTGAAAGGGCTGCGGCCGAAAGGACTTGACAGTGTCGTCAGCGCCGAGACGTGAATTAGAAACATGAGAAAAAGAAGCATGATTAGAATTGTAATTAGCAGAACCTGATTTAACCCGCGATTTCTCTCTTTTAGAGTCAAGAGCCTTCTTTGCCGATTTCTCAGCTTTAGAAATACGGCATTCGTCTTCAGGAGTATCCGCCAAATCGTCAGAAACATAAGCCGAAACCGTGGCCCAACCACACTCGGAACGATTGGCCAGCTTAATTTATTTTTGACGTTCAGACAAAAGCTTCTTACCCTCTTCCAACTCTTTTTTCGCCTTATCCGGCTTCTTTTTCTCAATGGCGGAGATAGCTGAATCAAATCTGGCTTCCACTGACCGGTTAAACTTGAACTGTTTCTCATTTCCCACTTTTTTCCACTAAATGGAATTATCTTAATTGACTCTTTTAACGACAGAACTTAAGCACTCCTCTTGATCATCAGAAATAGATCTCTTGAGCTGTTGTAATTTCGAATCAACACGTTCTAGGATTGCGTCTTGAGATTTCGCTAAAAGCTCGACAAGATCCTCCTTGTTCATAGTGAATGACCCGAACGCTGGAACAGCAAGACCGAGATGAAAGACAAAACCAGGACGCCGAAATATATACCCCTACTAATTACCCACATACCAGCGCACGCACCTAAACAAAAATAAGATACCGATGAGAGCATATTTGCCTGCTAATTACCAAGTCAAACGCAGGAAAATACCAATCTCGGAGGGTGTAATCCACCTCGGCCTTCGACCTCTGTGGACAACACCCTCCTTGATCTGCAGAATTCCTCATATCCTACTCAGCGTTATTCAATAATTGCTAATTAAGTGGTTACATGTAAATGCTGTGCTTTTAAGTGTAACTGCTGCTCAGTGCTAGATCCAGTCAGCAATTCAGAATTTTTTATGCATGTTACAATTTTTTTTGTTTTATTCTCCATAAATATAACTTTCCTGCCTATTGAGAGACAGTAACAATATAGTACAATAAACATCAATTGCAACTTTACAACCAGTGCAGAAATTATTTTGTGCTCACTGCCTAATGTTCATATTCAGTTAAAATGCTGACAGACACATGAACTTCTGGCATATTGACTTAATTATTTTTGTCCCTTCTACCCTCTTAGTAGTACAAAGGATGAAGTACTGTTACAGTCTTTCCCTAAAACACCAAAGAAAATTTCTGGAATTTTTACTGTTTTGCAAACAATCAGATGTGAGATGAACCCACTAAAGGTACATGTACTGGCCCTAAACCACAACATGGATTAGTTATGACTTGACATGAAACAACGAGCTGGCTTTTTCTTCCACAACAAATCTTCAATTCTACTGTTTTCAAACACTAAAGTTGTTCTTTTTCTATTTCAGCTTATGTATAAGCAAATAATAGATTTGAACACTATTTTATGGAGAAGAGATGTTCAGTTGAATGGACAGGATTAGACACGGCTAGGCTGCTTGTTTGAGAGCAGAAAAAATTGTATTCTGATCCTCTTAATTTTTTTCTGTGTCTACAGTCTGTGTTGTGAATTAAACAGTTAATTATTTCTGGGATTTAGCTTTAATTTGTTCCTGTTTAAACAAAAAGTCAGAATGAACTTTACTTAGTTTTTGCCTTACCTTACTCTAGGGTCAGAACACATGACATTACACCTGGCATAACATTAGAATTCTCTGGAGCCCTCAAGATGTCACACAAGCCATTAGACTCAAGAGTGTGCCTTACAATGAAATTCCACAAGCTGGTTTCCCCAGTTTGCAGATTTTATACCCTTTGGGAATATCAAAATTTCTATTCTTTTTTTTATTGCAGAGTTGCTTTCTAAGCAGCTCTTTGGCTCCACAAACACAACTGAACCAATGTTCCACTTCAAGTTGACATGATTTGATGCCTGTGAAGTTCCTTCTAAAAACATGCTTTTTTTTACCATACACCAACACCAATCACTTGACTTCATTGGTTCAAAAACCAAATTACCAAACAGACCTAAGTGCAAGTGTAAGTTTTCAAAATTTACAATGGTATAAGTTTGCCTTATTTTTCTGGCGAAGCTTTCTTAGCTACAAAAAATACAGATTGAAAACTACCAGTTAGAGCCAACTAGGATGCCCTTTTAAACTGCATTTGATTGATAGCAAACAGTAAACATTACAGACTTTTTTCTGGTGTTCATAGATTTATGGGAAAGACTGTAAGGTTAGAATATAGGGAAGGGTATTTCAAGTAAATGAAAATTAATGCTAGTTCCTGATGGAAAGGTGGCTCTAAGATGTTAATTTTTTGTCCGTTTGACACAAAATTATGACACTAAAAGACTGGTAACAAATCTGTTAACTTTTTGTAGTAGAGGGTTAACATCATGTAGACGTGGATAAGGTACTGTATAAACTCCCTTGCAGGCTAGGTGAGGCAAGTGCCTTGGGGGTAGGGTTAAGGGTTTAGGGTTTAGGGTTTAGGGTTATTGTTGGGGTTAGGCTTACATGAACCCTAACCCTAAAACAACAGAGCTTCATGCTAACAAGATCCAATGAAATTAGAGGTTCTAGAGAGCTTCATGACAGTAGGAGTGTGGAGGGGAAAAATTGTCCCAAAATTGTGACAGATATAGATAGATGTAGTATTCAAATGATTTAGACTTGTTGCTTACAGATCCATTAAAAGAAAGTGCTGTTTGGTTAGATGAAGTAGATCCTGATGAATTACGGGCAAGGTCTGGTTCCACTCGAGCAGTGTCACCACAGACAAATACAAGCCAAGATCCACTGGTGACAGGTGTTGATGTATCTGGGTTAGTTAAAATTCTGCTTAGATTACTTACTTCTTGAGTGACTAACCACTGTGAATAATGCTGGCTCACCTTTGGATTTTTCCCTGATGTCTTGATTATATTATAAACCAAAAGTGTTGTGGCCATGGGGAAGACTGATTAGACTGCTAGAAAAGCAAACACTGCTGTTCCTGTCATGTGTGAGAAAAAAAGTGCCCCATGATACAATTGCTGGTGGTAATGTAGTGATTTCTAACAGTCCCTTGTATACTTTTGGATTATAGATGTCATGAAAAAGCCCATTTTATACCGTTTTTGTTTGCCTTAACTTTTATACAATTATGTAACTGAAATGCACTTGATACAAACAATAACAATGTTAAGTGAATCATTCATCTCACAATGTAGTCACTCTAGATACAGGACATGTATGTTGATTATGATGTTTCAACTGCTTACTGGTAACCTTCAGCGGGTGATCAATTCAACTGAATATGTGGTACATTTTTATCATGAACACCCAATTGGTGCATGTGTATCTTAAGTTTAAAAAAATATTCTGTAACTTATTACTGACAATAAATATGGCAAAATGAGATGTCCCTTTTAGTGCTTTGGGTCTGGAAACTGAGGGACAAATTCAATCAGCAATAACCAAAATTTGCTTTGACTTGTAGCTTTCATTTAGAGGCTGTGAAAAATAGAGTTACTTTTGTTTCAAACTTTGTGGTACATGTATAGTTTGATTGCCAGCTCTATAAGCTTTAATTTAACATAGGGACGAATCAGACGAACTACATTGTTTGAAAGTGAGACATCTCTAGAGGCTTTTTATACAGTAACCTTAATAACAGAATATGAAAGCAAAGCATCTCTAGATAGGTCTTTCTAATGGTTGCCCTAACGGTTACCCTAACTGTTTTTTTTGCAAAAGACCACTAAGATCAGGATACAACCCCCAGGGCAGAGCCTGTGACAGAGTTGAAATGTTATTTGATTGTTTCATTTCATGTTAAAAGTTAGTGGAACCACTTTGTGCAACCTATAATGACAATTAAGTGCCTTTCATATCCAGCACCACAAATAGGTGGTGCTTTGTGTGACCAAAGGATGCTCAGTTAACCTACCCAAACATGATGGTGTGGTTTACAATTTTCCCTATTAGTTCAGCTTTTAGAAGTTTACATTGGCAGATTGGAATTGAAAGTTTTACAGCATAGATGCTCACAGTAATAAAAACATAATGGGAGAACAGTAACAACAGTGGACCACTGAGGGAACAGTACCGTATGTTATTATATGGCTAGCTCCATGAGCAGGCAAGATGAATCAAACCATATGCTGTGATTGGCTTACCCGAGCAGGGAAGATAGTGCTATCTTGCCCGCTCAGGACTCCCCGCTGTTTCCTACAAGAATATTTTCCCTGAAAGCCCTATTGTAAGTCCGTTGTTGATCAAGCTTGTTCAGCCAAGATGGCTGGATATTGGCCTTGTTATTTTTTGCAAGTTTATAGACCTTGATTGTGTTTTGGTCCATAGACATGCAAAAATCGTGACCTCACATGTAATCAGACAAGCTGAGAAATCAACAGACAAGCTACCTCAGATGAAGACTAGCTGAAAGCGGTTAAAAAGTTTTTATTAACCTCTCAACTGAATACATCATCAGACAAAAATTAATACTTTATTATTATTGTATCCCACAGGATTAATAGTAAAAAGTTCTTTTTTACTGTTATGTTAAATACAAACAGTATAAAATTTGAAATGCTTGTTTTTGAAGGATGCGCTGCTATCATTAGTTTTCGACCACAGTAAGACTGTAATCATTGCATCTGAAACCTGCCTTCTGTCATGTTCGGTAGTCAAAAACTTGTATTTCAAATTGAAAACTTTTTGTAGTTTATACAATGTAGTGTGTATGTAATTACTGTCATGTGATAAAAATTTATTTTGAACACTTGGTAGCAGGTTCTCGATTGATAAAGAGTAAAATAATGATACATCTAGAATTCTTTAAATTAACATATGGATCATTGGCATGGTAATAGATTACTTTAAAGTTCTAC
Organism: Catalaphyllia jardinei; assembly: GCA_022496165.2. Lineage (NCBI taxonomy): Eukaryota > Metazoa > Cnidaria > Anthozoa > Scleractinia > Caryophylliidae > Catalaphyllia > Catalaphyllia jardinei. Next base: position 22,680,703 of record CM042746.1, on the reverse strand, counting down.
AGTACTGACCAAAACTCTCTTGACTGTTCATTTTCCTTAGTAACAAATTTACAGAGGAACAGCTAGAAGACTTTTATCCTGAAGGTAGGATAATTGGAGATATTTCAGACATTATTAATAATAATTTATTTACGCTGTCAATGGTATTGTGACATAGTCATAGTTGTAGTAAGTTTTCTTGGAAAATCCTGTCCAAGGGGGAGAAGTACATGTACAATAAGGTTAACCCTATACTGTATGTAAAGCACCAATGCAAGAGACAAGGCCAGACCACAACACCATGCCCTACTCTTTTCAACAAAATGTGTGGGTTCTTTATGTCCATTGCTAACCATGTAACACTGTTATCTTCTTCTTGAAAAGGTTGCTATGGTTACATGATAAATGGCATCTCTAGTGGCAAAAGCGAAAATAAATAGAACATTACTTAATTGGCCTCCTGGAGATACAAAATAAATTTCTCTTTGAATGTTAAAAAAATATTCTGTTTGTTCACTGCAATCCATCATGAAATATTCTTCAACACTCAAAAGAAAAATTTTGCATCTCCACATGGCCATTTAGCATCCTCTATGTAAGTAAGAGCTTGAAAACAAGTTAGTTATTTACTTAATCAATATTTTCTTTCCTGTGAAGGAAATGGAGACATTACGAATGAAAACTTTCTTCCTGGTTGGTTTCTTTTAGAAAAACACTTGGATACTGAGTAAGTGATTATGAGATTTAATGTCAAAAGAGGTAGAGTCTGCATCTAGGGCTACTGGCTCAGCAAGCATTTATAAACTTTTACCCTTGTAATCTACATGTACAAGTTGGAGCATTGTATTTACATTAGTGCAGATGAAAATGAGTTCAACAAAAATCAGGTAATAGTGAAGAATAGTTCCCAAAAGATATTGTCGACTGACTGTCAGCCAACTGTTGGCCAACAGTTGGCCGACAGTTGGCTGACAGTTGACCAACAGGTTACCGACAGCTAAATATGGGAGTCATTGTTCACTATTGCCAAAAATCGTTACAGGTCCTTCATTACAAGTGTCTAATATGTAATTACAGGTGTAGCACTACATATGTAAAAGATGGTAAGAATCATATTTGAGAAAACTTTTACAAGAGTCTGACTTATATTTTTACAACATTCCAGCTTTTAGTGCAAAATACAAGTTGCATGTCATTTGTAAACATTGAATATGACTTCTGAAAAACATTGGAACATAAAAAATGGAGTTGTCTTCTAGTGAAGAGGAACTCAAGTCATCCACCAGCCAAGGAATTTTGAGGAAAGACTGCTTTTTGACATTGAAAATCCAAGGGAATTTCAAGAGAATTTTTGTCTCCTTGTGGATGCCTTCATTCACCCATTTGAATTTTACATAGGCTTGCAGATTTTGAAACGGCAGTAGAGATATTAATATTTGCATTTATTTTTTAGAAATACGTGTACATTCAAGGGGATTGTAATTGCAGGCTTCGGTGGAAAAAGGGCGTTAGGGTTTTTACTCAAAAGTGAACTTTGCCAAAAATGCTCCAAATTTCACATGCAGTTTTGTTTATGTGTGTCAAACAATGCTCTGCATGTTTTTCCCCTGAAGTTTGCTTCCTTTTTGAAATATTACATATGCAAAAAAACACATTTTTCCAAAGGCGTTCTCTGGGGACCTTTCATTGAATGAAAAACAAAAGAAAACTTTTGTTTCACTAAGCGATGAAGTCACTATAATAGCTTCATTCTCTTACTACTGTTTCGTTAGCGCTGGAGGGTAAGGCGCTGAACGTGCCAGATTCGAATTTGTTTTGCCGAGACACCGGTTCGATACGAGGTCGCTGAATTTTTTTTTCCGTTCTGTTCCTTTAGTTCTTTGAAAAATTAAGATATCTATTTAAAGAAATTGCGTATAGAGCTGGAATCTGGGGAGATTTTTTTATACAGGCTATTGTGATGAAAAACACACAACACGTGAGTTTCGATTGAGCGTCAAAGCAGAGAGAAGTTATGCATTACAGCTCTTTCGACTAATATCGTAAGCATTGTTTTTAAGTACCTTGTAGCCTGCCTGTTGGTTGAGAGGCATCATAAAGCCTTGATAAACCCGTAAGTCACCAACACATTTTAAAGAAGCAAAATGTGTTCTCTAACTTCCAACGCAACTGATATACGCAGCAAGTTATCAGCGTTTGAAGTTAGGTCGATCCAGGCAGCAAAGTCCAAGAGCAGTTCTTGCCCAAGAATAAAACCCTTTTGGGAGTTGTGGCCCATTTGCCAAGCGTTGGCAGCATCAAAGTTTGGAAAGTGAGAACTGCTTTTAGACTTATAAACTTTTTCTTGTATCATCTGCCATGTTTACTCGCGCACAAGGTGTAACAGAATCTTCCCGGCATGCATTGCGATCACGTTCGGCAGGGGAAGACAAAACAAGATCAGTAAGACAAGACAAGACAAGACAATACTTATTAACTCACACTTTAACTAATTACAGGGCTTGCTTTTTCCTTTTTTATTCCAACGTAATATTGCGTTGATTTTATTTAAATTGGCATGATTTGTAGTGTTTGTATGTGTATAGTGTATGTATGGAGACCTGTACGTTGCATGGAAGGGTTAATCTGTTAGTCTGTCAGCCCCTCATTTTTGAGCTTATATGTTGCAGGCAGTTAACATTTTGTTGTCAACATGCTTGCCGTCAAGGGTTAACATGAAATCAATGTTTTAACCTATTTAGACCTGAAATCTCCTTTTTTGAGCTTATGCGCTGCTTGGAATGGACAGTTTGCTTGTTTCTAAGTGAAATCAACGTGCTTGCTGTCACCCTTTAATGTGAGATCAAAATTTTAACCTATTTAGGCCTGAAATCTGAAATCAAGATCCTTGCTGTCAGGCTTTCACATGAAATGAACATTTTAACCTATTTAGGCCTAAAATTGCTGTTTTTGAGTTTATGCTCTGCGTGAAATGAACAGTTTGCTCGTTTTGAAGTGAAATCAACACCCTTGCTGTCATGCTTTAACATGAAATCACGTAAAGTTAACAGATTTGGCTGTAATTTGAGTGAAATTGATGTCTTTGCGGTCGCGCGATAATGCAAAATGAGTTTAAATTGTTTTAAAAACCTGAAATCAACATCTTCTTAAGGTTACACATTGATAGTTTGCCGTGCCCTAACACTGCGCTAATCCTAACGTGTCCTGACCCTAAGCAATAACCCTAACCCTGAATATTAACTGTAACCCTAACCTTGTTCCGTAACCCTAACCTTTAATGCTAACCCTACTTTCAGCGGTAATCCCTAACCCTAACTCTAATAAAGCTGGTAACTCTTAACCCTTAAGGGTTTAAGTCCTTGTGGCGGTGTGATAATGTGAAATCAAAATTTTAACTGTCTGTAAATGACCTGATATCAACATTGTCTAGCTTGTGCATTGTGTGAAATTAAAGTCTTTGCGGTCACATGTTAATGTGAAATCAAAATTGTAAGGTTTTAACCTGAAATCAACATTTGTAAGGTTACATGTTACAAAAGATAAGTAATTTCCTGGATTTGAAGTGAAATTACCGTCTTTGTGGTCATGTGCTGACGTGGCAGCAAATGCAGGTTTTTTTTTGCATATGTAATATCTCAAAAACGATACAAACGTCAGGGAAAAAATGCAGAACATTGTTTGACGCACGTAAACAAAACTGCATGCAAAATTTGAAGTGTTTTTGACAAAGTTCACTTTTGGGTAAAAAACCTAACGCCCTTTTTCCACTGAAGCCTTCAATTTACACTTGTATCCTGGCTTGTGATACATGAGTAAATTCTAGTGTAGAAAATTATCATATCGATTCCTTGTATTTACAAGCCAAACTTAACATATGACCAGCAAATGTGACAATCTTACTTTTCAAGGGAACCTTTGCAACTTGATACTTTGGTTTTCCTTGTAAAGGTATACAACATTATCCCCTTGTTTTCTCGAAAACTTAAGGGCTATGTGCTTTTTCTTCACTGCTGAAGATAAATGGTACAAATATCTAGGGAAAAATGGGAGAAGAGCGATTTTTTTCAAAATGCTAATTATCATATCATGGATAAACAAAAACTTATCTAATTATCAGATAATCACATCTGACAGGTCAAGTCATGGAACACCATGTTTTTATTCTGTTGCCACCTTGGCCATCAAAACCACTTCAAACTAATACATGATGATATGAGAAGTGTTTCAGCGAGAACCTACAGTACAAACTATTTTCAACAACTGACTCTAGAAAGCTGGTACACTAACTTACAACAAACACCTTAACAGATGTGGCACCTTACCAACGACTTATCCACGCTGTAAATGAAACCAACAAACAGAACTCTAAATAACTGATCTGCCTAACAATATGTGGATCAAAACCTACCAATGACCGATGACAAACTTCACATGAGTCTTGCAGCCAGAACCATTAAGGCTTAACTGGCCAATCACTTTTAATGGACCAGAGTGGTAACACCATGAACTAACAAGCACTATTCACTACCTCCAGGGGCTTTTTATTCACAAAAATGTAACTCTTGCTTGCCTTGCATGCCTATCTTTCATAATTTTCATCAACATTCCCATTTTCCCAGGTTTTTTACTCTAAGAACTGGTCTGAACAACTTGAGGCATGAGGAATCAAGACGAGCAACTGGTCCTCTGGCATTTGTTAAGGAGAATGTAGGGACATTTTTAGATGCTGTGGATACCCTTATTAGTATCCTTGCTGATAAGCTATGTGTATTTTTTATTAATAATGATTATAGCAGTTTTGCTTATTTAAGATGATTAATCTGCTCACAAAAATGGTGTTATGTTTGAGCATGGAACCACATGCAAAGGAAAAACTTCACTGTACCAGTAGTCAAACCCATGACCATGACTTTTTTCACATCTGCTGACCAGTTATTCTAACCACTGAACTGAATTCCAAATTTCTTTAAGCTTCTAATGATTGTGCCTTGGCTTCTTAACATGAAGAATTTGCCTGCCCTATGCAGTCAATTTGCCTTCAGGGTACAAGTGCAAGTTTTCTCCCGTATGAGCCTCATGTTCACACACATGTTTACTTTTTAAATGGTTTGTTGATGCTGACATCTTGATGCCCTATGTGCCACCGTGCATTACAGGATTGAGCGAGTGTGCTGACATCTAGAGGCTGAATTCTACTTGTGCAGCCATCCGGAACTTTGACTGGTTAGCAGTTCAGTTTTGTATGGAAGCTTATAAGTGCCATCTGACATCTGACACAGAATATCTCACATTCAACTTGTGACATCAGGCACCCAAGATAAAGTATCTGACATCCAACATCTGACATCCTACAATGTACTTCTAACATCTGACATCCCACATCCAACATCTTCTGACCACTGACTTCTAACTTGTGACATCAACATGCATCAAATATGTTGCTTACTTACTGAGCATCATCGTTGCAAAATCCGTCAAAAATTTCAGTTTTTATATCCTTAAAAGAAAACCAGTCTTATCTATATGTATAGTGTAACGTCACAATTCCATAACAAAACATGGCGTTCAAACTTTTTAATCTGGAACTACGAATTAGGTAATTATACAGATAATCCACTCAACTGAGCATATGGTTATTGCACCATATGTCATGTTTCTTAAAATGGTTACTTAGAGGGGTACCCATGGGCAATCGTCTGAGCAACACTACTCCCCCCTTTAATGAGCAATGTCCCTGTGCTGGTCCACACTACAAATCACATCCGAGTGAACTTAAAACAACTATAATTTGAGACAACAGACTGAGTTTCTAGCTGTTCCTTAATAAACATGACATGTCGACAGTTCTTGGAAACCAACCACATTTGAACATTTAAACTTATGTAATTGCCTAGCCTGTAAGTTAGTGTCAATCAGTCCTTAAACATTTCATGCTAAAATCACTGTGCAAATCAGGCCCAAGTTTCATACCGACTTGGTGGCTTCTGCTGCCTTGACAGTCTCACACAAAACACTGGAATCTGTTTTGAATTTGTTCCTTAGGTCAATTTTTTTCCAACCTAGGTCAATTTGTTTCAACCTAGGTCAATTTGATTTTTTTTTTGCTTTTTGGCAAACAAAAAAATATTTTTTGCACCTTCGATCTTCTTTTCATCCTCCTTGTCCTCTTCATCTCCACTCTACCTACTTCACCTACTATTCCCTCCCTGCTCTCCCAACATCCCAACCTTTATTCTTTTTATCTCAATGCTTACCTTGGGAGCCTTGAACCAGAGACCTTTGGTTTTCCTTTGGATTTATGTCCTGATGCCTTACCATTGAGCCATGCAGACTTAGATGCAAGTTCCACTATTTTTTTAATTACATATACATTGTAGTAGTAATAAATTTCCTTAAATTATTCAAATCAGACATACTTATAAAAGTGAATATACCATCCATTATTACACTACAGTACATGTACCTCTGCCCTAAATATATACAAATTAATCGTACTGTAATTTATATCAAATTGACCTAGGTTGGAACAAATTGACCTAGGTTGAAACAAATTGACCTAGGTTGGAATAAATTGACCTAGGTTGAAACAAATTGACCTAGGTTGGAATAAATTGACCTAGGTTGAAACAAATTGACCTAGGTTGGAGACAAATTGACCTAAGGAACAAATTGACCTGCAACATGTACACAATAATTTGTTCCATCTTAACTTTATTTACAAATTGCAAACATAGGCATCAGTATCAACTCATCGTTTTGTTCCAGCCTAACTTCTGATTGATGAAATCAGTGTCTCCTTTCCTCCATGCAGTGTTGGCGGTCGGCTGCTACGAGGCAAGTCACCCAAAGGAAGCCATCCCATCGAAACCGCTTATATTACTTGGCCAAGGTTTTCTATCAATTTTGACAATTCCCGAACAGCTTTAGCAATCTTTACATTTGAATTATGAAATGAGAGCAATCTTAGCTGTACGTATTCTGACGTTCGACACATTCTCGTTGATGGATGCAAACTTTCACAAGCTTCACAATTCACATAAACAACTCTCAACGCATACTGACACGTTTGTTATGCAACATGACTTCAAATATGTGAATTAAAAACTCGCTGTGACTGTAATGTGGCCCGTTGCTTATCGACTGCTTTTTTCCAGACTGTGAAGAAAATTATTTATTTGGAAGAAACTTTTATCTCTGGAAGTACTTTTGCATCAAAGATGAAAATACTCAAACCAAACAGAGCGGCATTGAAGCTAAGTATTTCGCACCGTGCTGTCAACAAGACAACAAACTATTTATCTTGATAACAATGTATCTTTAACCGAAAAAACTTACATTTTACTTCCCATTTACACGACAAGAAAATCATAAAATGTAGCGACACTGTGGTAATGGGTTCCTGTGAAGTTAACAAGCTACAGCGGGGTCTTTTAGTAATATGACGAATACATGATTTGTCACCGGAGCGAGTTACCGGAGCGTGAAGATGGCATTGTAAAGTTTAATGAGTCAAAACAAAAGGTCTGATAGCCTATTCAACTCTACCGCGTCTTACTGTTTACTGCGGTAATTTATGTCGCGGCAAACCTAGGTAAAACCTCAGTAAAATTTCGGCATGCCGCGTCATTCCCGAGGCAAGAACGTGGTGTTAATCTGCAAATCAGCCGTGGCAAAACCTCGGTAAATTGGGTAAATAGTTTCAGGCGGTACTGTATCTTTGTGCGTCTAGCATGTCACTTGGCAAAGGTACCGTTCCTCCTTGTAAGCCAACAAAAAACAATGGTGGTTTTTGAGGTGGCAATGGCTGTACTGCCCATATGAAACAACACTTTGGAATTAACTGATATATAGCGCTCTTGCCGAATCCTGTCGGCAGCACGGCCAAAACATATCTCCCATGGCATACGATTCTATGAATTTTGTTCATCTTTGAGAGTTTTGTGATCAAAACTCTCAAGAGAAGCATTTAAGGCTGACAAAAACTCGCTCTCTTTGCTCACCTCGTCAGAAGCCATCAGCTTGCAGGATTTCTTTGACCGGAAGTCACACTGCTATACAGGTAACCAATCATGGCTTAGTTCTAAGTACCTCTTGTTTCTTGACCAATCAGAGAAAAGTCCAGATTCTGGACAAGCAACAGACAAATAGTCAAGTAATTTTATCAGGCGTTCCTTCCCACCGTGAAAAAACAAAGGGATGCCTAATTGCAGGTTATAGACTATCTGATTCAACACACCACTGGACTCCAAGAGCATGTTCAACTGGTAGCATATCTTTGGTCAGGTCTAGATTCTGAAGAACTTTGGAACAGTCATCTTGTAGTATAGAATCTATCACAGCAAACTTATAAAGGTTGAATCCACCCTTCCCGCACAACATCTTCTTGGTCTTTACCAAGCTTGTAGCTACCTGAGGTGTTGACACTGACCTCAAACTGTCATCAACATAAAAATTATTCCTCACAAAGTCAGCTGCTTTGGCCCTGCGCTGGTCTTCATAATCACTTGCAACCTTCTTTAGTGCAAAGTTAACACAGCCTGGTGAGCAGGTAGCACTGAACAGGTGAACCGTCATTCTGTACTCCTTGGGTTCGCTATTGCTGTTGCCATTCTCCCACCAGGGGAAACGAAGAAAGTTGGGGTGTTCTGGGTTGACATGGACTTGATGAAACATGCCTTCTATATCACACATAACAGCAGCTGGTTCTTGACAGAATCGACAAAGCACGCCAATCAGGTTATTGGTTTGATTAGGACCTTGGAGGAAGTGTCAGTTAAGGGATTCGCCACTGACCTCTACACTACAGTTGAAGACGAGTCTTATCTTGTGTGCTTTCTTTGGATGGTATACACCATGGTGAGCGATATACCAGACTTGGCCATGTTTCATTTCAGCTTCTTCTGTAGGGACCTTTTCAGCATGGCCACATCCAATAAGATTACTAATGAAAGCCAGGTAGTCCTTCCGATATTTGCTGTCAGTCTTCAGTCTCCTCTTCAATCTGCTGAGACCGTTAAGGGCTACTTCCTTTCTGTGGTTGAGTCATCATGTAGGGAAGTTGAATGTCTGTGACTACATGTCCTACAGGTCTTTCTTCCTCTGCATTCTTTGTATATACGGCCCCACTTGAGACACCCCAAGCAAAGTGCATTTGTTTGAGAAAACGTCCTCCTGCCAGAGAGGGCTATCTTTACAAACTTCGCACATACATCGAGCTCATGGTTGTCTTTACAGAAGGGACGGATGATTTGTTTACTGCTGCCTGTGATTGGACTGCGTTCCTCATCTGCATCTAGTGTCCGCTTTGAAGAGAGAGTTGCAAGGGCCCTTACGTCAGCATTCTTGTCCCGAAAGGAGTATCTCGTTCTTGCACCCCCAATTTTCTCCTTCATTTTGTCTGTCTTCAGTACTTGTAGAGAAGGCACAGGATTACACGCAATCCTTGCCTCCTTTCTCATGAACTCACAGAACTCTGCGAAAGGGGGATATCCTGCCTTGAGCGCTCTCCTTCTACTTTAAACTAGAAAATCACATTCTTCTGGATCATCGTCGGCTAGCCATTCATGGACGACCCTGTTTCATCTCAATACAACATGGCTTGGAAGCTTCTTTACCATTCTTCGATTCTCATCTGGATTGTGTTCATTGATGGTTGCGGTGCTGTAGGAAGCCTGAATATTTCATTAGTCCCTTGGGCCAGCCATTGAGGTTCTTTCGATAAGCATCAGCAACAATGAAGGGACTTTCGAAGCAATCTGTAAGTATCTTTCCTGCCTTGTTATATGTGCCGGTGTTGTCCAGGGCCAGGAGACCAATGATTGCTTCTTTGGCTTCTCCTGTGGTGTATTTACCAAGGTAGCACAAGCATTTGGATGGATTCTGTGCCTTTCTCTAGCATGAAGGCATCATTCTTATGTAACCTTGCCATGAACCTGGAACCTAAGGATTTTAAATTCAATACTGCTCTGAAGAACAAGATACAAAGGTAAAATAATGCAATTTATATACATCCAGTACTGACAGAAAGATCCAGCCTAACGCAGTGGGTGAGTCTTGATTCAGTGGGTGATGTCAGAATGTAACAACTGTGTGACAGCGAAAACATCTCACAACACTATAGTAAAAAATACAGTTTCCCTTACCCTTGGCCTTTCTGGTCCTGTAAGATTGATTTTATTTATGAAAGGGGTGGAGGGGTGATATATTTTTTGTCTACATATACATGGGCCTAGCTATAACAGGGGAGAGGGCTTAACTAGAATTTTACATACACCTTATATACATGTAATTATAACTCCCTTGACTTAGTTGATTATAAGGTGTTCAGCATGATATGTTGCGTGATGAAAGTAGCTGTGATGGAGGATCCATTGCTGAAAAACTTGAGTCTTTTGTACAAGGTACTGTACTCATGGTTGAACATATGTACAATAGTGCTCACTGTTGTAAACTTTGCTACAGTAGCAAGTTTAACTTCACAAGCATTTTTATCTACAACTATATGCAAATTGTTACTAGAATTTGGAGCACTACTTGAATGAAAATACATTTGAAGTGCATGTTTTTGTGATGAAGAACTATCTCTGTCACACAGGTGCAAGTAAAAATGCTGAGGGCTTGTTTCAAGATGTACTGGGCCGTAAAGATGATGCAGACAGAACCAGGAATGCACTGAATGTCCTACAGAGGTTCAGATTTCTGTTTAGCCTACCACAATGTATTGAGAAAAATATTCAACAGGTATTTTGAGTAAAAATGATGTTGTAGCACATGCTTCATGACTAATAATGTACTACTGCTTAATATGAACATCAATGAAAGTGAGCATGGAAACGTTTGCAAAAAAACCTGATATCTCTGTACATGAAAAGATCACCTTGCTATTCTTACCGCACATAAAAAATTGTGTCTTTTGTATCTTAAATTAAATGATATGGTATTCCACTGGTGTTTATATGATAATACTAAGATAGAACATTATATGGCTGCTTAGAGGTACAGAAGTTCTCTTCTGGTGTTGAAAAATATTTGCCATGTGAGTGCAAGGAATAAGTAAACTATTCTCACTTGAAAAGATATTTTATCTAACTGCAATAATTATTTTGCAATATTACAGCAAGTCATGATAAGTTCTGGCTTCTGTCAGTTACAGTATGGTTGGAATTATTTTGATCATTGTTTCTATTATGTACTTTAATCCCAACCATTTTATTTGTAATTTCATTTTTGTTACAGGGTGATTATGAGATGGTCATTAGTGATTATGGAAGAGCTAAGTCATTGTTTGCTGGAACAGATATAAAGATTTTTAAAAGAGGTGTGTCATCCAACTACAGTTACTTAACTGAGTTCCTTTTCCCACCTTGAGAAATAAAGCCAGAACTAACTACAGTACAACCCTAAAAATCATCTTAACCCATTGACTCCTGTGCCGGCCATAACTTGCCATGATGAGCATTTGGCCTTTCTTTCACTTCTGGCGTCATCACCTTTGACCAAAATTGGCATCATCTGTGCTCAAGTTCTGTAGGACGAAAAGATCTTTTCAATGATACCCAGATCAGAGTGATCATCGTGGTGGAGACTGAAATATGCATGGGAGGGATGTTTACCTTGGTTTTGTTTTTACTTTACTGAAGTGAGGTTTTTAGTTGTGTAAACACAGTAACAAACCATGGTAAATAGTGGCAAAATCAAAAGTAAGCCAACCTTGGTTTGTCAACAGTTGAGTGCCTCATCAGGGATGGTTTAGCTCAGTAACCAAGGGTAAGCAGACGTTGTCGCAACATCTTGTCAGCAAGCATTCACGAATTCAGCGCATAAAAAAGAGAAAAACAGACAAAGATTCCTCCTGATATAAGTACCGGTAGGCTTCAAGTCAATGGGCAAAAAGGCTAAATTAACTCATGTTTATATGCAAAGGAATCCTGGACTACAGTTTCCCTTTCATCATCAAGTACTGTAAGCATTTCCTTTCTGTTAGAAGTTCATTAGCTCGGGAGCAATGTACAAGTAGGTGGAACTAAAAGAGGACCTACCACAAAGAGAGAGAGAAAAAAATCATAATTGAAGTCTGGAGAAAAAAAGAAAGTGTTAAAGCAGCCAGAAGTACTGTTAAACATTTACATTTTCCCGTGCCTAGCAAGATATCAGAATTTTCTTGGCACTATTCCTCTACAGAGCTTTACATTTAAGGAAAGTTTGGCCCAACATCACTGCCTGCAAATTGACAACGACCTGCGCTCGGCATTGGAGTAAAGTCAGAAATTTTAATGTATAGATTTAGGCCAGCCTAAAAGCATAGCTCCAGGTTGTTTAGTGCCTAATAAAGCTAACCCAGGAAAAGGTAGAATTTTGACTTGAGTTTTGTAACATTACAATGAGGTCTTCAGTTTATTGTTTGACTTTCTGTTTTGAGTTTCATAATCACCATATACACAAATAAATAAAGCAGCAAAAACATTTGTATAGAAGAAAGCGTTTTAAATTCAAATAAATTTTAATCCTAGGCTTGTGGTAACTGGCTTCCGAACATTCCTGCTGTGTTTTTAACAAATTTACCTGACATGAGCCCGTGATCCAATTAAAACCAGCACTTGGTCAGTGGCCAACTTAAAAAAAAAAACGTGCAACCTTGATGAGCTGTAGACTTGAGCCTGTGATATAGTCACAGGATACTGGTCAGCAGATACCTTTTATTGACAAGTGTCAATTGATCATAACCATCATAATCATAAGGGATGTCCAATATCCAAGAAGTACACAGTAAACCAAGGTTGCATGTCTCTGTCAAGCTATTATTTGGAGTATGGCCGCATGTTGCATGACTCCGTCATCGTCGTTGTCGTCATCGTACATATGTGCCCACGAGCAATGCTGCCAACCATGATCACCGTGATAAAGTCAGCTCATGGGTTTCCATTTCTTCCCTATATGAGTATGGGGCTCTGCTTGGCAGAAAGGAGAAAAAGGAAAGGTGCAAAAAAATTTTTTGTAAAAAAAAGCCTTAAGATGTAGTTCACTTTCTTGTCCAAAACATTTTGATTTCTGAGAGCAAAGATTTCTGAGAGCAAAAAATGTTATAAAATGTGGTGCTAGTAGAAAGAAAGGCATGCTGCCATGTTGCAAATGCCGTTTTGAGTAGATTGGAGCTAATTTGGTTCATTTCCAGGCTGAAAAATGTCCAAAATGTCCAAAAAATGGGTTTTGGCAGAAAGCTCTAGAAGACAGTGGGTTAAGGCAATACACAGACTTTGTCAGCTTTCACATGACAAACATGAAACTTTATCCAGCATCTTTTTATCCTCCATTTCCCCTACTGGTTTCTACTCTTTTTTGCATCTGTTGTTTAAATGTCTAAGCATTCAATTGTACTTAAGGTGACTTACTTCAGTTTTTCCAAGGCTAAGAAGCGCATGTTAGGATTGCCTACCAGATA
>CM042746.1:22659786-22662286 GCA_022496165.2 Catalaphyllia jardinei | reverse complement strand
GTTTAACACGAACATTCTGGTATTGCTTTAGATCCTGAAGCTGCTTGGCTTTCTGATCGTAGTGATCCACGTGGGTCCGTTTCTGTGCTTCTACCCTTCAATGCTCTTCTCTAGATTAGGAGGCAGATTTTGATGAATGAGCAGGAGTGCCTTGTACTTGCAATGGATGAGCAGTTCTTCTGGGCTTAGTTGACCCAGTCTGATTGATGTGGATCTGTAGATCAGCATTGCAAGATGTAGATCAGGACCTGACTCTTCAGTCTTTTCCATGATGTTCTTTTCCGTTTGGACAATGGTTTCAATGAAGCCATTTGACTGAGATTAACTTGGCTGGCTGAGAGTGCTGCACCTTAACCTGCACTGAGCAGCAAATGCTCTGAACTCCTCGGATGCAAACTGGGTTTTTATATGTGTACTATAGTGCTGGAATCCCATATTCTGCAAAGATTGTCTTGAGGATACCAATTATGTGACCTGAGGTAGTGGTGGGTACGGTGCGCAAATATGTCGATTCCGAGCTTCACTCATGGCATGCTAGGTACGTCATGCAGCATGAGGGGCTCCCTCAGTTGAGTTAGCTTGTGTGTCTGGCAAATGTCAGATACTTTCACTGCTTTTCTGATGTCATCTGAGATTCCTTGCAAAAACACTGTCTCGCATGCTCTTAGTAGAGTTTTCTCCTCTCCTAAGTGCCCTGCATGAAGATCATTCAGATATTCTGTTCTTTGCGATGTGGGAATTAACAAGTGACCATCTTTGTAGAATTGAATAACAGTCCGTCTATAATTGCTAGTAATCTGATGCACCGGAATTGCATCGATCTGCTTTGGATCCTGAGGTTCTGGACTGAGTGAATTGACTCTACTCAATGCATCTGCTATGGAGTTCTCTAACTCAATCTGGTATCTTGCAAGCCTCAGAGTAGCCTTTGAAGTTTTGGGCTTCCCATACAATTCGCTTCTGCCAAATTATCTCCAGTGGTTTGTGATCTGTTTGAACTCGAACTGGTTCACCATTCACATAGATGAATACCACTCCTAACAGTTTTTTCTCGTGTTTGAATTGTGCTCCTCAGTAGGAGTGAGTGTTCGGGATACGCAGATCACAGGTCTACCTTCTTGTAGCAACAGGGCACCCAATCCTTTCAACGGGGCATCCGTCTGAATAACTGGAGTCTTAATTGCGTAAAATGCATCTTGATGGATGGATTCTCAATTAGTAAACTCAATTGAGTAAACTTTTACTCAAAGTGAACCTTTTTACACTTTATACACAAGTTTTTTCATGAAAAATGTTCAAAGTTCATTTTTGTTTGATAAATGTGTGATACACTGTGCAGAAAACCCTGAAAATCTCAGGCACAATAGGATCATAAAAAAGGAACGACTAGTAATAGCCACACATGCTAAGGCACACCCATCAAATAATAACACTAGTAATCATAATATTAAAAATATGGCCTTTATAAACCAAACGATGTTTTTAAAGTTCATGTTGTTTAATCATACATGTTTCGGATGAAACATCATCCATCGTCAGTTGTACAGAATAAATTGAAGTTGTGCAATAAATAGTGTCATATAGTGAGACATTAATGTGAATAATTAGGGATGAAGGCGGGAACAGAATAGAAACACACATAAAACTATTTAAGCTAAGAAAAGAGACTAATTAGTATGAAAGGGATAAATTAAGATGTTTGACTTGGGAATTTAATGACGGCTGCTCCCAAAGGATGTGCATGGCTTCTTTGATTTTCAATTGGAAACTTGTTGGAGCAGAATCGAGGATTTTAAAACAATCTTCTGAACAAAGGGAGCGACAATTTTCAGAGCCTACGAAGCCTTGGTAATATTAAAAATAATAATAAATAGCAATTTTTATAGCACCCTATCAAAAGGCTCTGAGGCTCTTTTACAATCAAAGCAAAAAGTTAAAAATATTACTTAAACATAATCATTCATCAAAATAACGCTTAAAAAGATAAGTTTTAAGATAACGCTTGAAAGAGTAAGTTACATTCATCGCTAGAATGATCAAGACTTGATTTAACCAAACAATCTCAATTTACAACATCATCGTCTTCAATACTCAATTCCATCACATTTTCCACTTATCTTTTGCGTTTCTACTTTCAATTTAAACCTCTGCCTCATTTCGTGCAAGAACCCATCGACAATCGCGCTGCGATGTCTTCCCACTGGCAAAAGTATTTCTTTTCAAGCTTCGGTAGCCAAAATGCAATACCGACAATGAACACGTGATGACTCAAATGTCACATGGCATACATTCAATATGTCCACGGATGCAATTCCATCTCTGGGTTCCTTGGGCGTAATAGATTCTGCCTTCATTGCAAAAGACAACGTGTTGGATCATCCTGACTGGGAAAAGAGCAGAGAAGAGTAGAGTAGCGTAGAATAGCGTAGAGTATAGCATATAGTAGCAAAGTGTTGCATAGTGTAGCATAGAGTAGCGTACAGTAGTGTAGTGTAACGTA
>CM042746.1:22626505-22659776 GCA_022496165.2 Catalaphyllia jardinei | reverse complement strand
AGAGAAGAGTATAGTAGAAAACAGTGAGAGCAGAGAAGAGTAGAGCGCATGAAAATTGGGGATAAGTTAAGTAATGCTAAAAGAGTACTATAGCACATAGTAGAGTAGGAGTAAGATCCTTTTGCTCTACGGCTGTACAGCTTTACAGCTGTTAGGAGTAGATAATACAGTGCTACAAGGAGGCAGTAGAGGCTGTAGAGATCTAGAAACTCTACGTCTACGTCATGTGATAGTGTAGTCGTTGCTGACTTAACTTTGGGTGCTAATTTCAACAGCTGTGAAAAATGCGAATACAAATACACTTTTAGAGTAGCCATGAAAGAGGGAGTCTTCCATACACGAAAGGCAACAGATTGTTAGACGAAGAGCAATTCCCTTCAAGTACTTACATATTCACTTTGACGTTAATCAAAAAAGTGGCCCTAAAAGATGGACTTTTCTATATACGAAAGGCAGTTAAGATAGTCGAGCATAAGAAACACTCCCATTTTTTTCTATCCAATTTCGTGCCAGGTATAGGTCCCAGCATCACAATATAAGCTAATATAACATCAAAGTAAGTATTATTTTCACAGAATAGTTTAATCTTTAGAGCCTTGAAACACATCTTGCAATTAGTAGAAATGAGCCTAAACAAAGTATAAGCACAGCATGGCAAATTACAGAGGTGTCAAACCGTAAGAAGCGACGTGCAGTTAACATCGCAAACCCAGACCTATGACTTCTAAAAATATGCTACAACACACTCAAACCACTCCACACTACTTATAATTTCATTTCTCCTATAAAACATGGCATAAAGTGCTCTTCAGAAACACTGCGCATGAAGCAAAGAAAGGTTGAGAGTTCGAGAAAGTTTTTCAGTGAATGAACTGATAAAAAAGTGCACAATTGTCCGTTGGTTTCAGTATAGATAATTGTGAATTAGGGGGTTAATAATAAATTTGTCTTGGCAACCTGTAAACCTACTTAACTCACTGGTAATGATCAACATAACAAGATGAAAAAAAACATGACATGATTTAAACAATTTTATGTGGTAAAATTTTATAATGGCTGTTTGTCTAAAAACATAGCAAAAAATAGAAAGTCTTTTGATGTTTAACTTTAAGCCTAATTAAAGTTACATTAAGCTTACTTCTATTTGCCAGAGGATCCTTATCATTCGATGTAAACATGCCTGGCAAACTGCAGTTTCAGACTAGTAATTACTGATGAAGCTCTCATATCAGACAGGGCTTATAACTCAAAGAAATTGAAGTAGTCATCCACAATAAATATATACTTTGTCTTATCCAGTGTAAATAGATCCACCGCAACCTTTGACCAGGGCCTGTCAGGTACTTTCTGTGGCATGAGGGACTCTTTGGGTTGTTCCATGCAAAATGAATTGCATGTTCTGCAAGCATGTTCTGCAAGCAGGCCAATATAGGACTTCCCTTGCTTGCCGAAGGCTTCCCTCAGTGCCAGTGTGACTTGCATGGATTTTCTTAAGCATCTCAGATCTCATAGCAGCTGGTACTATGACTGTTTCCTCTGAACAGTATCTCACCTTGTACTGTCAGTTCATCTCGGTAAGAGTGAAATGCACGGATTTCTGATGGGACTGCTTCTCTTCTCTCTGGCCACCCCAGCGCAATAATCTCCTTCAGCTGTTGCAGGATTGGTTCATCCTTAGTTTTCTGTTGAAAATCTGCAAGACGCTTGCTGGTCATGGCAAGATGTTCGGTCATGTCCACTTCTTCTACTGATCGGATAAACTCTAATTCATTTTGTGAGATCTAGTCTGGTACAGGTAGACATGCCCTACTCAAGGTGTCTGCTATGTACATTTCTTGGCCTTTCTTGTAGACAACTTTTAGCTGGTAGTTCTGCAAGTGCATCATCATTTGCTGGAGTCTCTTTGGGGCTGTGAGTAGTGGTTTCTTTAGTATAGCCTCTAGGGGCTTGTGGTCAGTCTCCACGGTGACCTCTCCGCCAAAGAGGTACTGATCAAACCGTTCGCATGCGTGTACAATTGCGAGGAGCTCTTTCTCAATCTGGGCATAATTTTTCTCTGACAGTAAGTGCCCTTGATGTGAAAGCTACTGGCTGCCCCTCCTGTAACAGAGCAGCTCCAAGGCCTGATTGTGGTGCATCGCATTGTAGGGTGACTCTTTTGACACATTGTAGTACCGTAGCACTGGATGATTAGTGATGAGTCGCTTCACGTCTGTAAAGGCTCTTTCATGGTCTTCATTCCAGTGCCATTCAACATCCTTGTCTTCTAGTCGCCTCAGTTGGTCCGTGACTGTGGACAAATGTCGCAGGAACTTTCAGAGGTAATTTCCCATTCCCAGGAACCTCTTTACTGACTCTACATCAGTGGGCTTTGGCATCATCAGGATTGCCTCTACTTTCTTTGGGTCTGGGTTCATTCCATCAGCTGTAAGCAAATGGCCGATGTAAGGTACTTCAGTAAGTCTCAGGCAGACTTTGTCTTTGTTTAGGGTGAGATTTCTCTCTCTGGCTCTTTCAAGAACAGTTCTCAGGTTCTTGTCGTCATCTGAAGTGGCAGTCTCCATGTCGTCTCCTTCCCCATACACCAAAAGGTCATCAGCAATCGCTGCAGTGCCTTTGAGATCTCCAAAGGTATCATTCATTCTCTTCTGGAATTCTTCGGGTGCCGAGGAGATGCCAAAAGTCATGCTCAGCCAGCGATACCGACCAAAGGGGGTATTAAAGGTGGTGAGTCTGCTGGAAGCTTCATCTAGCGGCACCTGCCAGAACCCACTTTTAGCATCTATTACAGAGAACACCTTTGCTTTGGTAAGACTGGTGGCAACTTCTTCAATCGTAGGAAGAGGATAGTGAGGCTGCTTGATGGCTCTATTTAGATCCTTGGGATCGGTACATATTCTGAGCTTATTGGGCTTGACCACTGTAACCATACTTGACACCCAATCTGTTGCTTCGCTCACTGGGGCCAGAATGTTCTCCTCTACCATTCTTTTCAATTTCAATGTTAGCAGCTCTCTCAGGGTAACAGATACCTTGCGGGGTGGGTGTATGACCGGTTGTGCTGTTGGATCGATCTCTATGTGGTAAGGGTCTGTGAGACATCCAAGGCCTTCAAAAACATCTGCATACTTTGTCGAGATGTTGTCGTCAATGACTGTCTTCAATGTTGATGGCATATGCTGGCTGTCTTGAGTCACAGTGTCCACATGATGGAGGAGTCTTTCACCAGAACGTTTAAGAAATTCAACCTTTGGCATGATTCTGCACTAAGAAGTGGTCCCACATCGTTGTCAACAACTTGCAACTCAAGAACATGGGACGAACCATCTCTTGTGCACTTGAGTTTGCACTTCCCCACTGGGTACATAACTGCTCCATTGTATAACGTAGCCTTACTTTTCTCAATATAGAGGTCATCAGGATCTCCCATAATCCTTGCATAGTCCTTCAGTGGTAGGAGGTTACAAGTTGCTCCACTGTCGAGCTGGAACTTGACATTAGCATTGTTGTTTACCATCATGGTCACAAACAGTTGACTAGCAACTTCATCTTTACTCTTGGTGTTCAGAGATCCGATTTTGTGAGTGACCATGTCGATAGCAAATCGTCTTCTGTATCATCTTCTATTTCTACCAAAAGGAGTTGTTTGCCTGTTTTTGGTTGTCCTGTTTCCTTTGTCCTGCACTTGTTTGCAAAATGGTTTGAAAGACCACACTTCTGGCACTTTAAACCATAAGCTGGGCAAAGGTTCTTGCTCCTTGGATGTCTTCTGCCACAGAATTTGCAATCTATCATGGGGAATTTACTAGGCAGTTTTTCAGGAGGCTTCTCAGTGTTAATGGCACTAATTGATTCATTGGGTGTCTTTTCTGCTTTTATTTGCTTCAGTTGGATTTGAGTGAGCTCAGATGACCTGACTTTTTTGATTGCAGTTTCCAAGGTTAGCTTTGCATCTCTCAGGAGTCGTTCTCTTACTGAGGAATCTTGTATTCCAAAAAAAACGATCCAATCGCGGATAAGCGACTCTTTGAGTGCTCCAAATTCACAAGTGCTTGCTAAGTTTTTTAATGCCGTCACGTAGTGGTTGATGGACTCACCACTGTCTTGATTTCATGAGAAGAAAACATAGCGTTCATATATAGTGTTCTTTCTAGGGTTGCAAAACAACTCAAACTTCTCCAAAACTTTTTCAATTTTGAGTTCATCGCCTTCTTCATCCCATGTGAACGTGTTGTAAACATCAACAGCCTCTTCGCCGATTACAGTAAGTAGAGTCACAACACGTGTTGGTTTATCTTTCTTTGCTACGCCTGTTGCTATTTCATAATTGTTCCATTTTTGTTTGAATTTCTTCCACTTCTGGGCTGTGTTCCTGTGCTGGAGTTGTGGAGGCTCTGGTGGAGGCAGGCCAAATGAGTGGCGGCCATTGTGGATTTCCTAAGGAAGCTTATTTGGGTTCAGTTGGTGGTGCTCACAAGTTCACGCAAATCTTTGTGAGTAAATCCTAGGTAACCACTGTTCTCACACAGTGTAACGATCTTTGAGTCATAAATAACCACAAGAAAAGTTTTGTAAAGGCTCTGTAATTCCCAAGCTCAAAGAAGTTAATACACTCACTCGTGGTAGCTGCTGACGCGAGCACTGGGTAACCAGGCCACTATTACACAATATCGTTACAGCAAGGATGCAATGGTGTATAGTGTTTTGTGTTGTAATGTGTGTAAACCAGATTTTCATGGAGACTAAATGTGATGAATGTATCTGGAGATTATCAGTTTATGGAAACAACTTTCCTTGTGTAATGAAAGACTTAAACCTCATCTGTGGAGTACAAGGGTGGGTAAAAGTTGGACACATGGGTTCTTCTTGGGGATGGGGAGGTTACAGCTATTGTCTTTTACTGACATTGAAATAACTTTAACTGTGCATGACTTGAAGAGTAAATCAAGCATGTTTAAGCAAGGGGACCCACACAATCTGTCTGGGTAGCCGATTGTTATTTTATTATAAATGTACTGAATTTATGGTTTGCCTCACCTATAGCCATATATCGCTAACTGTGTATGTAAATCAATGATAAATAAACGTTGAATTACCTTACCTGTGGTGTATAGTCGTCCTTTTGCCTCAAAAGCATTTTTTTGAGTGATTTTGAATGAATTTGAGTTCACCGTTGACTGTTCTTTATAATAGAAGGACAAGGGTGGAATCCTTGTTTTGAAAGGGTTTCAGTGCCTGGGCGATTTCCCCCCCCCCAAAATTGCATCGCTCCGCTTTCAAACTTTGCAGCATAAAGGTCAAAAGATTTACGATTCTTCTCGTACCTTCCAATCGAAAATCCATTTAAATGGCCTGGAGCTAGCCCTCGAAGAAAATCAAAATCCCACAGTCTTCGAGCAACTTTAATGCGTAGCAAGATCCTTACGTGCCAGCCACAAACCGTCCCGCTGATTGCACCTTTCTGATTGGAAGACGTTAGACAATGACCTATTCAAAATACCTAATGAGGGTGGGGAACCACAGGCATTTTAGCGACCCTTCAACTGTTTACTCACCAGACTCGGGTCATGTGTCTTGACACTCACTGGTATAGTCGTCCATTTGTTTCAATATTTGTTAAATCTAATTTGCTGTCAATAAACTGAATTCACTGTCGCTAAACTTCAATTTGCTGTCGCTAAACTTCAATTTGCTGTCGCGAATTGAAGCCACCCTTGTACTCCACCGATTGAGCCAGACTGTGTTGTTGTTTCATTATACTTATGGTATTCATTGTTAGTAGCATAATTCTACACTTACAGTAGACTTCAATCCACAGTTATTTTAATAAATCAACCTTTTAATTATTCTAGTTTTGCAAGAAGTTGAAGCAAAAATAGAGAGCTTCCGAGAATATCTTAAACTGAAACTGGCTGACTTGCCATCACCTCTAGAAGAACAGAAGAAACTTATTAGGTACATTTACAAACTGTAATTCTCTTATTAGCACTAGGCAGTCAGTCAACACTGAATTCATACCAATGATTCTGAGCAAACAGAAAACCATACTGTTTTTCTAGAATTAAAGGTTTTAATAATGTAAAATAAGATGAAAGATTGTTCTTCTGTACACTTCTCAAAAACGGTATACTGTTTATTAAAGAATGAATTATTCCCTTTCTGTTATTAGATTGCACATACCATATTTAGATACATTAATTTAAGTCAAGGCTTGGCAAAGTACAGGCAGGGTTTTTTTTCTTGATTGTAGGTATCTGGTAGACTTAGACTACCAAGGGGACCCTGCTTGGGAGTGCCTTGTTCACCAGAAGGATTGGTTACTCAAATTATTGGCTAACTGTCAGGAAGATCACAAATCTAAGGGTAAGTACTCTCTTGATGTGCCTATCATCAGATTAACACTCTATTTAATGCTTATTTTCTACAAAATCAGTTTTGGTATATAGCAGTCAAGTGAACTTATGACCTCTTGAAGTGAATACAATTGAAGGCCTTCGTGCAAAAAGGGTGTATGTTGGTTTTTGGCTGATTTTCATTTTTTGCAGAATCGAGTTAATTTTTCACAGACTGACTTGTTTTGACATGTAAAGCATCGTTCCATAATTGTTATGGTTGATTTGCGCTCCGTTCTCTAGAAATAACGTCTGCAAAAAACTCAGTTTTGCGTGAAGCGGCATCTTTATGAGCAAATCTTTTGAAGGCAAATTTCGATGTGACCCGAACTTAAACGATTACTTTTAGCAGCTTCAACAGCATGTAAGACTGACCTTGTATCGAACCTGTGTCATGACAAAACAAATTCACATCCACTCCTTCAGGGCCTTAACCGCTTGTGCTAACAAAGCAGCAGTAACTGATCAGCGTAATTATACGAATAATAAAACTAAGTGAAACAAAAGGTTTCTTTTGTTTTTCATTGGACAAAAGGTCTCCAGAGGAAAACTGAGTTTTTTTGCGTACGTTATTTCTGAAGAACGAAGCCCAAATTGATCAAAACAATTATGGAACAATGCTTTTCACGTCAAAACAACTCAGTCTGTCAAAGATTAGCTCAATCCTGCAAAAAGTGAAAATCGGCCAAAAACCGATATACGCCCTTTTTGCACGAAGGCCTTCAATTGTACTGATGTGCCATTAAATAATCAGCCCTGTGACAGCCCTTTGGGAAGGAGAATCAATACTTAAAGCCTCAATCTTAATTATTTTCAATGTACAGTGGAACCCTGCCTTACGACGACCCCGTTAATACAACCACCTCATTATTACGGCCACTTTATTCTGACCCAAAAAAATGCTTAATCTGTCATTTTCTTATTTAAAGAACCCCTTTATTATGACCACTCCATTAATACGACCAATTTTCCATGGCCTAAAGGTGGTCGCATAAACGGGGTTCCACTGTACATGTAATAATTATGTTAAGAGTTCATTGATGGTCAGCTGTTATGATGTCCATAAACTGCATAAGATCAAAAGGCTTTGTTATGCATTTTAATTCAGATAGTAATTCAGACAGATTTTAACACATAAATAAAACAGTGATTTTTATTTCTTTACTAGACTCTGTTCCCTTGCTTCAAGTTGATTCCTCAAAAATGGAGTTGGACATAAGAGAATCCAGAAGTGTTGCCTCTCTAGGTGTGTATGATTTTCAGTATTTTGTACAAATACTGTAATCTGACCGTACCAATTAATCTGTTACCAGAAATCATTATTAATTTTAAGGATGTTTGTGCCCAAGATGTTCCAACATACTGTATAATAAAAACTTGCCATACCGTAAGAAAAGCTACCAGTAACTCTGGGGGTCACTTTGCTCACTTTTGGTGCGGAGTGCACTATTGGGATGATTATTGGGGCTGCCATCTGCTTTAAGGCCTTGTGGAACTTATGAGTAAGATACTACCTAAAGGCAATAAGATGTAAACTTTTAATTAATGTCTGTTTAAAAGAGTCATATTTGGAGTATTGGAGTATTTTGACAAGAAACTCCATATATGCTGATGTAATTTCTTGTCACGATTTTGACAAGAAAGCACGTCAAAGTCTTGTCTTACTTGCATGATCTATATGAAAATAACTTTCCATGTGTGGAATTTAATATTGTTTAGGACAATTAAAAACGTTTTTACATTACATTGATTGTAAAGTTTAATTTTTTGTTGTAAAATGTAAATCCAGAACAGTTTTGTCCAACATACTTTTAGTCTTGGCACCCATCCACATTAAATTTTGAAGAAAACTCTGCATGGTCACATGTGAGCACAAAACCAAAATATTAGTACATGTAACTTCTCACAGATAAATGTTTTGTTGAAATGGGGTAAAGCAAGTGATCTTTGAAATAACAAGAGGGGGTCACTGATCATTTAAGAGAATACACATGTTAGGATAATGCAACTGATACAGTGTACCATTAGCCCTTTACTTGTTTGTATTATTTTCTTCCGTAGTGTATGCAGTTGATGTATGACATGGTGTGACATTGCAATGTAATCTGTGCTCGCAGCAAAGATGCACAGAAACAATGGACACAAATGTCCATAAAGAAAGCGTGTCCAATATCTACATGTAGAAGTGGGGAGAAAATTAATGACATATTATCAAATTAAGTTTGTTATCCATTGCAAAAGACATATGGCAGTAAGTTAGTTAATATTGAATGCTGGGTATCTTTTTCAGTTTCTTACCGCAGTGACTCTTTGGGGATTCTCAGGGTTACTTCAACTCCTAGTAAGACGTCATCTTTGGAGCGTAACCGTAAGTTGTTAAAGTTTAGAAATTTAGTTAACTTTTCTACATGTAATTGTTCAAGAAACAATTGGGTACTGCGTTCGTTTTTGCTCACATGATTGGATTTAAAGTTGAATGAAGGAATAAAGTATTTTACCATTGTCTTTGTGCTTGTATAATCTTATTTTTTCCCAATAGTTCCTGAGTAGTCTATTTATAGTATGTTTTAGCAAATTTAGTAGTTGAACTCTTATAAAACCATTTCCAATGCATGTACAGCTTCATCATCTTTTGTATTACCTTGAATCATCATTTTAGCATTAAACTGTTATTTTAAGTTGAACTTCAGACTAGCCTTGTTATCATTCTTTGAATTCAATGGACAGAATTCAGTATTTAACTGACTTGATGTCATGGTTTATTTCAGTTAAAAGTGGAACTTCAGTACCTCAGCGAGTGCTATTTGTGGAGGAATTATCAGAGCTGCTGACTGAAGGATTACCTGATGTTTGGAAACTTGGCCAGGCATATTTTAATGGAGGCCTCATTGGAGATGTATAATCTACAGTACATTTATATTTTCATCTTTGAAATCAAACAGCCTTACTTGTATACTGACTTGAAGGGACATGAGTTGCGCATGTGCAAGTTTTCGATCCAGAGTTTGAAAACATCCGACAAAGATTTCAATCTTGTGTGTGAAGTTCGAAATAGCATCAACAAGTGGAGACTAGGAGTGAATGTTCCTGGGCCAGTTGAGCTACTTATTGCATCTTGACCACTAAATCATAATTTTGTCAATAATCTACTCAAGCATTCTATTGACATATTAAGCACAAAATTCTGTGCAGATATATGCTGCAGAAAACAAGTATTTATAAAAAGTCTTGATATTTGAAAAATGCATGGATCATGTTGAAATGTGATGGTACTTGTGGCACTGGGGTTAAGAAGGATGGGGGAGAGGGAGTCTTGTTGTACCTTTTAGGGGATAACAAAAAGTGGTTTTGGTACTCTTAGGGTGTTCAGCCTCTAAAGGACCTTAGTGGGGACTTTTGTGATACATTTTAGGGCGTTGAGCTGATAAAATACGACAGGAGATAATATGTTGTTTTAGAATTGGTACCTCTTAGGTGTGCGAAAAGCTGCGCCCACAAAAGAGGATCTTGGTTCTTCTTAGGGGGTTCTTTTCAAAATTTCTGACAAGCAATGCCATCCTTATTATACAGGAGTCCTCCCTGGGAATTTTAGTTTAAAATAGCATGGTTTTTGTTTATTTATTGTATCATTGGCTTCTAAATCTTAACATACTGTGGAATATGCATTCACTTAGTTTTTAAATGGTGTAATTAACCTAGAGATCTTTGGAGATGTAACAAAGAAAAAAAGATATTTTGATAGGTTGGTTAGCTCTGTGATGGGTTGAAAGATAAATAGATCATGCTGCAATTCAACAGTAAGTTGAATGACATACACTGTACAGCATGATTTTTTTGGCTGTTTAACGTATCGTGGCCTGTAAATCATTCTACATTCACCTAGCTTTCAAATGGCATATTTCACATATCTATCGAGATGTAGTGGAGAAAAAATTATTCGCATGAGCTGGTTAGCAATATGACCACTTGAAGGATGAATGGATTGTGTTGCAATTCAACAGTAAGTGGAGTCAAATACAGCATGATTTTTTGTATCTGTTTAACATATTGTGGCCTGTAAGTCATTACATGCTGTGGAATCTGCATTCAAATAGCTTTCAAATATGGCATTTAACTTAGAAATGTGTGGGGATGTTGTGGGAAAAAAAAGTTACATTAGGCAGTTAGCACTAGTGAATTTATAAACTTGTCTTGATCACGTTTTGACCTGTCGACAGACCAGAAACATGGCATGAATTAGAAGATATTAAAAAAAAACCTCAAAATTTTGACAAACCTGATTTTCCTTGGCTGCAAGTTAACACATTACAGGTGTACATTAAAAATCCCCTCTTAATTTTAGGTGATATGAAAATGCAGTTTTACACATGCGCAGCTCACAATACTGTCTCTTTAACTCTAGTGACTCACTGATGGCTGTTTTCTAATGCCTGGTTGTTAAGCCAATGCTTGAATTCTGTTTTGTTTAACCTTACAAGTTTGTGAAATCAGCAGTCAATGCATGCATCAAAAAAGTAGATTGTACTTTAAAGATGTTGTGTTCACTTACCAAAAATAATAGATATATCTACTGACTACTGAGTATGTTTAAGAAGCTCACTGCAAAAAAGATATCTGAACTCTTTGAGATATGTTTCTACATCAAGAAACAATTCAATTTTGCCTTGTTTTAATAGTCTAGTGGATCAACAAAACAACTCAAGCCTACAGCACAACAACAGAAAATGTTTGAGGTATGTAGTTTGTCATCCAGAGTCTTATTTAGCAGTCATTTGTTTATGCTGAATACGAAATCATGCTAGGTTAAAGTAATTTTAGAACAGCTTTTGTGATCAAGATCAGGGGACTGTTTCTCAAAAGCTCCAAAAACTTTTCAGGCCAGTAAAGCCATTTTTAGTTACATGTAATATGTATCTAAAACCAGAAAGCTTTATATGCCTGAAACGTCTTGTATGAAGGGAACTTCTGGTCTTAACATGAAGAATATTATGTAGAATATGTAAATAAAACAGCACTGTAATCATAAGGTTTCAGATTTTGCTATGGCTTTCTGGGTGCAAAAATGTTTCAGGATCTTCAAGAAACAGGCCCCTGGACCCCTGGTGTTATGATTAATGATGCTGAGTTGCTCAGTTGACCAACTGATTGATTAAGGGCCCATTAACTGATATTTTTTAGCCATTGCTGTGGAAGTTTATTCTCATATAAACTTGTCCTTTTTATTTAGTTCAGAGGTATTTCATGTGTTTCAAGTTTTTCACAATCAGTAGCACCAGTGATGACATCATCAGGTCATGCCCATGGTCATGTGACTAATTCTGAAAATATGCAAGGCTCCCAAGCATATTACTTTATCAGGATTTTTTTATTGGTTTAATATTGCAAATTTAATCTTAATTATGCTACGCATATATTTTGTTTCATTTCTAAAAGGTCAAATGTTGATAGAATTTCAAAATATTGAAAAATGTGTTATTTTTTCAAAAAACGAAATGTGTAGCTATATTTCCAGCATTGGCTTAAATCATTACTTGTTGAAAAAAGCTGGATTTAGTAGAAAACTGCATTTCCCTTAGTATTTAGAAAAAAACAGAAATTCCCCCGATATCTATCAAAATTTATGCTATTAGCACATGCGCAGTTCTCGCAAACAGTGGAACTTTGATAAGATTTAAGGAAGCACCCAAAACCACATGGAAATCTCTTGTTTTGTTCTTGCTTGTACCCCTTCACTTTGCATTTTGTGAAACACAAAGAAAAAATATGTTAAATATAACTGAAATTGCAAGTCGTTGAATTGCTCAATTGCTCCCCTGCTCAGGCTGACTCAAGTAATTGGAAGTGAAATTTCAGCATGCATGGTTAATGGGCCCTTACCCCTTTAATCTCTGAGAGTGCCATTTGGCACACAATGTCATAATGTTGTGAATATTTGATCTAGATTTCTACGAATTTTTGCCAGGAAAATTGTCTTGTTATGATCTGTTCATTGAAGTCATAGCATTGTGACCCCCTCCTATCAGACATGATTGACCACCTGCACAAGTTTTTAGTTCTTTTTTGGGATGCAAATGGAATGTTCATGTTTCACATGAAGCTATGCACTAAGAGCTGCTAAATAAGCTATAGGTTAGGGCTATACCTAATATAGTAGACAGTTGATACATTTTTTGTCATTCATTTTTGCATTTTAAAGCAATTTCTCTCAAATGACTACCTCCTTCATAGCTGCTGCTGTTAATTCATAAATAAGCTGATCAGTGGCTATCAAATGGTATATTTTGCACAGGCAGAGTGTCGATTTGGGAAAAAACTGCCATTTGCCTTAGGGGGTAAAGGGTTAAGTCAGCCAATCCATCTATTTGTCTGTGAGTCAGTTGGACTTCACTAATACCCAGATCTTTTATGGGTAATAACAAAGGTTAGATCCAAGTGATTCCTTTCTTCGATTGGCTATTTAATCTGCCTTTCAGATGTATGTGCACCGGGGTTAAAATTACTTTCTCAAATGTTGAATATCACTATGCAACCCAGCCCTAGCATATAATTTAAATGTAAAGCAATTTTTGTAAATGCAACCAAAGCCAATTTAGTGAACTTGTACTAGAACTATGTGTACTGGAAAAGAAAATCTGTTAGATACTTAAAGGAGGTAGCCATTTTGATCTTAAGCAGTTGTTGTCATTGTCTTAGGAAATGATACAAGATATTACATCACTGTATGCAGAATTAGTCAAAGCTGCCTTTTTTCCAAGTGCCCCAGCAGTTCTCACTGTGCCAGTTAAGGAAAAGCAAGTCTTATGGTGCAGTCCAATGGATGGCATGGGTGCATGGCTGCCTTCATGTGTCAGATATGTTAGGTATGTGGAAATTTTTATTTTATGCATTCCTAATTGGATGAACAGGAATCAATAGGCCTCTTGCACTAAGAGATCACATGACCAATGCTTCCCTTAAACAGTGTGTTGTAATGTTGCTGATGCCAAAAATTGACAGAACACATAAAAATTATCTTACACCCAAAATTTGATAGGAAACACATTTAAGGGAGATATATTATGGTACTTTGAATTTTCAACAAAGTAGTATGATTAGTATTGGCCGCCATGTTGAAGGGTATACTCTTGCCCTCCAACATGACGGTCGAAACTATTTTTTGCTTATATCTTGTTCAATGTTTGATAACTGCATTCAGATGTGCTATAAACGTGTCCACATCATCTTTTCAACATTTTCCTTGAAGTCTAAGTGCAAAATTTGTGTCAGAAAACGATAATTCATAATTTTAAAAATCAAGTTTTGGTCACATGACCAGCTACAGACTTTCTCATTTTGAGTAGACTTTCTGAAAAGTCCTTTGTCTTGTTTATTCAGTGCTCACCGGACTTTTCTTTTTCCAATGTTAGCGGGAAAAATTTGATAGGAAACGCATTTAAGGAAGATATTTTATGGTACTTTGAATTTTCAACAAAGTAGTATGATTTGTATTGGCCGCCATGTTGAAGGGCATACTCTTGCCCTCCAACATGACGGCCGAAACTATTTTTTGCTTATATCTTGTTCAATGTTTGATAGTTGCATTCAGATGTGCTATAAACGTTACCACATCATCTTTTCAACCTTTTCCTTGAAGTTTAAGTACAAAATTTGTGTCAGAAAATGGTAATTCATGATTTTGAACATAGGCACGCAAGGCGTGCAAGAGTTATTTTTTTGTGAACTGAAAGGTTGCGGACATAGCAGAATTAAGTCGATGACAGGTGAAATGTTTTACTAAATAAACTACAGTAATTTGATTCGTTCTTTGATACAACCCATACTGTGATCAGTGTGTCAAGTGCACATGCATAACTAGCCATCACTCACCGATGCCCCAGAATACTCAAGTTAAGAGAAATTTTCTCATTTATACGAGTCGTAAGTTTACCCTTTTTACAAAACAGCACTACTTCACCAAAAATAGAAAGAAAGAGAAAAAACTTTCTGATACATTGAAAGTCTGAATTAGTTAAATTGCACTTTAACTTGACGCCACGCAGTCTTCAAAGAACATTTGAACAGTTCTCTTTTACCTTTAAAAATATCGAACTGAATGTCATCAAATAAAACTATAAACTGCTTCTGCAGAGATGTAAAAACAGTCTAGAAATGCAAGCTTCTATATTTAACAATAGCCAGCAACTTGTAAGCTCCAATTGAATTTACTCTCATGTCAAAAACAAAAAGTGTCACGTTTCCATTTGTAACTAAAAATAGCAAGCATCTCGTGGGAACAGGTGCTGACGATTTGCTAGCTCTAATTGAATTTACTTGTTTGTCAAAAACAAAAGTGTCAAAATATCTCGTTATATTTACATGCATCATCAGGCTCATCTCGTCCATAACTAAAATCCTCAACCTAACCCACAGAAAATGCTGAAGTAAACCCAATGTATGAATACTTCCTCCTCTTTTATAGAAGAATAAATATGGCGGTACTAAACTGTATCAGGATCAAATCTTCTCATTTACCATTTACCTTTAAAACAAGAAATTTGATTGGCTGTTTATAGTAGATCTGATCTGATTGGTGTGACATACATACATCTCTCACTGACTCACTGACTCACTGATCCCTTGACCTGTCCATAACATACACGATGCGCCGACTAAGAGGTATTTTTTTTACAAAAAAAATAACTCAAAACTCAAGTTTTCTCATTTTGAGTAGACTTTCTGAAAAGTCCTTCGTTTTGATTATTCAGTGCTTGCCGGACGAAGGACTTTTCCTTTTCTTTTTCCAATTTTAGCGACCCAAAAATGAGTCACTGCCCTTTAACAAATCAGAGGTCCCCTAGATATTCCTTGGGACCAAATTGTCAGACTATGCTCAACGAAACGTGACTTGAATTCAATATGGGGTCGATTGCAAAACCAAAGGCCATGCGCACGGGATATCATATATTGCATATATCTTGACTACCAGAAGAAAACAGTGGAAGCATATCTTCCTGGAAGAAATGTGTTTGTTTTTTGCTTCCTTTTTGAAATATTACGTATGCGAAAAAACACATTTTTCCAAGGGCTTTCTTTGGGGACCTTTCATTGAATGAAAAACAAAATAAACCTTTTGTTTCGCTAAGCGATGAAGTCACTATAATAGCTTCATTCTCTTACTACTAAACATTTGAATGTGTCCTTTAGTAGCATGTCGTAATGGTGTGGGATAAAGATCGATTGAAGCCTTTAAGTGCTACTGTGGTTCTATATTGACTCCGAGCTTTCGCCGATCTACGGCATCATCAGGGAGAACAATAAAATATTCGCGCTATGGTTTTAAAGGTTGGAGGTGCCACTATAAATTAGCATAGTGTAAAGCTAGCCAGTAGGACGCATGAAAGCTAGTGACGTGATAAAATGTTATAAAATACGTGTGAGAAACAGTTAATTAAAATAGCTCATTAAAATAGAAGATCATTAAGTTCAGTGCATTCCTCACGGGAGTTCAGTTCCGGCTTGTATTTTCTGATGTAATACGCTTCGTGTAGTCGCAGGTTGACGGGGTCATTTTCACGTGTGATTACTTTGACTTCAATGTTATGGCTGTTGTTGCGATTGTGTGTTGTGAGATGTTTTTTTACCAATGAGTTGTCGCTGGCCAGGTGTTCTTTTGTTCGGTCATGTAGGAATCGTGTTGTGCTTCCGATGTAATATTCGCCATAGGTTTTGCACGTGAGCTGATAAATGGTGTTTCTTTGTAGGCATAAATTAGTGTCTGCGATGGAGCAGTTTGGTCTGTTGCATTTCCTTTCTGTTGTGTTGTGTGAGAGGGCTTGTCTCAAAGTGTAGGACTTGTGGGCGATTCTTACTGGGATGTTTTCTCTCTTGAAAATTCCCGTGATTTTTTGGTTTAGTCAGTCCGAGATGAATGGGATTTTGAGGTAGTGCCACTCTTTTGTCTGTGTTTGGGGGTCTCTTTGGTGTTCCTGTGGGTGTTTAGTTTCATCTATGGTGCATTCTGGATATCCGTTGAGGCGTAGAATGTTGTCGAAATCGCGATTGTGTTTGTTGGATGTTATTTGGGTTGAGTATCTCTGTTGTATACGCCTCTGTTCGTTGCGGATGAAATTGGTCTTTGAGCGCTTTGGTAGGGCAGACTGGTGATGTACGAAGAGCGGCTTTTTCGCAGGTTTCTTATAGAATTCAAAGGAGCTTTCACCGTTCGTCGAAATAGTGACTTTGAAGTCGAGTAATGATAGAGACAGGCCCTCTGGTGATGTAGTGGGTTTCTCAATTTCAAATGTTAGTCTCGGATGTAGACCGTTCATGGTGTTGTGGAATTCATTTGCCTTCTCTTCATTGGTGGTTTGAAGATATATGTCGTCTACGTAGCGTTTGTATGGGCTGATGAAGCAGTGGGATGAGAGGACGATTTGTTCAAGTTGGTAGGCCTTCGGTCTGGCGGAAAATGCGGTCTTCAAAAATGAAGTACATGTTGTTGAGCGTGACATTGAGCAGTTCTGCGACGTCAAGCCTGGATAGATGGAACGTGCTGTGTTCAATCCTGCTGACAGTGTTATCGATGGCTTCTTGGATGGGTATGGATGTGTACAGGGATACAACGTCCAGGCTGCATTTCTTCCCGGCATGCATTGCGATCACGTTCGGCAGGGCAAGACAAGACAAGATCAGTTAGACAAGACAAGACAAGACAAGACTTATTAACTCACACTTTAACTAATTACAGAGCTTGTTTTTTCCTTTTTTATTCCAATGTAGTATTGGCCAAGAGGAAGCAATCGATTGAAACCTAGATCTTTGATCCAGGTTGCATTGATTTTATTTAAATCTGCATGATTTGTAGTGTTTTAAACTTCTGGGATCAGCGGCCATGCAGATGTATGGAGACCTGTACGTTGCACAGAAGGGTTAATCTGTTAGTCTGTCAGCCCCTCATTTTTGAGCTTATATGTTGCAGGCAGTTAACATTTTGTTGTTTTCCAAGTGAAATCAACATGCTTGCTGTCAAGGGTTAACATGAAATCAACGTTTTAACCTATTTAGACCTGAAATCTCCGTTTTTGAGGTTACACGCTGCGTGGAATGGACAGTTTGCTTGTTTCTAAGTGAAATCAACTTGCTTGCTGTCACCCTTTAACCTGAGATCAACATTTTAACCTATTTATTTAGGCCTGAAATTGCCGCGTTTGGCCTTACGTGCTTCATGTAAAGGACAGTTTGCTCGTTTTTAAGTGAAATCAAGATCCTTGCTCTCAGGCTTTCACGTGAAATCAAAATTTTAACCTATTAGTCCTGAAATCGCTGCTTTTGAGCTTACGCATTGTGTGTAATGGACAGTTTGCTCGTTTTTAAGTGAAATCAAGATCCTTGCTGTCATGCTTTAACGTGAAATCACGTAAAGTTAACAAATTTGGCTGTAATTTAAGTGAAATTGACGTCTTTGTGGTCACGCAGTAACGTGAAATGAGTTTAAACGGTTTTAAAAACCTGAAATCAATATCTTCTTAGGGTTACACATTGATTGTTTTCCGTGCCCTGACACTGCGCTAGCCCTAACATGCCCTGACCTTAAGCAATAACCCTAACCCTAACTGTAACCCTAACTCTGAATTTTAACTGTAACCCTAACCTTGTTCCAGAACCCTAACCTCCAATGCTAACCCTAGTTTCGGGCGGTAATCCCTAACCCTAACTCTAATAAAACTGGGAACTCTTAACCCTTAAGGGTTTAAGTCCTTGTGGTGGCGTGATAATGTGAAATCAAAATTTTAACTGTCTGTAAATGATCTGATATCAACATTGTCTAGCTTGTGCATTGTGTGAAATTACAGTGGTTATCAATCACATGCGACCTTCAGCATTTGTCGGGTTTTAATGGCCCTTCACATGCATGAATGACCCCGAGAGCAAGCAAATATACACACAAATTATTTCTGCACCTATTTTTCTTGGGGCTACGGACTGAACAATACTTAATTCTATAAAACTTATAAATTATTACCTTATTATAAGGTTTTCAAGACGTTTACGTCTTGTTCAGTCTGCCTGTAATTCCAGAACGTGTTAATAAAATAATGGGAACTGGCAATGGATTTAATAAAGTAATTATGTATATTCTCCACTCCAAGCAGAAAAGGGAAATACTGTTTGAAGCAGCTAAACTTGAAGTGTGCAGATGATGTGTGTGAGATTTGCAACACAACGTTACCGTGGCCCAATTGGTTAAATCAGGTTAAATATTCAGTTTGCCAAAGCGAATAGCGCCTTCACCATTTTCTTACATTGAAGGCATGACGTATTTTTAGTTTACCAATTTGGGACTGTTTCCTTGCTTTCAAATTGCGATTCTACAGTCGCGAAGCGTATACCATCTTCATCGTCCTCATCTTCCTCCGTCATGTCTCTTCCTCCCACAACCCGACTCAATAGCGCCGAACAATCAAATTAAAAGAGCCTTCCCCTTCTACCACTAACTGCAGTGACTCAACATACTGTACATACATACACACATACATACAAACTTTATTCTCATGCCGAAAAGGCTTTTCAGAGAATACATGAAAAAGAAAAAAAAACTAAGTGACAACATATTTGATAAAGTAAGATAAAAATAAAATAGAGAATATGAGCTATCTACAGAGGCAATACAACCAAGTCATAAATTACATAAATTAAGTTACGTTGTACTGTCCATGAAGTCATTTAATAAAAAATTCTTTAGTTTTTGTTTTAATTCTTGTAATGTTCCACTTAATTTAAGCGAGGGATCCAGCATATTCCAAATCTTTACAGTCCTGTAGTAAAAGGATCTCTGTCCAGGTGCAGACTTTAGGAAGGGAATCTGAAGTTTCTGTGAATTTCTTGTGGTGCATGTTGAAACGTCTGATCGTTTAATAAACTGATCCGTTAAACTATCTGGTCCGCAACCAGTCATGCAATTAAAAGCCATTACAGCGTTTCTGTAATAGAGTTGTTGCCTGATAGGTAACCACTACATTGCCCTAAGGGCTGGTGTTATGTGGTCAAATTTCTTTACTCCACTAACTATACAACAGGCAAAGTTCGGTACTTTTTGTACTTTGTCTGGGGAGATAATGTGTTACTGGATAATTCATCATCTGAGGACTTTTTTCACTGAATAAAACCACCGAAAAGACGGCTCAGTGAGGGCTAACTTTGTAGGAAATACACTGACTCGAAGTGACGCAATCAAACTTTACACACCCTATGATGTCACTAGTCCCAGGCTTCAGAAAATGACAATTGCAATTTTTGCCAACTTTGGAGGGATAGAAAAACTATTTTGCGTGCCAGAACAGAGCTTAAATTAGAAAATTATTAATCAGTGCAACATAGATTTCAATTTTCTGGAATAAAAAAAGGGGGCTAAAATTTCATTTCATAGCTGGGCACTTTAAAACTGAGTGATGATAACACTGCAGTCCACAGTGCAACCAATGCCTTACGTTAAAGCATCCATTTGTTTGTTTGTTTTTTTCCAATTTTCTAGACAGAATTTTAGAAATGGCAGTTAAATGCCATCACTTCTGTATGCATTGTGTGCTGCTTATTAGCATGGTTTTTAAATCTCAGAAACATATATATATATCGATCATTGAAAGCTGAACCGTAAAAGTTTTATTTTATATGGCAGTACTCATCAAGAAATTAATGATTAAAACCCATTAGGAAGTGAGGATGACTAACAACGGCAATGATGGAAACAGACTATGATATGGATATTTAAAAAAAGTCAAGAAATCAGTTTTTCAAAGGTACAACTTTGGCTGGGAAATCATTGAAATTTTGCAAAATTGTTTCTGCAGTGTGGAGATTCTTCGACAAACTGTTTTTAATCATTTAGTTGGAGCTAATTAAGTTGTTATTATATTAATTTAGGAGCCATTTTGTGAATTTTAACAGTTTTAAGCAAATATATTGCACCACTGTCCCTTTAATTGTTACAATTTTCCAAAAATCACATGTCCTTTGCATGGTAAATGTTTGTGGAAATTTACTGTGGAAAATTTAATACCTTGCTATAAAATTTTGTAATCAACATGCTACTTTGCCATGATAGGTGAAAGGTTAGTTGCTGGGGTAGTAAAGGGTTAGTCAGCACTTTCTCCTGAGGATCCATTTGTAAAAATCGACAATGTCCTTCAGCTTTTAGCTCAAATAGAATGATGGTGTTACATACTCTGTATAGCTCTGCTTTGTTTCAAAGGAACATGTCAAACAGTCTTCACTTCATTTTGTTTAGTGTCATTGGAAACTTGTCATGGAAAATAAAAATCAGTTATTCCAATTTTGAGACTGTTTGTTAACAAGGGTCAGTATTTTTGCAAAATGTAGTTCCATTTTAACTTATTTTTGGCCAAATCATGCCATTGTATTATTGTGGAATGAAGTTCCAGCAAAAGAAAGTAACAATGTAATTATGCAGCCAATGCTGAGAGTGCAGGAGAAAGCACAAGGCTGATTGGAACTAAACCTGGCCACGTGCCTGAAAAATGCAGTGTTAAGCCCACCCAGTGAATTAAAAGTAACATGTTTTTTCATAACCAAAACAACAACAACAACAAGCAACCCTTATTGAAGAGTCTGGGGGTATTTTAGTATTGTAACTGGGGACACAACATACACCTGTAAGTGAATTATAAATGCGAGAATAAATAAGAAAAGGGGTAGAAATTGTACAAATATTTAAAATGTATCCTACAAATTATTACAATACAAGATTAACTACAATTTGGAATTATTCTTGATATCACGTCAAGATAAGCGTAGGTGGCAGTCTTGTATCACATTTTTTTAAACTCCATTTTTTTGTAGCTAGATAATTATGTTCAATGTTATGGAGCAGGATTGACATGTTCGAAGTCACTATATCCATGGCACAATGCATTTGGTAAAAATTCCCTTACAGGTCTTGTTTAGAGTCACTACAGAAACTGTCTCTACCACCACAAGCTTTGGACCGCATTAAAAAGCTGGCTGGGGACCTTAGACTGCTCTGTGCTAAAGAAGTATTCAAAGAAGCTATTGAAGGTACATTATCCACTCTTGAATCTTTTTTGTTGTTGGATATTTAAGGTGGCCTAAAACAGTTTCCAGCTCTTATATTTGGGATGGGTCGCTTTTTAACTGCTCTTTCTCACTTGATGTTGTAATCATGGTATCAAATCACTGCTCAATCATTGTTGAACACGTTGTTATCATTTTCATGACCTAATAGGTTACCATAGCAACAGTATAACCTAAAAACACCCTTGATTACAACTTTAGGGGCTTATAATTCAAAAATGGCACGGTGAAATTTTTTTCTATTATTAATTTTTGATAAGCATGATAAGACGCAACTTTTGGCAAAGTTTAAAAAAATTTTGTACATGCAGTTCAGAGCCACCTTAAATTTTTGAAAATTTAAGGTGGCTCTAATGAGGGCAAATCTTGCATTTGTGAAAATTTAATTTAAGGTTGGTGCTGAAGTTGATTAGAAGGGGGCAAAATTCAATTCCTTAATAAACAAAGCAGTAATTCACCTAATTCTTTACCGGATTAAAATGCTCTTTTACCTGTCGTGCTGAAAACAAGGGAAAACACTGATGTTTGTATTGGCAGGCAGGCATCAGTGGGTTAATGAGCTGTCAGAGAGGAAAGAGGAAACTTCAAACATAAATTTTCTTTGTTGAGATTTCGTAGCCTAAAGTTCTGTCCATACCTATTTGAGAACAATGTACAGGTAATAACTAAAACCAATACCAGTTTTGTTGTACTAAATTAACGATGAACGTTTTAAAGATGAATTCAGTATTATGTAGCCAATCCGAAGCCATGGCTATCATATTACAACAGTGTTTCTGCCCTATTGAATATTTTTTGTCAAATAAATACTACCATCATGAGCAAATAAGAGAATATTGTACTGCTGTGCAACCTCCTATTTGAGCTAATGTTACAATAAATTAATGGAGGTCAGTAAAGACAATATACAACATGCACTCAATATTTATAAAATTAGGTTGGATGTCGCATCTCTTAAGGTGAAATGTTTTGCTGTTGCTTTTTCTCAAAATTTCAACCAGTTAGCAAAACACGTTTCGTTAAAACTTACATGCACGGCTTACCTCTTGTTGGATCAACCTAACTATTAGTGTTAAGAGTCTACTTAAAGGCTGATAATTGTTTTAATTCTGACCCAAAAAATTACCCTTGCAAGGTGCCAGTTTTTTTAGTGGAATAAGAGGTAACTTTTCAAAGTTTCTGGAGATGGACTGCCTGTCATATTTATCGTAAGGCTTTAAGTGTAGTAAACAAAAGGGCAAAAAATAAACAATGAAAATCCTCCCATTTTGGTCTTTGCCATTTTCCAGTGGATCAGCTTTAAGTCAGTTTATTGAGATGCATTTGTCATGACGCCAGTATTTTAAATTTCAATGGTGCCTAGTGTAACTACATGTTAACTATGTCTTTACATCACTTCATGTAAAGGTTTATCTCAAGTTGTCTCTTAAACTATTATCTTAAGTGTCTGCTATGTTGAAAGTGTTTCTCACAAATCTTTTCAGACATCAAGTCTTTACATTGCAATGAGCTCTGGAGTTTAGAGTTGCAGGAAAATGTTGGTCGGATTACAAGCCTGGTAAGGTACCTGGTTGTGGTACTAAACAAATTACTTTTTAGAAGTGACTTAAGGTTACTCTGCACCTTCAGGGGTGTCTTGCATGCAAGTGATGTAGTGCGTCCGGTTTAAACTGTAGATATCTAAACCCCTATATCAAATTAAAGTTTATAGGACTGGCTATCAGACTATACCAAACATTTTGAAAAAAATGAATTGTCAAATTTTTCACGACTCCTAAATGCGAGCGCCCAAATCGCCCTTTGAGTGTTACCTGTCAGAGCGAATTTTGTTTTTTAGCGTTGCACGACAAGACTAAAAACGGCTGCGAGGGAGACTAGTTTCACTTTCAACCTTGATAATAATGGTGATATTCAGATGTTGATAGAAATGATTTTTGATTGATAAGAAAGCCTTTCAAGTCCAATATCACTGCCGTATTTGTAGGAAGAGCAAACATCCATACAGCAATCGAGCCATTCCTTCATGCGAAATGGCAAGAACTCTTTCGTTTATTTATGACAGATTCGACAGAAACTCGTCAGCTGATATGTTGGAGAAAAGCATGTTGGATTGGATAAGAAGCGGCAAACCAGCCAGAAAGAACACATACTATCATTACAGCGCCTTTGTCAACTCTCGACTTAATCTTTTGCATTTTTGATCCCAGATAGCCGTAGCTTCAACTTTCGCTTGTTCGCTCATTGCTGTATTTTTATTTTTGGTTTGCTTCTTTCACTTCTTCGAACTGGTCCACGGACATTTCCATGATCTAGGTTTATCTGTACCCAAAAGAATTGCACCAAGGAAGATACCAGCTGGCTGATCAACTGAGTAGCCAATTCTTCACATCTGTGTAATCCCGCGAAAGTCGTCTCGGTTGATTGCATAACATTATAGGACTGTCAATCATGGTGTAAACTTCTACTTCTGGCAAAAACGTAAAAACGCGATTTCTCCGCCATCATTTAAAATTTTTGAGAATTTTTTTTTATATAAAAGTTCATGCGTAGACCTATACATTAACCTAAAAATCAAAATTTCAACAAAATGGTCGGTCTGAAAGTGCATAGTAACCTTAACATAATTACTTATGGAAAAATTTTGATTGAATACAATCTAGAATTTTTGGCTACTGTGCATACTAGTAGTTCACATAGGTGACAGTGTCAAAAGTTTTGAATACCAAACATAGATTATAGATGTTTATTAAATTTCACTTAATAGACCAATTTTGATATACTAAAATTCAGTCTCAAACAATAGACCACAAACTCTGTATTTATTTCACAGAGCCTCGTACTGAGGTATATTGTTGTAGGCTGAACTTTAATATATCAAAATTGGTCTATTATGTTGTTCTGTAAGTGATAGTAATCCTTTTTGTGACTTAGGGTTTCCTGCCTTTGGAAGATTTATACTGGTTACAGTCAACATTCCAGAATTATTCTTCGATTTTTTATTGTTTTTCTGTAGTAATTAAGGTAAATGCTTTTACACCAGAAAGAACCACAGGTAGTAGGAGGTGCCATGCACCACTCAGAAGGCTTAACAGGATTGGCTGAGAAGCAACAGAACAACCAACAAAGACAATATTTATTAATGAACATAGTCCTTAAAACAATACAGTTACATTGAACGTGGAGCGAATGAAATTATAGTTTCTTATAGTTTCTGAGGTTCATGATGTCTGAGGACTTGAGAAGTTAAATTTTCTTGACTGGCCAAAGAACACATTTTTTTTCTCAGTTACATAGAGATGCAAATTTTATTTGACTTCCATGACTTAGCTTTCTCAAAGGTTGCCTTGTGTTGCTCCTTTTGTGTAAATTTACACAGCAGGCCCAGTTTGAAGCTCTTTAGCTTCTTGTTTTCTCACATTAACAGTATTCAATACATTACAGCCACTGATGTTTGAAAACATTGTCATGGAAACACTTCACATGTTAAGGGAAATTGCCATAAGTGGAGACACAGAGAAAAGGAAGGTAAAAATGACTTATCAAACAAAATTGCATTTTACTAGCTAGGGGTAACCTGATCTGTTGCTGTTTCTTTATAGTACAGTTACATATCCCGAAGTACTCAGCAACTGTATTGCGTGGACTTCAGCCTGAGTGAACCAAAAAGGATATGTAACATGTTTGTATAATGTCACGCATGACAAAAAAAATCACTATCGCGATTTGGTACATATCCCGAAGTACTAAATTGCAATTTGCTGATAGACTATGATTGATGGAAAACTGGTCTTTAAAGTTCTGGTTTGAATGAAAACTTTATGGCCAGTTTAATTTCTAAGTGCTACTATTTATAGACAGGAGTGGAGGAACTTTGTCTCTGCCCCTTGTGCCAAAATGATAGTAACTGTTTTAATTGTGTCTAATTAGTTACAGTAGTGTTGGTTAAGTTTAAAAAAAGTTGAATATTTATTATATTTATTATGAATTGCAACTGAGGTGGCTGTTATTCAGATAACATACAGTAAAAACCAAAGGAGACCTGATGCTTTTTATACCTGTAGTATGAGTGGTAGTCATGTTGGTGTAAATGTAAACTCATTGTCATTGTCAGTCTACACACATCAGATAACTTTCTTCCTTACAGAATCTACAGCTGAAGACAAGTGCTGTTGATCTTTTTAAGGACATGTTCCAGGTTTGTTTATCACCACACTTGGGATGTGTGAGTGACAGGTTAATTGTACAACTTTTCTAGTGAGTACCATTTATTTTTACTCTATTTTCAGTCAATTTGTGGTCTACTTTAATAATTTTATTGATGGTTTGGAACCAGTCCTCAAGATTCATAACTCAAATATCTAGAGACCGTGATGCTGATGGCAAAAAGATAAGAACAATGCATTAATATGGTGGCAATGTCCCATCAAGTGACCTACTGGTACTTATAAATTGTTTTTTATAATAACTTTTGTATTTAATTGGCATGTTTTTTCATGTTTCAGGCATTCACCGAGTGCCTTCAAAATTTGGCCTTTCAACCTGATCAGGAATCAGACAAAGTGTCCTTGTAAGTGTTTCTTGAATGCATGGTAAAGCTGGTGTTTGTTGCTTTTATCTCAGTCAGCATACAATTCCCTTTTCTAAGAATTTTGCAACAATGTGTTTCTAGAAAATATCTGCACACCCCACAAAGAGAGTTTTTGGCTTGAAACCCTCTTTCCCAGCATCACTCTGGGAATTCCAGTTTTGGTTCATATTATCCCTTAAAAACTTAAGCTTTGGAGACATCAACACCCCCTTGTAATATCAAATCATCTTCCTTGGGTTGGGTACTTTGGTATGGATATTTTCTATGCCACAGAAAATGAGGTGAAAGGCACATGGACTTGTGGTTAGTGCACTAATGAAGCGGTCCAGGTTTAGGCCCTAGTAAGGGTCATGATCTGCTACAAATATAATTTATATGAAATAAAATTGCATAAACTTGAAAAACAAAAGAACATGATTGACTAAGATTTCTGCAATTAAAAGACCTCTTGCTAGTTCAGTAAAACACATGTTCTCAGGAAGACCTTTAGGAAGACTTCTTAGATTTCCTCTCACCTGTCCAGTGTATAAATGGCTTTTGGCACATGGAAAATTGGGGGGAGGTAGGGGAAATAAATACACCTGGTCACTTCATACTGAGCCTGACTCACAGGGAAGTGGTAACAGTAGGTCTGTTTTGTTCTCTCGTGATGGACTGAGAAGGTCTGATTTACAGGGTAAAATAACAATAGCACTGTTTGTTTTCTCATGTGCCAAGTAGGTCTGGTCCACAGGGTAGTAATGACAGTGGGTCTCAGGATAACATGGAAAGATCATCTTTATCAATGGAGGACAACACACCTGTTATTGTGAGTTTTTATGCCAAAATGTAATGATCAAAAACTGAATAGGACAACAATTCTAGTAAATAATAGCAAAAGATCATTTTCATGTGACATCATCAAATTCTAAAATCCAAAACTAAAGAGACCCCAAAGTTTTTATCTTCATCAAGCATAAGACTTGCTGAATTTATATCTATTTACAACTTTTAAAGATGATTTCCAGTCCGTACTGCACAGTCTCTGCACCCTAATGTTTACTAGTAAGTAGTGTAGTGGTGTGTAGTATTGTAGTATACTTTGCAGATGTAAAAGTAGAGTGAAGTAGTATGTAACAATTGAGTAATTTACTAAGTAGTGTAGTAGTATGTGGTAGTGTAATATATAATGTAGGAGCAGAGACAAGTAGTATGTAATGTAAGGAAATACTTCCAAGTGGTCTGGATAAAAACAGTGATGAAATTAATTTTAAGAAAAAAAAACAGTCCTGAGTTTTGCAGACATGTCTCGGCAGTTGCCTCTGCCATCTTCAGTGTGAAATGAACAATAAATTCCAGTGAAATATAAATACTAGAGAAATTACAGTAATAATAGCAATAATTGAGACTATGACAATAGTAATTCAAAAAATTAAACAGAAAGTTTTAAATTAACATGTTAGACCTGTGAGTTGAGTGTTGGTTTGTCCCAAAGTGTGTGCAACGCCTCTTTGATTTTAAGAGCAAACCACAAGGATGCCTGATCGATGATGGCAAAATTGTCATGGGAGCTTGCAGAGTGACAAGCTGACGAGCTCTCCAGATGCTTGAAAATGTGTTAGGCCCTGTCTGTTTCCAAGTGTTCCCTTACACGTGTGTTGAAATGCCAGGTGGTCTCACTGACATAGCAGGCTGCACACCCTGCACACA
Organism: Catalaphyllia jardinei; assembly: GCA_022496165.2. Lineage (NCBI taxonomy): Eukaryota > Metazoa > Cnidaria > Anthozoa > Scleractinia > Caryophylliidae > Catalaphyllia > Catalaphyllia jardinei. The sequence goes on along the minus strand of CM042746.1, from coordinate 22,632,020 downwards.
AAGATTTGTAAACCACATGTGATCGGAGTTCATTGGGGATAGGGTCTTTATCACTCTAAAAAGGCTACCTACTTTGAAGTGCTAACACAATGCAAACCAAACATGCATGTAAATAAACTTTCCGTTTAAATGTAATGAAATGAATGTAATGGTGTGAGCTCTCATAAGCAACCACCTCCTGTAAGTGACCACCTGAGCATGACATTTTGGGTGGTCACTTATGGAGGTTTGACTGCGGCTTGTATGGTCTGTATTTGAGAAAATTGGTCTCAGTCTCTTTTTTGTGCAAGTTTATAAACCTGCAAAAAACCAGACCTCAGGATAGTTCAATAACATAAATTATGTGATATCTTTGCCAGGATGAAAGGTTACTGATTGTGCTCAACAACTGCCGATATGTAAGAAATAATGTTCTTCCAAAACTAGTGGACAGCTTTAGAAGTAATGACTACCCTATCAGTGACAAACTAAAAAAGGTAAGAAGGGGGTGTTACAGTTGTACTTGATTTTTACTGCTGGTAGTAATTCTGCATTTTCAAATAGGTCATTTACATCCAGTAAATTATAGAGTTTTCTTGATTCATTTATTGTGCAGTTCCAGAAAATATCCATACTCACCCCCACCACAGAAAGGATTGGAATTTCCTGGGAGGATTTCTTGGGAGGAGGGGGGGGGGGGTTCTGCTAGGCCAAAAAATTGAAAGAAATGTATGAAGTTTAATTGGAATTTCCAGAGGGGAAGGGGGAAAACACTTTTGTGGGGGAGGTATGGATATTTTCTGGAATTACACATTATGTATTTCAAAGTCAAGTCAGTCATTAACTTAGAAGGGTGTAGTATATGAGATGTTATTAGATGGAACTTTTTTGGGCATCTCATCGGTCATGTTAAAAAATTTGCGTTAATTAGTGTGTCTGCTAAATCAGGCAGAGCGTTTTCAATGACCAAGCAAAGATGGCTCACAGTCATTTGCTATTATCTTTCAACACTTCTTTCACAAATCAGTGGTACCCCTCTTTTTAAGTTGTTGTCAAATTATTCACTCACTCACTCATCCTCATCGGACCCATGAGGACTCTTGAGGCTGGCCAGTCTGACGCTGATGCAGCAGCAGCTTCCCATGTATGCCACTCGAGCTTGTTCCTTTCCTTCTCCATGATTCTTTTCCAAGTCTCTAACAGTCGACCTCACCTCCTTTTACCCTCAGCTTCCCTCGTCAGTGCAGGACTTTTCCACAATACATGCTCTAACCATCGCCATTTTCTCACTGGTATGAGGACTGACACTGGCATATACACCCTGTGGCTTCGTACAGCTCTTTGTTGCTCAGATGGTTTCAGCACTCTCAAGCATGTTTGGCGAAACACGCCCAGATTGTTGACATCAGTTGCTGTCACCCTCCACATTTTGGCTTCATACAACAGCAGAGGACGTTTGAGTTCAGGATGCATAACTTGATCTTCTGGCTGAATCTTCCAAACCTCCAGATGTTCTGAAGTCAGGAGAATGCAGTTCTTGCTAGTGCTAGTCTCCACCAAGGTCGTCAGGTAATGAACCTAGGTAAAGGATTTCACATCTTCCACTTCCTTTCCTTTTGCCCTGATGTAGTCCATGCACCTATGGTTCATCCTAGGCATATTTGTTTTGTGCGAGTTGATCTTAAGCCAAACAATGCTGGCATTGGCTGCTAGCCTCTCAGTCTTTTTCTGGAGGTCAGCAAATCTGCTTTAGATTAGAGCAACATCATCAGCATCGCCCAAGGTCTCCTGGAACTGATGTGAACTTCCATCTCAAGCCATGCCTCCTATCATTTGTGTGCCGCATGACCCAGTCCATGATCAAGACAAAGATGAATCCAGACAACACACACCCTTGCTGAACACCACTCTTCACTTTGAACCAGCCAGAATACCTTCTGCCTTCTGTGAGACAGCTTAAGCTCTGATGGTATAGTACCTTAACAGTTCTAATAAAGATGTCAGGGATACCATACTACCCCATAGTGTCCCAAAGTCTCTCTCTGATGATACAGTCGAAAGCCCTCGAAGAGTCAACAAAGTTAATGTACACTCAGGTGCTTGCCATTCCTGGCACTGACCGAGGGTATTCTGAAGAGAAAAGATTTGCCCAGAGGCTCCCCTTCCAGATCGAAATCCTACCTGGTCATGTCTAATCATCTTTTCCAAACCACTCATCACTCTGTCAATGAGGACCGTGCATAAGTGTTTTTCTTTCCACTTACATCACGTTGTATGACATTCTTGCTCTGGCAAGCACAGAAATAAACGTCTTTAAATCTGTCTGCTGCTTAATGCATGATATACAAAACCGGAAGGTACCTAGTAACATTTTAAACCTATTCAGTGACACTACCAGTATTCACTCTTATAACACTCGGTCTTCATCAGAAAATAAATTCTATATTAAGAAATCTAGGTTAGAAATCCAAAAAAGAGCTTTCTCAAGAGTAGAAGCTAAAATTTGGAATGAGATGCCAGCATCATTAAGAGAGCTCCCCAAGAAACACTTCCAAACAAAATTCCACTCTTTCCTTCTCGATATTCTTAAGAAGCATGATGACTATATTGATATTTTCCAAATTACCTCTGCCCTAAAAACGTACAATTGAACTTGAGTTCTTCATTATGTTAACCTCTTAATGACTGAATAATTTGGTACAATCTGTTTAAAAATTATGTAAGTCTCCTATTGTAAATTTATTATTCATTTTTAAATGTACTATTCATTTTTCATTTTCATTTTTTTTCTTTGTATGACTGTTCCGCCCAGACTAGCAATGCTATTTGCGGAACAGTCTTTCTTGTGCTGAATTTATACCATAAAAATAAAGTTGTTGTTGTCTAGATTTTTGTACAAGTAAGTGACCTACGTCTTTGGGCTTATCGTTTTGTTTTATTTTTTGCACCTTTCCTTTTTCTCCTTTTCTCCTTTTCTTATCCTTTTGCTGCAGTGATTGAAATTCTACTGGGCTTGCTTCCAGTTCAAAAAATAATTGAGAAAGCATCATCAAGATGGGCAAATTTTACCATGGAGTAGCCACTTTTAGTCGCAGGAAATTTTGCTATGAGTTTTTCACTCAACTTTCTGGGCATTTTTGTGGATATTTCAGGCTCCACTGAGCTTATCACTCTGACCTTGATATCATTGGAAAGATCATTTCCCGCTGCAGAACTTGAGTACAGATTATGGCAATTTTGGTCAAAGGTGATGACGTCAGAAGTGAAGCAAAGGTCAACGCTCATCACAGCCGGTTATGGGTGGCACAGGAGTCAATGGGTTGAAGAAGTTTTGTGAATCTTGAATCATGCTGATTACAACTCAGTAATAATGCATTTGGTTTTGAGTCATAGGCACTTGAAAGCTTTTAACAGTTCTAGGGTTTGAAGAATTGACTATAGACCAAATTTCCAAGGCTAGTGAAATTTGGATCAGGGTAAGAAGGGCAACTAGTTTTTACAGGCAGGCAGAACTTCCTAAACTGTAATCCTTTATACGAAAAACTTTCCTCTAGATGGTAACACCAGGTGAGCAAAACTAACTTCAAAGCCGGTCAATTTGCCTGGTGCCCAGCCTGTAATGAAGCCTCTGGGTAAGATAAGGGTAAGATACTGTCCCAACAGGCTAGCAGAGAGAGTGGCATTTTTTTTCCATGAGAGCATACACCAATTATAAAGGTCTGTACAGTGCCCCAAAGGGTATGGTTTTTCAGCCAGTTTGGTCATACAGCTGTAAATAGGGCTTAAATAATTACCATTTTGGTCTTAAATAATGTATGGTTTTTCACTCATTGAGTAATATGTTTTTAGAAGAAGCTACATTTTCATCATTAACAACAACAAAAGCCCTTTACACATTGTATTTAAGGAAACTGTGTCAGGTCATAAAAAGTGTAGGGAAAAGAGCAGGTTTTGTTATAAATAGGGTAAGCGTTTCAGGAAGCAGAGTACAGTGGTTTAGATTCTACATGTACAGTCAGCCATTTTGAAAATCTAAATTTGCTTTTGATCAGTATGCGGTGAAATCTGGATAGTAATACTGTGGAATTCTCAATCAAGAGAAAAATTAAAGATTTAAGAACAGCCAATGGCCTTGGGTCACATTTGACTAGGATTCCTGGCATTGCTGATGCAAAAGGAGTACTATTTAAAGGCACAAAAAAAATGAGGCTTGATCCTCTTCCTAGTATGATTATTTTGAGTTTATTGTTATATGCGAAATTGAATATTTTCAAGGCAATTTTATTCAGTTATACCTTAAGCCATCCAGCTGCAAGGCCCAATTCTAAGCTCTTGATCTTCTATTTAGGATTTAAAAGGGGTCTCTATTTTAATTTCAAATATATGTTTCATGTTGCAGAAGAGTAATATTTAATCAAACTACATGTAGTTTGTTTCAAGTGTTGCTAATTTACTGCTGAACCCTAATGCATAAGGCTGTGCATGGACTCAAAGGTTAGCTAGGTATAGACAAGCAGATTGTTATTCTACCAAAAGTCATCCACTGAGTTGTGTTGGAAAATTATTATGATCATTTTCAGGATCTTACCAGTGAGTTATGCGATTTAGAAGGAAAAATCTTTGATGCATATATTGAACAAAAAGCAGAACCTCTGTTGGCATATATAGAACCTGGATTGACAATGGGTGACTTTAAATGGCACAACTGTCTTCCTCCAAAAGGTAATGTACTACAGCTGGATAATACAATGAGTCAGTGAACTCTGTCTTTATCACTCATATTTTTTACCTTACTAAAAGTCATACAGCTGGCTAAGGCCCCGTCCACACGAAGACGATTGTAAATGCAACGTTAGTAAACACATATTTTTATCTTCGTCCACACGAAAACGATCATTGTTTACATAGCGAAAACGCTCGTAAACGCATAAAACGATGTCATACACAGAACGCACATGTGCAATCGATTTGAGCCTGCAATCTTTGCTTCAGCGCGTTGGAAATGCACTTGATAAAAGAGATTGGTGCTGACATCTGACCTCAGCGTTTTCACAGTGTTTACAAAAATACACATTTACGGCCGTCCACACAAAGACGCATAAACAGCGTTTTCAAATTTATCCACTTTGGAGAGCTTTTGCGAATTTATGCCTTTACGGTGAGCGTTTTCATTGTCTTGGTGTGGACGGAAGGCCTAAACGCATAAAAAAGTTTGCGTTTACTAGCGTTTGCGTTTACATTCGCCTTCATGTGGATGGGGTCTTAGGATCCTGCACAGTATAATAAACCATCTTCAGAACAAGATTCCACAATACCATGAATTTAACTTGGATCTAAGGAAACTACATGCTTTAAGGCAATGAACTTCCAATGAAGTCATTGCAACACTTAAGTGATTCCTTACAACTAACCTAATGTAAATTCCTTTTACATGTTCTGGCAGATGTACGCAGTTATGTTAAGGAGGTCATTATGAACCTAGTCACTGTACATGCACAGGTGGGTATGAATATGTGTCCCCATTCAGAAAACACAA
>CM042746.1:22595398-22616505 GCA_022496165.2 Catalaphyllia jardinei | reverse complement strand
ATATTAGAAGGTCAAATAACCCTATATGAAGTACATGTAATATTTAAACTGTACTTGCATTCAATCCTGGACACAAATGAATTCCACAACATGCAGAATGAAGATTTGATTTTCACATTTTTTCAGACCATTTTGTGCTTGATTTGAAATGGCAATAACATCTGCAATGGTTGCGTCATTTCTGAGTTATTTCTTTTGTAAAAACAATACCTCTTAGTTGGCGCGTCAAGAATGGACGGGTCAATGGATGAGTGAGTGAGTGAGAGATGTTCACACCAATCAAATTGGATCTACCATAAACAGCCAATCAAATTTCTTCTTTTGTTGCAGACACATGTAATATGATATTTTTATGTGTTAGTTTCAAATGGTAACTCGACACTTGTATTTCACGGTCCGAGAATAAAGAGGTAAACAAGAAGCCAATCTAGCGGCACGTCCAGAAAAATGTTTGACCTATCTTAATTAAATTATTAAATTCTAAAATAAGAAATACAGATGTCACAAATCTAAAACTACTGAAACTACGTACTCTCCTAAAAACTATTTACAGAGAATTGAGTAACTAACTGCAAGGGACCGCATACGATAACCACTGCAAACGTAGGATCTACAAGAGATCTGATCAGCCGAAATAAAATGTGTATAAAGGCAATTGACTGCAAGGCTGATACTACGTGAAAAACGGTTCGAGACACCAACATGACCGGAACCGATAAAGCAGGATCGCAACAGTAGACAGCTGTTTCGGCCTTCTTGGGCCTCGTCAGCACTGTGTAGCAAAGATATGTAACGCCAGCCAAGGAGCCAACGCACATAAATTGCAAAATGACCCATACACTATATCAAGTTCCGTACTTTGAACTCACTTGCGCCCCGAAACACGCGTTTCAGTTTTTCATGTGTCTGGTTGTTTCAAGTTCAGGGTTACCTTTCATAACGTCTTCTTGGTTTTGTTATTAATTTGTAATGGTTTCGTGGAATATCAAAACCGAAAAAAATGTACGATCATTGTTGGCATCAGAACATGCTAAATTGGATCTTGTTAGAAACTGAGTTAAATTCAATTATACGTTGACCAGTAAAAACGTGACTTTTCACGCAAAAGTTTGTAACATGATACTTTTGTTTTTCTCCTAACGATATACAACATGATCCCCTTGTTTTCTTAAGGGCGATGTGCTTTTTCTTCACTGCCGGAGATAAATATCTAAGAAAAAATGGAAGAAGAAAGATTTTTTTTAACACTATCATTTCGCGGATAAACAAAAACTAATCTAATTATCAGATAATCACATCTGACAGGTCGAGTCACGGAACAGCACGTTCTTATTTTGTTGCCACCTTTGCTGTCAAAAACCACTTCAAATTATGAAAGGTGTTTCAGCGAGAACTTACAGTACGAACTATTCAACGACTGACTCTGGAAAGATGGTACACTAACTTTCAACAAAAGCCTCTCAACAGATATCAACAAGTACAGGCGCCTTAAACAAATGACTTATCCAAGACGAAAACGAAACCGACAAACTAGCCTGTTCCAGGCTCTCAGTCAGTGAGGACGATCGAAAAAGCGAGCGGGCGTCCGTGAGGAGAGACAAGGGGAGACTGTTTCAAGATACGCGTACTTCCGGTGAATAAACTGTCAATCATAAACCGTGTATAAACTGTCAATCAAATAAACGTGGCACAGCTTCTTAAAATGGCGTGTTTCTCTGTGAAACCTTAACATGGTGTCAGAAGTAAAAGCTCAAGGATAAACTTAAAAGAACGTTCGCGCCCATTGCTACTGCGCATCTCTAGTGCGCACGCCATTTATTGGTCAAGAGCGTGTCAAAAACTCAACAAAATATAGAGCTCATGACCTTTGCGTTAACTTTTCTGATTCTTTCCATTATACTAAAAAACAAAAAAATCTGTGCTTGGGAAGTTTTAATTATTTCTCATATACTGTTCAAATAGGGTCGAATTGGTACAAGGATACAGGTGTGTGTGACTTAAAAGTTGTGGGTTTTAAGGCTAATTTTAGCTGATTTAATGACATATGTAGCAAAGATCTATCAAATAGGCTTATATATGTTGTGTTAAACACACGACTTAGATATGATTCTTCAAATTAAATATATGCCGATAGTAATGGATCCGGCCAGAATCGCCTCGAATGACTGGAAATCCTAGAAATGCTATGGTCTGTGCTACGCCTTATCTTCAAAACGAGTTCGGTGACTCCCGATTTTTTTACGTTTTTAATTTCTACCTGTAGTCAAATGTTTAAAAAAATCTGTGGGTGGGAAGTTTTTGGGCGCGAACATCCTTAAATTTTGCTTCGAAGTTCCAAGCCTAATGAAAGTCTCCGGCGACAGAGTCACAAACTGGGAGCTTTTTAGACAACAGTGGGAGGACTACAAGCTTGGCACCAGTCTCGAACATCGTCTAGAACCAGCTCGTTTAGCAACCCTTCGCTCAGTCATGGGGAAAGACTGTCTTGAGATATTTTTAAAGCTAGAGTTGACTCCAGAAGAGAGAGGAAGCGTGACGTCCAGGGGCCGGTTCCTGAAAGGAGGAATAACTCTATTCCAGGGATAAATGTGCATTGTTTCAGGGATAACTTTATCCCCAGAATAAATTCTGTTTCTGAAAGAAGGACTAGCGCTATTCAGGGAATAAATCTGGGATAAATTTATTACACCTTGCGAGGTAGTAATAAATCGATATTCCAGGGATAAATCTGCGAAAACAAGATGGCCGACCTGTTGCTGTTTGGTCGTCTTGCTGATACAAGACGCGCCAGACTGCAGCGTTTTAGGCTTTTTAATGCACATTTAGACGAATGCTTAAGCGAGAACGACGTCAAGTCACGTCCGTTTTGGTAGAGACTCCATAAATTACCTTGCCGTTTTGTTATCCGATGATATAGCGAGAAACACCACTTTCCGGTATGCTCCTCCGAGTCCATGGGCGCTTACCATTCGACCAAAAATTCCAGGGCGAATTTCCGGAAATTTCCATGGGCAAATGGTGCAGTCTTTTCCAGTGTGGAAGACGATAATTGTTCGCTTGGAATTTTTCAATGACTTGTAGGTTTAAATCACAAATATAGAAGCAAACAGAACACTGATAGGTCGACATCGTGACTTTTTATAGACCACAACAGCAGAGATCTTGCATAAACCAAGCGTCGCAAAACAAGAGTCGTACAGTGTTCTGCACGCGTTATAAATCTTTGTACATTTCCCGCTTTTCGGAAATTCCACAATTTCCGTATTTTCTGGAACGTTTCCCAGGAAATATCCGTACCATTTGTCCCCGTTTCGAAAATCTCGAATTTTTTGGTCGAATGGTAAGCGCCCCATGTTTACACAGATACAGAAACATTTTGTCCTTCACTCCCTTCGCAGTGTTTTAACCCAAGACAGCCCGCGCGCATTGCACTTAATTTCCCGCCAAACCTGTTTGCCAGGTGGGAATCCCCTTTGCTGGAAGATTTATTCCTAGAGTAGCAAACTTATCCCTGGAATAGCTATTCCAAGGATAAATAGTGCTTCCGGGAACCCATTTTTATTCCTGGAATAACTGTTATACCTGATATAAATTATTCCTCCTTTCAGGAACCGGCCCCAGTTTAAAAGCTTTGGAAGCGTATTTCAAGCCAAAACCAATTGTGGTCTACAAAGTTCTGAAGAGGCAATAGACGAATTTGTAAATCGACTGAGAAAGATGGCTACGTCATGCAAATATGGCGCGTCACTGACGAGATGATTCGTCAAAGAAGAGGAATTGGACCTGAATAAAGCACTCAGTATTTGCAGGTCTAATGAAGCAGCTGCCAAACAGCTCAACTTTATGAAACAGGAGGAAATCCAAACAGACGAGCAAGTGAACGCCGTGGGCAGTCAAACGAAACGAACAGGCAAGCGGAACAAAAAAAAGAAAGACAAAAAATGGAAATAATGGAATGGTTACAAAGGGCGCAAAGAAGAACTGCAGCAGATGTGGAGGAACAAAGCAACATAGGAAAGAAGAATGCAAAGCATATGGTCAAACATGCCACTTGTGCTCGAAGCGAAATCATTTTGCATCTGTTTGTCGCTTTAAAAACAAGCCAGCAGGCGGAAAGACAGAACAGAGGGCAGAACAGCGTGAAGCAAGTCACTGAAGAACGGATACGTCCAATGATGAAATGACCGACACTGAAGATCCACTCTTTAAAATCGAAGAAGGCTCCAGCGTGAAGACGCCAGGCAAGCAATTCAACGCCAAGATAGTATTTTCAGACCCAGAAGAGTTATACAACACCGAATTGGAGTGCCAGCTAGACACCGGCGCCACGTGTAACGTGATGAGTTTGCGCGACCTAGCTGTCATAAACCAAACAGGAGATCCATCACTGAGAAGTAGTAAAGTGAAGCTCAAGGTATTTGACGGTTCTCTCATGAAGCCCTGTGGTGTAGCCACCCTCAAGATCCACCGAGGCAATACAACCAAAGAGTTGGACTTTCAGATTGTTGAGACTGTGAACAAGCCTCTTCTATCCGCTGAAACTTGTGTAAAGCTTGGACTGTTGAAGCTTTCCCTCACTGGCACAGCGCAAGTAAACAGTACGGGTTCAGAGCCAGTAAAGTCTAGTGTTCCACTAACCAGAGAGAAAATTCTAGCTGACTACAAAGATGTGTTCGAAGGCCTTGGTCACATATGAGAGTCCAGCACCTTTGTTGTCAACTCAATTCCAAACCATCGCCCAGTGCAGCATGCACCCAGGCGGATACCTGTAACCCTACAAAACTGAGGTAAGTCAAGGAGAAGATCGCAGAGTTGGAGAAGAAAGGCATCACTCAAAAGGTGACCGAACCCCCTGAATGGATTAGTAGTATGGTCATCGTGTCAAAGCCAGGAAAGATTAGAATTTGTCTAGATCCCCGAGATTTGAACAAGGCCATCCAGAGACCGAAATACCAGATGCCAACGTTAGAAGAGATACTCCAAACCACCCTTGATGCAAAAGATGTTTTTACCAGATTGGATTGGATGAAGAGAGCAGTACGAAAACAACTTTCTGCACTCCATTTGGCAGATACAGATATTGAAGAATGCCATCTGGTATTAGTGTGGCCCCGAGGAGTTCCAGTGTAAGCTGCACGAGAAACTTACCGGATTAAAAGGTGTCGAAATTCTTTGAGATGATCTACTAGTGGTTGGTTATGGAGATACCCAGGAAGAAGCAGATGCCAACCACCATGAAAACCTCAGAAAACTCCTAGACAGAGCTAGAGAAGTCCAACCTCAAGCTAAACAGCAAGAAGATGAATTTGAAGAAACCCGAACTTAAGTTCATGGGCCATGTTATCAGCAAAGATGGTCTCAAGCCAGATCCAGACAAAGTGAAAGCAGTGGAAAACATGCCCAAGCCAATATGTAAGAAAGAGACTCTAAGTCTACTTGGTGTTATCAACTATCTGGCCAAATTCTTACCAAGACTATCTGAGGTAGCACAGCCATTGAGAGATCTGACCCTGACCAACGCCCAATTTATATGGTCCTCGCAACACAACAAGGCATTCGACGAAGTGAAGAAACTAGTGGCAAACTATCCAGTGCTCAAATATTACGACATCAATGACGAGGTTACTATTCAGTGTGATGCCAGCGAACGAGGTCTTGGTGCAACACTCCTTCAGAACGGGCAACCAGTTGCATTTGCGTCACGAACACTGTCTGCAGTTGAACAAAGGTACGCACAGATAGAGAAGGAATGTCTGGTCATTGTGTTTGGTTGCCAAACGTTCCCACAATACATCACAAGACGAGACAAAGTCACCGTCGAATCAGATCATAAGCCGCTGCAGTCAATATTCAAGAACTCGCTTCTGTGTGCGCCAAGCCGTCTCCAAAGAATGATGCTTCGACTACAGAGATACAACCTTCAAGTAGTCTATAAACCAGGAACGCAGATGTTCGTAGCTATCACCTGTCCAGAGCTTTCCTGAAAGACACTGGTCCAGAGGATGAAGAGTTTCAAGTTTTAGTTCTGGAACTGGAAGCAATGAACCCGTTTGATACCATTAAGATAAGTAGTGAGAGACTTCCCCAGCTTCAAAAGGCCACAGAACAAGACCCTGTCAAAACTACCATACTGATTGGTTGGCCAGAGAGAAGAGAAGAAGTACCAGTTCAGATTAGAGAATATTGGAATTACAGAGAAGAACTAACACTTCACAACAGCATTCTTTTCGAGAATCAGTGAGTCATCATTCCAAACGCTCTGAGACCAGAACTGACAACTAGAGCTCATTCCAGTCACCAAGGAATCGAAACATGTATACGAAGAGCAAAAGATGTAGTCTTCTGGCCCTCCATGACCAAAGACATCAAAGAAGCTGTTGTGAAATGTGAGATATGCGCAGCATTCCAAGCGAAGAATGTCGAGCAGCCAATGCAGACACATCAAATACCTGATCGACCATGGAGCAGAGTTTCATCAGACCTGTTCACTCTGAACTGCAAGGAGTACGTCGTACTTGCGGACAGCTACTCAGATTTTATAGAAGTTGGCGGGTTGAACGGCACAACCGCGAACTACATCATAGAGTTTCTCAAAGAGCAATTTAGTCGCCACGGCATACCTGATGTACTTGTTACCGACAACGGGCCGCAATACTGCTGCCGATAATTCACAGAGTTTTCCAGAGAATGGAGTTTAAGCGTGTGACGTCATCACCCAGACATGCCAAATCCAATGGCAAGGCCGAATCCGCGGTTAAAGTGGCAAAGAAGATTTTCAAGAAAGCTCACAGAGACAACAAGGACCCGTGGCTAGCATTGTTGGATCAACGGAACACACCAACACAAGGTGTTAACTCTAGTCCAGTATAGAGATTGATGTCCCGCAGAACACGTACATTGTTACCGGTATCAGCAAATCTTCTGTACCCTACAGTAGAAAAAGGAGTCAAAGAGAAATTGAAGGCCAAGAGGCAGACAGCTAAAGACTATTACGATAGAAGTGCCAAGGTACTACCAGAACTAGAAATAGGCCAAGAAGTTAGAATAGCTGGCCAGCGAAACAAAATCTGGGAACCTGGTACCTGTGTCCAGAAGCTATCAGACCACTCATACCTGGTTGAAGTCAATGGAAACACACTGCGCTGAAACAGAGATGCATTGAGCCCCAAGAAAGACACTCAAATAACTGGTGAGACTACCGTTGCTGAAACAAAACCACCCACACCTGTACCTGCACAGGCAGAAAGACAAACATCATTGAAGAGTACCAGTCACAGTGATGCGACCACACCAGGTAGAGTCAACAATACCCAGCAGCAGACTGTTAGTGCACCACTCAAGACAACCCGTACCAGAATAGTGAAGGCACCTGTCAGATTCCACGACTATGTCTAAGCGTTTAAACCGATTATGGACACTGAACTTGGAACACTGTTTTTCTTTATTTTTTATTTTTACTTACATGAAACTGTTAAGTGTGTTTTGGACACTTGTCGTTATCAGGTCATTATTTTTTCCTTAAAAAAAGGGGGAAGTTGTTTCAAGATACGCGTAGTTCCGGTGAATAAACCGTCAATCATAAACCGTGTATAAACTGACAATCAAATAAACGTGGCACAGCTTCTTAAAATGGCGTGTTTCTCTGTGAAACCTTAACAGAGACCTCTCCTTTTTCCCAACCAGACCCCACTAGTCGCACACCCACCCGCTTTTTCAATCCTCCACTGACAGAGAGACTGAAACAGGCTACCGACAAACTGACTTCTAACAACTAACAATAGACGGATCGAAACCAACAAATGACAGATGACAAACTTAACATTGATCTTGCAGCCATTACCATTAAAGGGCCCTAGTCAGCCACACCTTTGTTTTTGTTTACATGCAAGAATTTGGCTATTATATTTTATTTGAAGCCTTTCAAAAGGAAGAAGAATCACTGTGAAACTACTCAAGGTAATTGAAGATATCTTCGGGAGCACAGCTAACAGTAAAACAATAAGAATTCACTTCACCATGCTATATCAATAAATTCGATGTCATCGAAAATGGCAGAGACTGACTAGGGTCCTTTAAGGCTTAACTGACCAATGACTTTTAATGGACCAGACTGGTAACATCATCGACTGACAAGCATTATTCACTACAAGTTATTCACAAAAAAATAATTCTTGCACGCCTTCCATGCCTATGTTTTCATTCGTATTTCTGCAGTTTACATTCTTATTCTCATGTTTTGTTCCTTTCCTTTCCTCAATTAATTAACCAGCCCCCAAATTATTATGTAAGGATCTTCCTCAGACAGTAGAGCATTGCAGCACTAAAGAACAGACCACAGGTTAAAATCCTTTTGAAGTCCAAAAAATGATTTTGAAGGGGCTCATTTGCAATAATTGCTCAATTTGAAAACAAACTGCCATTATCACATCTTCATTTTGATAGTGATCGTTGCCAAAGCCTGAGGTATTAAAAGTGTAGCGCTGAAGTTAGACAACAAATCCTCTATATAATGACACAACACTAAATTAAAATAGAGTGACTTCTTTTATTAATTTACACACTTTTTGTTTCTAGTAATGAATCACTTTTCCTGAGTGATCTCCTTCCATGGATATTGAAATGCATCTGTTGATTTTCTGTCCTTTCGTCTCCATAACTTCTTTTTCTCTCTGGTTCGTACATTTTCACACCATGCACTCACAGCATACTTTTCTTTCCACTCAATGATGAACTAACGACCATAAAACAATAAGTAATGTTAAAAGTGTTGTTATTCCACGTGGAATAGTAACAAAGTTGGGTAACAAGACACGACCAGCTCAATTGGGTGGGTGTGGCAAACACAGGACAAAATCATTTTCTTCTTTCCTAACATTTTAATGAGGAATGGATACAAAATTTAAAAAGACTTGCCAATAATTAAACAAAGGCTTTGACTGAGGTGATCAAAAATGAGGCTGAAATTAAGACCAAATAACCTGACTTTTTATCAGAATTTCATTAGCAAAATGATTTCCAGTTTCCAATGTTGAGAAATCTTAAACTTCAAGTTTTAGTTTAAATGGTGTGTAGGCTTGATTTCTGCCGCTCTCTTGTGTCTAGTCTACTCTCCTGCTTTCGAGGGAGGAGCGCAGGCTCCCTTCCTGAACAGCAGCTGGTAATCAAGCTGTGTAGACTTACTGGACCCTTTGCAGCTGGGGTCATGTGACCACAATTTTCCTAAAAATCTCTTATATTATGGGCTATAACTTAAAGAATTCCAGAAATGGAAATAGCATGTTGAAAATACCAAAATGGCAAAGTTTGAGGTCCCTAGCATTAAAGAGTAAGTTTGTACGTCAGTTTGAATTTTTGGAAAATTTAGAGTACATCTATGAAAAAAGATGCTGGAGAGCAAGGCCATGCTCTCCAACAAATTTTTCCATACAAGCCTTCTTAATTTTTTTGAAATTCAAACAGTCATAAAATCTCATTCTTTAATGCCAGGGGCTTCAAACTTGGCCATTTTGATGTTTTTGACATGGTCTTTCTATTTCTGGCATTCTTAAAGTTGCAACCCATAATTTTATGAAAAGTAGGTAATGTGATGGCTTAGCTGCAAAGGGCCTATTATCAGTCAGATACAGCTTGCAGCTGTGTGTGTGTGCTCATCATTTCACTCAACAATTTTGGGGTTTTAAAGTACTGTTGATCGTTATAAGTCTTCTTGGGAACTGAATTATCCAGCAATATTTCTACCTCTGTTTGAAATTTTGGAGGAAACATTGTCAATTTGCCATTGCTCACTAATGGCACAATAGCTCACCCAGCCAGATAACTTTTATTAGTATTCTAGGAGAGTTCTACTAGACCGGTAATAAAAAAAGTAAATACAGTCTAACTTCAAGTTGCAACCACCTTGTAAGCCACCACCTCTAAAATACCAAAAGTTTCCCAGTCAAGTCAGTATATTTGGAATCTGTAATTCCAGAAAATATCCATACCTCCCCCATCGAAGGGATTTTTTCTACGACCCCCCCCCCCCCACCCCTCTGGAAACTCCAAATAAACTTCATACATTTCTTTAAATGTTTTGGCCTTACAGAACCCCCTACCCCCCAGGAAAATCCCAATCCCTTCTGCAGGGGGAGTATGGATATTTACTGGAACTGCACAATCTCTTGTAAGCAACCACTTCTCCCAAGCAACCCATGAGGGCAAAATGCAGCCACTTAAAACACTACTATAACTGCTTTAACCTGTTCAGGACATGAATGAAAATTTATGTTTTTAAATACCTTAATATTTTACTGGGCAATAATTATTTACCTGGGGGTCCCAGAGCTCACTAGCCACTCCAAGATCTTTACAACACCTCATTAACGCATTAGACTTAGCAGATTCCATAGCCCTTCCATACACCATATTATTGGTTGAATAAAATGTGTGTTCACCAACTGTTTGCGCCACAAACCTTCCTAAACAAAATAGTGCATACTCCCGCACAATCAGCTGGCTGTTATCTCTGTCATTCTGAAATTCAAAAACATTCTTTGGTGAACATGTGTATACAAATTACATTAGTCGTGGGCTTCAAAAGTTTCATTTAGGCTGAGAAACATTTACAAAACTTCCCTGTTAAGTTAAGACATCACACTGACATTTTGGCTGAACTTTTGCACACAATCAGACATTATAGTTCACCACTAAATTTTCTCAGATTCTTATTGGTTTTCATTAAACAAGTGATGCAATAGCGTTCATCCATGGAGAGACACTATCAGCCGATAGTGCCTGTCCGCAGAAAATGCCCGGATGAATAGTACTCATCTGTAAACATTTTTCTGTAAACAAGTGGGTTTGTAGAAAATAAACAATTGAAATTTTACTAAGGGGTTTTGTCTGTTTATTTCAAACTTTACATTTGGCTTTCATGGCTGTCATCTCAAAAAATTTGAAAACTAGCGTACGGAAGAAAATTTAGTGGTGAACAAAAAAGACAATAGTATTTATGTTTTGGACCCAATGGTCTGATAGTTGCCCCTTGGAAATTTGATGTTCTTAAAAACTGTTTTAAGAACATCACATTTCTGAAGGGCAACCATCAGACATTATAGTTCACCATTAAATTTTCTTTTGTCGTCATTGGTCAAAACTGATCACATGGTACAATCTCGCGTGGGCACTATCTGTCAATAGAATGCCCTAGGGCAACTATCAGGCGATAGTGCCCGCTCAGCAAAAGTGGCTCATCAAAGGCCGCTTTCTCCTACATTTTTTTTAGATAAGATAAAAAGAATTTATTGTCCCATGTCGATTTTAGTTAGAAGAGAGCAAGAGAAGTATTTTTAGGCTGAAAACTGCAGTAAACTACGGTACAGTAAAACGTCAAGCAGGCAGAGAGGTTTCAAGATTCGAGGTTTCCTCCTTAGAGTCTTTCTTCTTTAGCAGTCAACAGTTGACATATACAATAATTGTTTATATTATAGATGTAATATCATCTGAAGAGGATACAACGGAAAATACGAAACACCTAAGCGCTCCATAACAGTTAGTATTAAGGCATGCCGCCACAGGAAAATTTAGTGGTGAACAATAAAGACAGTAGAGTGTTTATGGCTCGGAACTATCGGTCTGATAGTAGCCCCTTGGAAATTTGATGTTCTTAAAACTAGCATATTTGCCCTCGAAGCTTCGCTTCTCGGACAAATATTTGTTTCAAGAACATCAAATTTCCACGGGGCAACTATCAGCTGATAGTTCCTCAACAGAAACACTCTATTGTTTAAATAGAAATTGAGTTCTCGTAATCTAATTGAATAAAATTTTAAATCAAATTCACTGATTATTTATTATTTCTCTACACATTAAACTTCACACCTTAGAAAAATCACTGGGATTGAATTGTCATTTGAAATGCACGCATATCAGTTTTTTCAATAATGCAGGGTTGTAAGTAAGTACCTAGCAACTCCCTAAAAATAAGGCTACTTTGATTTCTGAGCCACCTTCTTATGATAAAAGATATACATAAAATAAAATAACAGAATTTAGAGACAAAGCTTTAGCTGGTTTTCTTGCAGATCCTTGCCCTATCCTGGTCGAATTCAAATTTGGAGAAAATGGGTCCCAGGGAACCAACAACAAACTCAACCCACATATGGCACTGGGCTGAAATCAAACGAGGCCCACACTCACCACTGTGCCATCCCTACTCTTCAATACAAAGTAATTTAGGGAAAACACAGGTTTTTTTTTGACATGACTGAACCTTGGCTGTCCTTGTCTTAGGGCAATCAAGCCGGTTGTAGCTGGAGAGAGGGTATCCAGAAATCAGCATGTGGTGCAGAATTCAACAAAGGCCCTGAACACATGTATCCAGATATTTTTTAATCTGCACCTTTTTCTTTCCGGATAGGGCTACTGTCCACATGCATCCAGTAAATTTAACAACGAATCCAGTTGTTTTTTAATCTGCTCTACAGAGTGGAAAAAGATAAATCTGCAACCAATATGATAACGCGTGGACAGGTAAAGCTGGATATTTTCGAATCTGATAACATAGGAAATTCGTGTCCAGTCTCTTACCGCACAATAAACCAATATGGCGGTGCAACAGCAACAACAGGACAAATTTGCTGCCACTATCGCATGCTTTATGTCGCATGCTCTGAACACATTTTATTGCAGAGGAGCCTTGGGTACTACAATGAATCTGGACACTATCAGATGAGTTTGGACAGGTGAATTTGATTTGAAATTTTTGAGTCCGGAAAGAAAAAGTAGCAGAATAAACAATATCCAGATACATGTAGATGGGGCCTAAAACTCTATAGCAACACAAAGTTAGCAAAAGCTGTTGACACAATGATGGCATGAGTAAAGAGAAATTTAACCATTTAAATTCCCAGTATTTTTCTAAGAGAAATAAAGAACTGGTCAAGGTAAAACACAGACTGCCGACTACAGAGTTTCTCCAGGAGGTAAAATGCAGACAAGGGGTAGCATGCAGACTTGACTAGTGACTTTTTACTGTTCCATTATTGAGAGGTAACTGTAAACAGGCTATCATTCAGGTTAGCTTAAATAACCTTCCACTCAGTCTAACCAGAGTGCAGTCCTTTATAACGATTAGCCTGAATAATGCTGTTTATGGTTAGCTCTTGATTTAAAAGTAATACAATATGTACTTAAAACTAAATTCTGCAGTCTACAATTTACCCTTAGTTTTCATTTTATCCCTGGTCTGCAGTCTGCATTATACACTGACTGAAGAGAAAACATTTTCTCTGTTTCTACCAAGTTTTAGAAACACCTTTCTCAAACTCATTTATAATTCATTGAATTTAAACAGGAAATCAAGACCATGACAGTCTTTAGATGTCTGATCCTGATCAGCACAGACTTTCTCCTTAGTTTTGGTTTTGATTGAGAAGATACATCAAACACTCAAGACATTGTTTGGTCACATTTCCAAGCACCTTGAAGTTCATCAAAAATCCTCTGCTACACATTATATTTTCAACCCTCGTCTTTCTGTTGGAATCGTGGTCAAACATGGTCTTGTTTGATATA
This sequence comes from Catalaphyllia jardinei, assembly GCA_022496165.2. Lineage (NCBI taxonomy): Eukaryota > Metazoa > Cnidaria > Anthozoa > Scleractinia > Caryophylliidae > Catalaphyllia > Catalaphyllia jardinei. The sequence continues at coordinate 22,602,951 of CM042746.1, read as the reverse complement.
TTATTGTATGAAAGTTTGGGAGAACTCCAAAACGTTGTGGAAACACTTACCTGGAACTTGTATTCCCACATCATTTCTCACTCTCCCAAACTTCTACACTTCTACTTGTGTTTCTGTAACTCAAGACAAATGCAACAAGGAAAATGCTTTCTTGATAAAAACTATCTAGAATTTCAATTCCCATCAACCTTCCCTTGCTCCTTGCTTGCAGAAGAAATTCAAACACAACTGTACTGTGATGGTACTTCTCAGGGGATACAGTAAGTCTCTTGGGCGACCATACTCCTAAACTGGTCAACCAAATGCCAGACGAAATCACTTCAGAATTATGGGAAGATCAATGCCCAACATTTTGGCTGTAACATGCATGACGTGTTAAGATTTATTAAAATTCGGGGGAAAAAAATCAGTTGTTGTAATTAATCAAGGTATCATTTCATTTTACCTGAAATTGAAGAGACTCTCCCCTGGGCACTAATGCCCAACCTCCTGGTCCAAATGCTTTGTTTAGTATTCTTCTGTATTTTATTTCAGGAATATATATCAACCCTACACAAAAAATATCATACAGCTGTATCATTAACTGGAGCTCCTTGTGTATAAATCAAATATTAAGTATAAAATTACTACTAACTGCAACAAACTTTTAATCAAAATGGACAAGTATACTAACGTACCATCTGGTTTGATCTCAACATCTGTCTCATTGATGGGTGACATTAGAACTTGACTAATTTCATGGCTAAATGGTGTGTTTGCAGCCCCTGAGAAAGCATCTGGCAATCTTTAAGAAATATGAAAACAAATACTCTATTCTGGGAGTCAAGAACATTTTTAACACATTTCCTGGAACCATTGTCAAATGCACCAAAATTTATTGATCTTTATCGTGTGATTTGTCAAATTGACAAATTCCCACCAACTAGCCCAGTTTGACTTTGTTATATTTAAATATTTTACTATGTTAAGTTTCAGGAATGTACAAATCACATCTCTAAAACTTCTTAACATAATTCCCTATGAAACTTGGTATAGTGTCATTACAGTACAAGATGTTAAAAACGTAATAAAAAAGGGGGTCACCATGCTTGTTTTCAAGCCACGATGCTGACAAATATGGTTATTTGAGTGACTTTTGGTTATCTCAGTGCGCTCGATTATGTTTCAATACAGCCTGTTATATCACACAGAGTTTGACTTTCTTTGATTGCTTATTCATCTATGTCCCAGAAAAAATGGCTTCAAATACCCTGCATTATTAATTGATAGTTTTATCCGGAAACATAATTTGGACTTGCTCAGTTGGGCCTGTTATGTCTCTATCTGTAGCATTTATTTCTTTTGCCAAAAAAGTAGCCATAGATTTCTGCCAAATTTTTTCTCAGTTATTGCCAATATTTTTCCCATTGAATTTGTAAGATAAAAAGTGGGGGTTACTGTGCTTGTTTAAGAGAAAAGGAGCTTTTATCTTGCTATCGAGCTTAGTTTGAGGGAAATCTCTTATGTTTTGTACGCACACACGTTCATGTGCGCACGTTGATGACGCAATAATTGTGCGCAGTAGGAATCACCTTAACTTGCTACCCCTCTACACAGACATATTTCTTTTTAAGATCACAGTTTGACCAATTTTGGAGAGAAAATGGTGTGTTTATGGTTTTAAATTAGAAGAGCTCTTTCAGGGGGATCACATGCAACTTGTTGATGTACACTGGAAAGTGGAAGTTTGACTTCAGTGATTATTATTGGGGTGGTGAATTTGATACTAGATAAAAAGAGGGAACCAACCTTAGGGATTGCACATGGAAAATCCTTGAATTAACACCCACGGCACTTATTTCAAATTTAGGAGAAGACAGGGGTGCTAAATTGTGGAGGGGGAGTGCACTTATTTAATTTTTTTCCTTTTGGCTTGACATATGATCATTTTTTTTAATGCATCATCTATACATAAACAACAACATACTCTGTTTATTCGCATAAAAGCTGATCCTAAGTTTAAATCTCAGCACCATTAGTACTTCACATGTTCACAAACTGGAACAATGTAGAAATCTAATACTACATGACGAAAACTATAATCCTTTGTTGTCTCATTACTCGTCCACAAAATGGGGGAGGGGTAGGGGGCGCTTATTTGAGGGTGGTGCGCTTATTTTAAATTTCAGCCGATAGAAGGATGCTTATTCGAGGGGGGAGGGTGTAATTTGAGAATTTACGGTACCAAAATAGCCCATAAAAGGAAGTACACCCCGGAAAAAATATTGTTATCTTTAATCTTTAATCTTTAATCATAGTACTCCTAAAACAGTAAAGACTATACTAGGAGGAATAATTACAGAATAATAAATAATTTATATAAAACATAGGATAAAATAACATAATAAATAAGGTTATTTCTCAGTGTAACTTTAAGTAACTGGATATTTTCACAACTCTTTAAAATAAATATAGGTTTAAGATACTTAATTAAGTTATATGCTATAATGTGTAATGGAGTCTTTACCTGTCGACAGAGTTACTTGCAGATGGAAATCCTGCGGAGGACGTTTCTTCTTCTTCAGTGGCGCTCCTTGTTCCATTCTCGCCATGCTGTTCAGTTGACAAAAATCTAGTTGAAACTTTCGCTAGCCGAGCATGAACATGAGTTAACATCGTAAGTCTTCGAACACCTCTCACCAGTGCCGCCATTTTGACTCTTGATACACAGTATAGGGACTGGGTACGGGTGCTCGGCCCTAGCCAGGGCAGGCTAGGGTGCTTATTTGAGCGTCCGCGTGACTGCACAGATCACACTCCCTCGCCATGGTCCCCTGCGTTTCGGAAGTTTCACCCAAGGCAAAAAAAAAAAAAAAATTAAATGCTGCTGATCCAGAATAAGCAACAGTCGTTTTAAAGTGAACCACGCATTCAAAATAGATCAAAACAAAAATCAAAACCGTTCAACAGGTAAGTCCAGAATCTGGGAAAAGCCTGAAGAAAATTAAGGTAAATATATGCAAAGACTCTCGGAAAAGATTCAGGTCACAGCAATGTTTCTTGAGCGAGATATGTGGACAAAAAGGTTCAAGGGTCTTGCCCTTGAAGGTCAGAAAAGCTTCTCTTGTCTTTGCCTAGTTCCTAGGGCTCAATATTACGCCTCTGTCACGTGGTCCGGGCCGTTCGTCTGAAATGCGTCACCGAAATCAATTGACCGCGAAGGCCTAGGAGATAGCCGTACAGGAACTAGGCAACTCTTGCCTTACGAATAGCATCTCTATTTGAGATGAAGAGTTCAAGAGGAACGAGCTCTATGTTGTCCATAGAATGGACAGGAAGGGTAAAGTGATCTGAAACGGCGGTTGGTTGATCAATGTTTTGGTGTGGCTTTCTCGATTGCGCGTCTGTGCTCACCAAATCTGTCGCTGAGATGACGTTTAGTCTCGCCTATATATTGAACATTGCATTTGATGTAAATTGTATATGAAAATAATTCATATTTGAACTGCGGTTGTAGATGCAAGTGAAGTATGATCCTCGCAGTAAATTTTCCAATTTAACCAACTGGAAAGAAGAAGCCTGAAAAAATCAGGGCTTCAACGGGATTCGAACCCATGACCTCCGCGATACCGGTGCGATGCTCTACCAACTGAGCTATGAAGCCACACATTGGGAGCAAGGTCAATTTGAGTTCATATCTCCCGTAAGGAGTGAAATGAACATTGCATTTGTTGCACTGTATCATATAAACGAGATTGGAAGAAGAGCAGGTGATGTGATGTCGTATATGTCTTTGTTCGTTGGCAGAGAAAAAAGTATAAGACGTGGTTCCCTCTGTAATGAAAGGACACGTCTTGCACCTATTTTTCTGTGACAACGGAAAGCTCCCATAGCCGGGGACTCAAGTAGTTTAAGGCCTGGGTCGTAGAATTGGTGGTAGAAGCTAAGACCACACGAGAAATACTGACGACAGCCATGACCGAAAATGATGCCCTTGACCATTTGCTTGACAAGTACCCACTCAAAACCGTGTTAACAATTGGAGCATGGATTTATCGCTTTATCTACAATTGCCAAAAGAACCCTGGAAGAAAACAGCAAGGACCAATCAGCACGCAGGAAGTCGAGCAGCAGGAACTGTGGTGGATCAAGCAGGCCCAAAAGGCGACTCAGCACAGCTCACAGTTTCAAGCAGATCAACTCCAACTTAATCTTCAATTGAATGGCCAACAAGTGCTGGAATGCAGAGGGCGTATCATTGGGGAATACCCGATTTACCTACCAGATAACCACCCCTTCACACGGGAACTAGTCTTCCAAGCTCACCTCGCTACTCTCCATGGAGGCGTGGGCCTCACAATGGCGAAGGTGCGAGAAAAGTACTGGGTACCTAGACTACGACGCCTAGTAAAAAGATGAGGGGGACCTGCAATGGCTGCAAGAGATTCCGAGCAAAGCCCTACCCAGCACCACCACCGGGCAACTTACCCAGCACCAGGACGCAAGGTTCTACTCCATTTCAGGTCGTAGGAGTCGACATTGCTGGACCAATTCGTTACAAGTCTACCCCCAAAACGGAGAGTAAAGCCTACCTAGCACTATATGCATACAGTCTTACCAGAGCAGTCCACCTGGATTTGCTGAAGTCCTTGGAAGTTCGGGAGTTCATCCCAAGCCTCAGAAGGTTCGTTGCTCGAAGAGGAACGTCTGAAATCATCTACTCAGACAACGGGGCAACCTTCAAAGCCGCAGCGAAATGGCTTCAAAAGGTACAAAAGGATGAGCAGTTTCACAAGTTCCTGGCAGACTCCTCTATCAAATGGCAGTTCAATTTAAGTCGGGCCCCATGGTGGGGAGGGCAGTTCGAGCGCCTCATAGGCCTATTCAAGAGTGCCTTCAACTAGTCAATCGGCAACGCAATGCTACGATGGGCAGAGCTTGAGGAAGTGGTGTTAGATGTTGAAGTTGCCCTCGACAATCAACCTTAGGGTTACCTAGAAGTTGATGTCGAGCTGCCTGTCCTCACCCCACACTCAATGTTGCACATGAACCCGAGCTATTTGCCAGAGCTGGAAGCGTATCATGTACAAAGATTTACGGAAACGAGCCAAGTATCTTATGAAGTGTAAAGAAGTCATGTGGAATCGTTGGACTCGTGAGTATCTGAGGAGCCTGCGAGAACAACATCGTCAAGCTGGAGGAGAGCAGACGTGCCATCCTAATATCGGTGACATCGTCATCGTGAAAGATGAGAACAAAAACAGGCACTTGTGGAAGCTTGGTATCGTGTCCAAACTGATCAAAGGCAAAGACGGAATCGTGAGAGGGGCCCAACTAAAAACGACCAACGGTAGTATTGAACGCCCAGTTCAGCTCCTGTATCACTTGGAGCTGACATGTGATCGCCAAGCTAACACTGTGCTCGATCCAACAGCCCCTGAGTTCAGACCATTGATTTCTAGACCACGCTGAGATGCCGCAGTCGCGGCCGCAGTTAGAATGCAGGACATTGAAGCACAAGAGTGAACATTTATTCTTTATCGTATAGCGTTTCATCTAAATTCCTTGTCAGCAATTTATATGGGGGAGGGTGACCGGAACTGAGTGCTACCTTAAAAGACTGATTAAAGATTGATTAGCTAACAAATCGAGATAGCATATTGATGTCGGTTGCGTATGTAATGTAAGAAGCGATTGACAAGATTAGCAGGTTTTAATTACAAACTTCCATTAAGAAAATGTGCCTTCGATTAGTACAAATCAGTTGTGATCTAAACTTCGTGAGTGGAACTTATTAAACTACAGAAGTAAACCCAAACTATAGTGTGACTTTTTCTGGATACTATCTCCTGCGGCCGGAGAGTTCAGGAAAGAGTATCAGGCTTTTCTTTTTTCCCCCTGGGGAGGTGCTCGTAAGTTTTAGATAGGACTGTGCTGCGATGGTTCTTGAACCCTAACCCTATTTAGGGACTAAGAAAGCGAAAACTGAAAAACTAAGGCCCAAACATTCGTTTAGGCGGTCATTTTCAGACTCCACTATTTTACGCGAACCCGGCCCATTGTCGCAATTTAGAGCTCGTGATACGATTCCCTGAAGAAAATTACTCCAATACAAACTTGCAACCATAATGGCTGACTCAGACTGCTAGTGAACTGTAGACACTAGACCACACGTGACAGGCGCTCGAGATCAATAGGTTTCACTTCACGTTTTTTGCTATGTACTATACTTGTATGTGTTCCCACAAATAGCCCTACTCGTTACCAGCTTTATTTAAACGCTGTAAAGATGACTTGCAGCTGATAAAGGTTAAAAATGAGACTTATTTTTATGAAATAGAACACGGTGAAAAAACATTTATTTACGTGTCCCGAGGAGGGATAAATCGTGCGCGACGACATATCGCGGCATGAAATAATTGACATATCACTTATCCAAAAGAATGCTCGTTTAAAAGGCATTGCCGTTACTGCAAATAAATATTTTACCTTCAATATTTTAAATAAGCCTTTCTTCCCTCTTCAGCGTGAAATAATACGATTTCAGAATTGTAAACTCTTTCAGGAAACTTGCATCAGTGCAGATAAAGTGAAACGTGATGACTAAAGTAAATCAACAACGTAAACAAACTTCAAAACAGGAGAAACAACAACAGAATTGTCATTGCTTCTCTGTGAAATAAACACCTTGTTATCTTTAAGGACATTTCGCAACGCCAACAACTTCACCGGAAATTAATTAGCTGTTATCAATGTTTTTGGAGCAGTTCCTTTGAGTTGCCTGTCTGCACAAGTTTATTCGATACCAAACTCTTGACCTATTGCGTGTGGGACATGCTTGTCGACTTAAAAAAACTTGTATGTACAAACCAACATGGGTTTTCTCGTTAGCGCAAATTTATGCGGTACTGGATAAACCACAATGCAACCGTAGAAAACAAAACAGTACAACCCGTACCGAAGATTCAACCAGCGTAAGAGCGTAAAACCTCTTGCAAAATCTACCCTTGTAACACAAGCTGGGTCTGTGTCTGCTGGCTGATGCCAAGAGAACTAACTCGTGATACAATCACCTGAAAAAAATTACTCGAACCCAAGGTTACAACCAAGACTACTAGTTCGCCGTAGACACAAACCACGTGACAGGCACTCGACTCTCGTAGACAAGTAAATAAAGAAATAAAGAAATAAATCAAGTGATGGCATAGCGTGGCTTTACACTTCGTGTAAGCCACACAAAAATCTTTTGACCTCGGTGGGAATCGAACCCACGACCTCCGGATTAGATCTACCGTTACTCTGCCGACTGAGCTACGAGGTCGGACAGAGAAAGTCGGGGTCGATTTTAACTGGTGAATCGCGGCGAAGAGAAAGTAAGGGTACATGTCAATGTTGTGCCGCGTAGCGCTATGAACACAAATAATGTAACAGAGAATTAACTCTGAAGTGTAAATTTTAGTGCTTATTTAACCCATGAATAACCCACTGGGCGTTAGCCCTAGTAAAGGCAATCAGGGAACCACACGAGGAAAAGAAAAAATCTTTTGACCTCGGTGGGAATCGAACCCACGACC